>JASIRB010000040.1:1410423-1771672 GCA_030323885.1 Branchipolynoe longqiensis | reverse complement strand
CAGAGCACCAGCCATATGTTTAAAGTTGCATAGTTCGATGAAAACATCAAATTTTTCAAAACCAAAACACTCATCTAGATTTGATTCTACACATATAACTTAGATACTGGTGCACTTATTAAGCATTTGTCATCAAATATAAGGGAATACTGAGTCAATTTAATAGAACCTGTTACTTCAGGGGCCATATGCAGGAGTCAGTGTTATCGAGCCAAAACACGTTTAGAGGGGATTTCTGGTTTAGCGCCGAAAAGTCGGTATGCACGAGTCAGTGATAGGCCTAACACCAAAACCTTAAACGAGGTTAGGGTAACCGTGATCGATAGGTGGTTTAAGGTTGGTGTTAGGCACCGATTAGGCCCAAATCTATTCAATGCGATTATATTTGACAGAATTACATACGCAATAAGTGAAATTTCAGCAAATTAACCCTAAATTCGAAGCAATATTAACGCTGCCGCCGTAACGGCGGCGATATTAATAGTTATATTTTCGAATCGACGAACGTAAAGTAAACAAATCGCCGCCGTCGCCGCATCGACGTCGACATCCATACTGGCCGACGTCGACGCATTGGCGGCAATGTATTAGCGATTTGTTTACTTTACGTGCGTCGATTCGAAAATATAAATATTAATATCGCCGCCGTTACGGCAGCAGCGTTAATATTGCTTCGAATTTAGGGTTAATTTCATCAGATTTCACTTATTGCGTATCTAATTCTGTTAAATATGATAGCATTTAATATATTTAAGCCTAATATATGGGTACAGACGCAGAGGGATTTCCCAAATCTATAAATAACTTCACGTTTAGCTATAATGAAAGTGTTACGCGCTCCTGCATACGACTTGACACAGGTCCTGACTTCGGTGATAGCTAAACGATAACAGGCTCTAACACCAAACCCTGCTAACACTGACTCCTGCATATGGCCCCTGAAGGCTATCTTGTTAGAGTTTTGGCAAGCTTGGCAAATTAATTTTTGCACGTTTGTGCTTCAAATATCTCAAAAGTTAACCATTTAAAACAAAAGTTACTTCAAACTAAAGTAAGGTAGATTACAAGGACCAACCTAACATATTTATCTCAGAAAATGACAGAAACTCAAAACCATCAGACTATGCAACTTTAAATGGATTAAGACAAAGTATAGTAAATGCTGGATGTTGGACTGTTCGCAATCTATAAACAGTGACAAGCAATAAATAAGAAGGAAGAAAAACTAAATTATTACTAAAAAGAATTTCCAAAAGATTTGACTCAAATTGGACTAGTGTTTCCCAGGGGGGGGGGGGGCTGGGGGTATGAACTCCCCCCCCCCCCCCCATCTCCCCATGAACAATTTTAATCTAGAGGCTCTGAAATGCCAGGCCTTTCAGAGAGGGTACAAACCTGTTTCGGTTATTTTGGTGGTTGATTGGGTTTGGGGAGATTTTGGGGGGGGGGGTGGCAACTGCGACTTTTCCAACCGCTCCCCACCCCACCAGCTACGGCCCTGCACACACATGGTTTAAGCATAATTAGTGGCCCGTACTCGCTAGACATTCTACCACTGTCTGTGGTACACATATCTAACCCCCTAGCTACGGCCCTGCACACACACACACATTGTTTGAGTATAATTAATGGCCCTCACCAGTCTCGACATTCCACCACTGTCTGTGAAACAACGCCCCTCACACACACACACCCCCCCCCCCTTTAGCTACGGCTCTGTGCACACACTTTGTGGATCACCTAACAGTAACATCCACAACGCGCCCTCCGACAGACACACATAAAAACACACCACACAAAACAACCAATTTATATTGACTCAAAAAGCCAGCCGTCTTCAAAAACCTGCCGCACATGCACTGGGTGGGCGGTGACGGCAAATATCAACCAGACTTGTGTGTTTATTTAGGGCAAGGAAGGCGGTAGGAAAGGAGGGAGGTGGGGGGTGGGGGGGGGGGGGGGGAGGTGGGGGGATGCAGCGAAAGGAGGGGGGGGGGGTAAGAGTAGAGAAGTACGGAGTTCTAGCCTTGTATATATATATATATATATATATATATATATATATGTGATATATAAAAGGTATACGAGTATAAAGGCATGTAAGGGAAGATTCCCTATATTGGTCACCCATATGTTGTGTACTACTTTATGGGTGACCCCCCTTTTCACGGTGGGACAGGTGCCACCCCCCCCCCCCTTCCCCCCACCACTACCAGTGCCGCGAATACTCTCACTTGCGCACTAGAATTTTGTATGTATAGGTGCTTATGTATATGCGATGTATAACGTATCATGTGAGTATAACGATACGGAAGGGAATATTACTTATTATGATTATTTTTTATACTCAATAAGATGCAACACTCTACCAGTGGTGCCATCTCGACCCACCTCACCGCCATCGCATATTCACCAGTGTCAATCGCACTGGAATACCGTGTGTATTATATATATATACATATATATAGACATATATATAGACACATGTATACATATGTATATATGTATATATATAATACATATCTGATATATGTATATAATTATGTACGTGTGTATATATAGCTAGTATATAAATATACGGGTAATAATCATCGGTATGAGGTTTTCTTCTTATTATTATCATTGTCACTATATAATATAATTAATGTCCAATAACGGACAAATATTAATTAACTGCGGAATGCTGCCCTATGGTGGTGCCGCCACCGGCCAGTTCTTGTTACTTATGCTCATTCACTGTAATGATCAATATAGCGCTTTCTATTTCTTCCTTCACCTCAACTAGAGATCCGCTTTATATATATTTATATATATATATATATATAGTATAGTTATACGAGTCTTACCTGGGTATAGATGATGGATAACTGTTGTTTTCCCGAGGTATAAGCCTCGGGTAGACGTGGGCTAGGGAGAAGGAAGCACATCCGGTCCAGCAATCTTTACCTACTTATTCAGGATAAAAATGATCTTTAATACAATGGATACTATGATTTTCCCGTAATGGTACACCAACGGAATAGACGTGGTAGGGGTGTGGTGGGCGGGGGCCCTAACCCACGTCTACCCGAGGCTTATACCTCGGGAAAACAACAGTTATCCATCATCTATACCCAGGTAAGACTCGCATAACTATACTATTTTACCTTGGTATACAGCCTAAGGCTAGCCTCAGGCTAGGGAGACTTTTACATAATTCATTTTTATCCTTAATCTCATTCATTTTTATTATAACATGTTTATGTGTCATTGTATTAGTAATTGTATCATTCAAAGTTTTTGTTCTCACCTATTCTTGTTAGTTGGTGAGCAGGCCGCTTTGCAATGCCGGTAGGCTTTTCTAGTCGTTTGTTTGTAATGTTTTGCAAACGACTTAGCTGTCTTCCAGCCTGCGTGCGCTAGTATTCTTTTTACAGAAATACCGAGCAACCGTGCCTTGGAAACCATGGCACCTCTGGTTGAGTGGGAAGAGTATTTGCCTGTATCCACGCCAGCCAATTTCAACACCGTGATTGTCCATCTGGCAAGGGTCTGTCTCTTGAAATTGCGTTATGTGGCTTTATGAAGCTCACTAATAGTTGTTGTGATGCACGTAAGTCCTTTGTCTTGGATATATAAGCCCGTATGGCTGACACAACACATAATATTTACGATCATTTGGAAAGTCAGTCTAAGTGAACCGTTAGATAAAGGGTCACCCAGCGTGTTTGATTTGAGCAATTGTGCTAAATCAAACGTAGCTTGTTTCTTGTCTATTTCTAATCCCGTTAAGGATTAAAGCAAATAATCGTCTGTCCTCTGTGTCCCGTTACTAATAGTAACAAGACCGCGACCTTAAAACCTAATTGTTTTATATCTAACCAAGAGTTGTGAGGCCAAGCCTGGAACAACTTAAATACTATAGAAAACATCCCAAAAGCGACTATACTTTGGTTTTGGCGGATTCCTTTGATAAATTGACCGAAGTAAATAACGAAGGACATAATGTTTACCAATTGTTTCGCCGTCAATTCTAGGTAATATAATTGATAATGCACATCTTGCCGCATTGACCGCCCCAAAACCTAGTCCCTCATCCTCTAGAGACCGAAGAAAACGAGCTACTTGTGCAATTGTTGGATTTGTTGGCTTAACTTTCATTAGCAGACAATGTACACCCCATTTCTTTAAATAAGTTGTGTACATTTTAACAGTTCCTGGCCTCCATGCATCAGCTACTATTCTATCTTCCGTAATTTTGTCTAAACCAAATTGGTGCAGCTGTTTCCTTAGAAAAGGAATGCCAATAGGGGTGTCGCTGACACGTCGCCGTGAACCACTAGCGGTCCGTGGTGCATTAGGTTCCCGGGTTTTCTTGGGAATCGTATATGTTCTTTTGCCAGTTGTGAAACTGCTGGCAGCCAAGGTTGCGTGTCCCAATCGGGCACAATCAGTATGGCGTGTGTCCCCTCCATGCTGATTTTTCTCACTACTCGGCTGATAACACTAAACGGTGGGAAAATATAGAAAAAATTATTTTCCCAGGTAATAGTAAATGCATCAACTTTCCAAGCATCCGGTTCGGGATGCCAAGAAAACATAACAGGGTAACTTATTATTATTTCGTGATGCAAACAAGTCAACTTTAGGTGTCCCCCATTTTGCACAAATAAACTTAAACAAACGTTGTTGACAGTGACCATTCTAAATGGTCGTGGAATTTTCTACTCTTATGGTCTGCCAATGTATTTTGTGACCCTGGAATATACGCTACAGTCAGCCAGACTTGTTGAGCCTGTGCCCAGTTCCAAATCAGTTTAGATAACCGATTGCAAGGCTTTGATTTGGTTCCACCCATGTTACGGATATATGCCATAGCAGTAGTGTTATCAGTTAGTATTCTAACTTGTGATTTTAGGTATCTTTACTAAGCTACGTAGACCCAAATAAATAGCACGCAACTCTAGCGCATTAACGAGATCTGACTCTTCATCATGTAGCCATCTACCTCCTGTTGCTACCCCATCACAATGGGCTCCCCACCCTTCTAAAGAAGCATCAGTGGGAATCACTGTATTTGGTTCCGCCATGCGGATTGGATTGGGTGAATTTGCGATATGTTGCATCCACCACTGAATATCCTGTAATCCTTCTTCAGAAATAATCCTAAATTTTTATCTATTTCTAGAGATTTAATATGGGCTTTACCATATAGAATAGCGGGTGCATATGATATCATAATCCCGATAAGAACTGCGACCTGTCTAACCTTAGATTTCGGTAACATAAGAAGCTGGGTCGCTGTGGTCATAAACTTAGTTAACTTTTGTTCTGTTATCGACACTGTGAGGGACTGTGTATCAAGAATAACCCCTAAACATTTAAGTTGTTTTGTTGGTTGAAGCACTGACTTATGCGGATGTACATAAAACCCCAATTTAGTGAGTAATGCACATAAATCGAAAACGGCGTTTACACAACCAATGTGTGTTGACGCCATTATAAAGGAATCATCTATGTAAGGAAACATTATGTGACCATTCCGTGCCATAAGTGAGAAAACAGGTTTAAGCAGTTTAGTGAAGAAACGAGGGGCACAAGCTAAGCCATTTGGCATACAGGTAAACTCATAGAGTTGGTTATCCCAAAGAAAACGGAGAACTTTCCGGTGTTGTTCCGTTATGGGAACTGTGTAATATGCATCTTGTAAGTCAACACTAGCCATCCACGCATTTGGTGTAATAAGGTCTCGTGCCGTATCTAGTGAAAACATTTTAAAATGTCGATATTCTCTAATTTTATTAAGGGTTGTTAAATCCAAAATCATTTGAACGTCCCCATTAGGTTTGGGTCTTGAGAAAATGTTTGAAATAAACTCTCCAGGGCAGTGCGTAACCTTTTGGATAATGCCTTTGTCAAAAAAAAAATTGTACCTGTTCAGTTAGTGCCTCACATTCAATTTGTTCAATTTGATAGGGAAACGGAATTCTCCCTTGTATGGGTATTTGTATGAAGGGAATTTGAACACCTTTAACTATTTGTAAAATATCTTGGTCACTAGTAATTTGGTCCCATTCAAAAATATGATTATGAATATTCCCAGCCACAAAGTTGCTTACAATTTGTGCGGTTTTAGAGGCGACGGGGACTTGTAAAGTCTGTGTTTGGGCCTCTACTTGGACCCGCCCCTTTGGAAGGGTCTCAGGGAGTTGAAGCCGCGGCCCAGTGGCCGTGCGGTGTTGTCGGTCCAGCCTGGGCGGGCGCCCCGGCCCCGGAAAGACTGGCTGAAGTGTGAGCCCGGTCTGGAACCTCTGCCGAGCCGTCGTGGGCGAAAATCCCCTCGTGACCTTTTGAAGCATGGGGGTTCCTGTTTCTTTTTGCCATCCATATTTTTGCCACTTTTTGCTGCAGTTTCTACCTCTTTATAGAGGTATTGTAGTTGGCCGCCAAACATTTTCGTTTTGTCCAAAGGCCAGAAAGAGCGTATACTCTTTCCCATCATTGTCTGTGACCTTCTTTGAGCGGGCCACCTCTTTGCCGGCGTCTGTGCAAACCGACTTAAAGACATTCTCATATCTCCGGTAGGACAAGTAATTACCTGCCGCTGTTAACAGTGCAATGCCTTTGTCCATAGTTTTTGCCAAAGATGAGAACTTATTCTCTCTTTGCATTCGATTTGCCACCGGAGTGATGGCCGTTAACGTACCGAGCACTGCCTTATGCGCTATGTGTAACACGCTCTCAAATTTCTCACGGTCTTCCATCATGTTAACATCTCGATCCATCTCTTTAATGATGGAGTTGGGGACACCTTTAATGCCCGTCAATTCATCTCCTAACTTGGAGATGATTTCCGCCGGTTTGAAAGTACGGAAATGACCATTTATGGTCTCGCGCATAAGCGTGGTAGTTTTAACCCGCTTAGCTTTCGGCTTCTCCACCTTCTTAGACACTTTGCCACCAATGGCAGCATAGACACCTTCATATTGTGTGTCTGAGTCTGATTCCGTGGAAGTAGAATCTGTGGAGGAATCAGAAGAAGAAGAATCTTTCCTCTTCTTCTTCTTCTTGGACTTGGTCTTTCGCTTCTTGCGAAGCCCAGTCTTTTTACGTTCTTTGGTGAAATCATCACCAGAAGAAGTAACGTGTTTCTTTTTCTTACTCCGTTTAGGAGGAGGAGGAGCCCTCGGCTCAATCGCCGAGTCTGTCTCCAAGAAGTCTTCCCAGTCCGACTCATCTTGGAACTCCGGCCTATGTCGTTTAAGAGACAGCGGTGGTTTGAGAGACAGAATATCACTCTCCATAGCCGTCCACCGAGCCTCCCAGTCCGGAACTGTGGGGCCATCAGGCACTATCTCTTCCTCCGGCTCGGAGAGTAGATGTGCCCCGGGCTGTGGTGAGGGCATTGCCGACAACACTGGCGAGGAGTCGTACTCCTCGTCCGATGCCCTGGGAGCACGTCCCTCGGCTGCTGCTGCCACGCGCTTACTCCGCTTCGTGGCCATCGGGACCTGAAACCAAACATTTTGGTCACTCTCGGTATTTATAAATGTCACAATTTTGTTGTTTAAGACGTAATTGGACATCTAGTGGTGTTAGAGAACGTGTTTATACCGTTATAACACAGGCGTAATAAGCTAAATTTGTGCGTGGATTGTGGGTCAAGCCCAAATCTTACGTGGGGTCGGGACCAGTGTATCGGCTCGCCCATCCCTCTGTTCCGCACACTTCTCCCCCCTGCGACTACCACGCCAGCAGGTTGGAGAAAATGCTACGAAACTCGGAGAAACGCCTGAAAATATTGTGGGGAGTCTATAAAAGAAACCCAGGAGCATCTCCAACACCACTCTCTATTAGACTCCGAGAGAATTTCCACGGGAGATGAGGCAAAGCCCACATCTCTACCCATGTTCACACGGGTGTTGACAGAACCGCTAAGCATCGGTTTCGTTCCTTCGAGAAGGAATCTAGAGCGTTCTATCCTTGGTTTTTTATAACCGACATAACTAGTCCCAAAAAGGACCAAAGAAAGTTCTGAACTTTCTATAGCGATGCTATAATGCATCATAATTAAGCTAACCACAGTTTTTATTATACTTACTGCGTATTTGCTTGTGTGTAGACTAAATTTGCGGGAGCAACCCAACGAAACGTAATTCCAATCGTGAGTTGTTTATGCTAATTGCTGGACCGGATGTGCTTCCTTCTCCCTAGCCTGAGGCTAGCCTAAGGCTGTATACCGAGGTAAAATATATATATATATACATACAGAAAACCTCTCTAAATCAACCGACCTTGGGACCGACTTAAATGGTCCATTTAGGGATGTGGTCGGTTTAGGGAGTTAGAATATGGTTATAATTGTATTGTTGGGACCCAAATAACGCGATCGCTATAGCCGTGTGGTCGATCTGTGGAGGTGGTCGGTTAGAAAGGTTTTATTGTATGTATGTGTGTGTGTCGGTGTAGTTTACCACGCGGCATGTTCTACTTTTAACTCGGGCTTAGAATTGCATAGTCCGCTGGTTTTGAATTTTGAGTAATTTTCTGAGATAAATATATTAGATTGATCATTATAATCTATCTTACTTTAGCTTGAAGTAACTCTGCTTGAAAATGACTAATTTAGGAGATATTTGAAGTGAAAACATGCTAAGTTAATTTTGGCAAGCTTGCCAAAACTCTCACCACATAGGCTTCAGTAGTAACAGGTTCTGCTAAATGGCCTCAGTAGTGTCCCTTCTATGTAGCATCAAATGCTTAATAACTGCACCAGTATCTAAGTTGCAAACATAGGTTCAAATTGACATGAGGTCTTAGCTTTAACAAAATTTGATGCTTTCAACGGACTATGCAACTTTAATTGCCTATGTAAAACCCTCTCAGTAGAACGTACCTGCCCTGGGGCCATATGCAGGAGTCAGTGTTAGCGGGGTTTGGTGTTAGAGCCTTTTACCGTTTAGCTTTCACCGACGTCGGGAACTGTGTCAAGTCGTATGCAGGAACGGGTAACACTTTCATTTTAGCTAAACCTGAATTTATTTATAGATTTGGGAAATCCCTCTGCATATGTACCCATATTTTAGGCTTATATCTATTAAATGCTATCATATTTAACAGAATTAAATACGCAATAAGTGAAATTTGAGGAAATTAACCCTAAATTCGAAGCAATATTAACGCTGCCTCCGTAACGGCGGCGATATTAATATTTATATTTTCGAATCGACGAGCGTAAAGTAAACAAATCGCTAATACATTGCTGCCAATGCGTAGAAGTCGGCCAGTATGGATGTCGACGTCGACGCGGTGGTCGCGACGGCGGCGATTTGTTTACTTTACGTTCGTCGATTCGAAAATATAAGTATTAATATCGCCGCCGTTACGGCGGCACTGTTATTATTGGTTCGAATTTAGGGTTAATTTCATGAAATTTCACTTATTACGTATTTAATTCTGTTAAATATGATAGCATTTAATAGATTTGGCTACACGGTTACGGTAACACCGCCCGTAAACGTCATATGAAACGGGGTTAGTGTCGCAGACCTTAAACGCCCGGTGTTAGGCCTATCACTGACTCGTGCATACCGACTTTTCGGCGTTAAACCAGAAATCCTGTCTAAACGCGTTTTGGCTCGATAACACTGACTCCTGCATATGGCCCCTGAACAGCCCATAGTACACTGTTCCCACTAAAGGGGCTGCCACACTGCGAGGTATGGCTTTAGCGTATGCCGACGTATGCAACTTTCGACCAACACGTTGGCATATGGTGTCATGCATTACATATACATTGGGCAGATGTCGAGTATGCTCGGGATATGGTGTCATAGGTCATCATAGGTCGGCGTAGGTCGAGCCGCTAACAAATTTGTGTACATGCTCAAAATTGTCAACATATGTTGCTGTATGGCTCATACGTTTCTCATACGCTCGGTGTATGCTCGGCGTACATCGGCATATGTTATGCACATGTTAGGGGTAGGTTGGGATAGGTTGGAACACATTAGCCATACGTTCAGCCTGTTGGGAACGTGCAGTCCGCGTACAGCCAATGAATGCAAAAAGTACTCCTAATGTACTTTGAACGTATGCCTGCCGTGTCTCCAGCATACTTAACATATATGCCATACTTCTAGTGATGAAGAAACATACGTAACATTGGTCAGCATACCATGACACATATGCGAGTGTTCGCAAGCGTTTTGCAAACATTTTGCGAGGCACATGAAGGTTCTCATACGCTAGCAATAGGTCAGAGATACGTTCTGCATACGTTACGTATGTTGTGTGTACATTGTGTGTATGCCCATTTTTATCCCTCGCCCCTGAAAAGTTCAATGAATGGTGACATACCTGCAAATTGTCGTACGTTGGGCACGTACTGACGCTGCATGTCGTAGTGTGATAGGCCCCTAACCACCACGCGGACAACACTCACACCGACTCTGACCATCTGAACATATTGGACTCACAACAATAGATGCATCGCTGGGTTAAATTCACTTATTTTATTTAGAGATGTATACCTTCGCGGGTTACCACAGGTGGATTACATTAATACGTAATATTTAAAATGTAAACCTGAAGAATGAAATACAATACACCTTTGGATAAATGCATGTAGATTCTATATAAAATTAACAACTTGAGCAAAATCACAGAGAAGGCTACGTCTGTTGTGTGTGCATATATAGTGAATATATATATATATAATATATAATATATATAATAATATAATATATATAATAATATAATATATATATAATATATACAATATATAATATATATAATATATATAATATATATAATATATATAACATATATAATATATGTAATATATAATATATATAATATATATAGTATATATAATATATATCATATATATCATATATATAATATATATAATATATAATATGTATAATATATATATTATATATTATATATTTAATATATATAATATATATATAAATATATATGTAAATAATTTGTATATAAATATATAATATATATACATCCATATAAATATTTAATAAATATAAATATATAGATATATAAATATAGATACAAATATATATACACATATATACAAATATCTGTATATATATATATATATATGTATGTGTCGATTTTGGCGGGGTACAAACAAAAATATATATCGATGTTCTTTTTATTTGGGGGGCGGGGATAAATAAATGCCCAGCCTGCCATCCTACCTACATAAATGCAGGTACCATACCATCCTCCAATGATGCATTAGTCTAAGCCTAAATGCCTCAACGCGGTGAAATATTGGAGATTTGAACATGGGTTTCTCACACTCGTGAGTTTTGCACCGTGACAGGGCCCCGCCCCACCCTACCTAGATAAAGGATTCACCCCATACATCCAGTACAGGGGTGAAAACCAACCTATTAGAAAAATGGGCGAAGAATTTCGACATGGCGGGGAAATGAATTAAGCTGGTAAATTCTTAATTTAAGAAACAAAATATAGTCTTCACATAAATCTTTATATTTAACCACTACTTCTGATTTGAAATATATAATAAAGCATGTACTCTAAGGAATTAAACAAATAAACCCGACGGCATTTTATCATCGCCATCTTGTCTTTTTGCATTCTGTCCCATTTCACCAACTCTGTGCCGATATGGGTAGCCATTTGATACCGGAGCCAGATTTTCTACTTCCTATTCCATACTAAAGCAGTTTTCGCCAGCGTTTATATAGGGTTTGTGTTCACCCCTGTACTGCAAGTACGGGGTGAATGTTTTATCTAGGCCCCGCACCACCCTGCCCCACACCACCCGACCCACGTTCCTTGTTTGTACTCACATTTCTAATACAGAGCCCCTCACAGGAAACGACTGCATGTCGACGGTGCTCCTCTAGTCAACTTCAACTGTTCGTAAAGGTCCAGAACATCAGTATATATCCATCGCCATTTTTGTTACTTCTTATTATGCTTAGACTCCCATTATTACTTCAATTCTTGGACGTTCGGATCGGCCATCTTGGAACTTGACTGCGGGCAGGTCGCACGTCCGGTCACGTGGTACAAGTACACTGGTACTGCCCGTGAGACAAGGCACACAGAAAGGTATCTATTAATGAACTAACTGCCGACCTTCACCTCTTTGCTGGGCTAGATAGTGTTGACATTACAATGATCGGGATAACACGCTATGTTGTAGCAAACTTCTTTCTATGTAGAATAATCCTTAAATCGATAGTAAATCCAGCCATGTATGTATATATACATGGTTTACAAATATTTCACAGTGGACAGGCTTGAATTATTCACAGTCTATCAGAACAGCACACCATCGGGACAAGTGGAGAACCATTGCATCCAATTGATTGATGTATATATAATATATTTATTTGATATATTTTCGGTTGTAAGTCAACCAGGAAAATTAGCACGGCGAGCGGTGGCGCCACCGTCGGAGCTGAGGTTGGGTAGGTTGGAGCAGTAGATGACTACCCTGAGGCTCCACCACCCGATTACGGGTGGGTGGGTGTGAAGGGCGAGTATGGAATTCTGCGTTATTATACTCATATAATTATTATACAGCATATATATATAAATAATTCCTCCAGTGTGTGTGGTTCGAGGGGGACCCTGCCCACGAATCAACCCGACAGCTGGGGGTAGGGGGGGGGGGGGGGGCCACCACCAATGCGCCAAGGAGGAATAGATATATACAGTATATGTTCCCCTTGTATTTATACTCGTATAATGCGTTATACATCACATATATGGAATCTATTTTCTTTAAAGTTAAAAGACCGACAACGTCCTAGTGTCGTGGTTACAGTTGCAGCGATAAATCACTCATTTTATTAGAAGTGATTCGTTTGTAGTTGTGTTATGTTCTACCAACATTTAAGGTCATACCAGAACGGGTACTGACCTGTGACATCCCACACGCATAGCGACCTTATAATGCCACTGGCACCATGACCTGATATCCCACTCAGTCACATTATCATGATGCTGATCAAACCAGTCCTTGTCCAAATCTAGTATCCTAGTAATTCCAATCACTAGGTTAGGTCGTTACACGTATCAGCGGACGGGGTGGTCCAATTGGTAGAGCGCTGGCTGACTTCCCATGCGATAGGTCGTGGGTTCGAACCTCAGCCGAGTCAAACCAATAACTGACCAAATTGATAGGTGTTGCTACCTAACCTAGCGCTGAACATTAATAGGATAGGACAATTAGTGGTTTGCTATGTATCAGGATAATGTGATGGAGTGGGATATCAGGGTCATGGTGCTGTCAGTCTGGTCCTTCGGTGGGGCAGCATTATAAAGTCGCTGTGAGTGCGCACTGTCACAAGTCTGTGCCCATCCAGATATGACAACCGACCACCCACCCAACAAGTCGGTAACTGTCCTGATATGACATTTGATGTTGCCAGGACATAAGACCGCAACATACACGACAGTACACAACTTCCGTAATGGGAAGTCAACCAACGCATTTCTCCCCGAATTGACTGTCCGGGTTCTGAAATAGAAAATCTAGTGTCCTGCCCGCACCCCCCACCAACACCCCCACACCCCCAACACCCTCACATCCCCACACCCTATACCCCACACTACAGCCCCAGTTGGGCCGTCTGAGTGGCGGGGAAGGACCGCGGCTCTACGCCTGCAATGCCGGGCTAATGGGGCTGTCACACTACGACGTTTCGGGCCAACGCGGGTCGACGCGTGTCGACGTGTTGGGTTTTTGTTCGAATCGTCGGTACACGTCCGGTATGTTACCCGCGCGTTACCGGCGCGTTACCGGCGCGTCAGTACCCGTAGACTGATAGCAACGTGTTATCCAACACGTCGGCTCCAGTCGGCGCCCGCCGGCTCGCGCCGATCATTTGGTGCTTGCACAAAACTTTCGGCAAGCCGGCGGAAACGTCGTAGTCTGACAAACCCATTACAAGGCCGCATTCAGCGTGCGTCTCGGAGGCGCCGCGGAGACGTCTCTGTGACGGTTTTTGGCCTATTTGCGTCAAGGGTGCGTCTCAGAGACGTCTCGGAGACCCCTCCCATTTCAGACAGGAGACAAAAAGTGCCTCGAAAATGGCCGCCGTATTCAGTGGTTTCAGCCAACCACAGAGCAGCGGCCATTTTCGAGCCGACAAACTGCTTTTGTCGTTCAGACTAGCGTGACGTCAGGGATTTCCCCGAGATGTCTCGGAGGCGTACCCTGAACATGGCCCTGCTAATGGCGAGACCTAAAAATAAACCCACGTAACTCTGACTTCCCCCTTTTGGCTCGAAGGTCATGAACTTCTGCTTACCCCAATATACACATTTCAGTGATTACATCAGCCACCTGCCGGCGGCCGACAGGAACTACACCTACGTTGTTCCTTATTTAGAAACTACTGCTTCTCACCCTCTTACCCACTATACCTCCCCCCCCCCCTCCACACACACACCTACACACCACCGGCACACTCCTGCAGAGACTAGGAGGATCAGTTGGTTGTTGGAGCTTGACATCCTGGCAACATATACGGTTATATTAGGATGGGCACCGGCTTGTGGCGGTGCGCCGTCTTGAGATTATACAGTGCAGTCCCACCGGGATACCAGGCCACCAGCACCATGATCTGATATCCCACTCAGTCAGATTATCCTGACACTGAGCTAACCAGCCCTTGTAACCAGTCCAGTAATAATGCCGAATGCCTGGCTAGGAAGCGACAAGTATGAATTGTGTAAAGGCTGCATTCCATATACGCGTAATGCGTAATGCGTTATGCGTTACGCGTTATGCGTTATGCGAATGCCAGCATTCCATATACGCGCAATGTGTATTGCGTTATGCGTTATGCAGTGAAGTATATAAAAAGTACATGTGTCTATCTATCTCAGTATCTGTCATTCTGTCACTGTCTTTGCTGTAGAAACTCGGTTGTCCGGTTGTCCTTAATTATCAGTCGCCTCCTCCAGCCTTATATCAATGGACAAATGCGACTGATGCTTTTCTGTTTGCACCACCTTTTCTGTTAAGACCGCATCACACTACACGATTTTGTTAGGTCCGTTTGGAGACCTCTCTGTGTCTGTGTATGTGTTTGTGTCTATTATGTCTCCTATATGTATAATATATATGTATGTACATATATGTATTATTTATACATAGACATAATAATATATGTACATACATATATGTACATATATGTACATATATGTACATATATTTATACATAGATATAATAATATATGTACATACATATATGTACATACATGTACACATATGTACATATATGTACATACATATATATGAATATATATATACACGTATAGACATGTATTATATATACATGTATTATATATATACATATTAACATATGCACACATATTTATACATATATAGACATATATGTCCCGGCTGTCCGTAATTATCAGTCGCCTCCTCCAACCTTATATCAATGGACAAATGCGACTGATGCTTTTCTATTCGCACCGCCTTTACGCATTATGCATTACGCACCGATCGCTACATGAAGCGATCGGGATAATGGATTTCTGAGAGCATTCGCATTCGCATTGCGCATTACGCATGTATGGAATGTAGCTGATAGCTTTCAAGGCGTTTCAATTTTTTGTCGCATTCGCATTCGCATTACGTATTACGCGTATATGGAATGCGCCCTTAAGTCATTGGTTTCACTTGACTGGGAATTTAACTGCTGACCTTCCGCACGGGAGGCCTGCGCTCTACCGATTCGGCCACGGCGCCCGGGCAGGGACTAGGAGGATGAGAGCATCAGTCTGCAAATGCTCCAATGACAACAAGATTATTTATTCGCGAATTTTCATTTGAGAAAATTTGAATAAACACACTAGCTCATCACTGATTAAAAAGAAATAGTGGCCATAAAGGAAATTCTACAAGCCGATCTCAGATCACAGAATGCTGCTGGTTTAGGACGTAGTTGAACGTAGATAGAATAACGTGGGTGAAATCTGGGTGAACCGTGCTGTCACTACGTTCAAATACGTTAAGCTACGGCAGGTTTTGGTTGATGACCCATCTAATGGTACAGATAAATATGTTATAGTATGGATCCCGGTATGATACGGTATGGATCCTGGTACATCCAACTACATTCAACTATGTTCAACTACGTTAACCTCCACTACGTTCAACTACGCTACCCTCCACTACGTTCAACTACGTTCAACTTCATCCACTAACGGCTATGTGACCATGGCAGAATGGCCAAGGTTTTGTGCGGGTCAACGTATGCTAGAGTATGCTAGAGTATGCTAGAGTAATTAAGAAATACTCTAGAGTACGCTAGAGTAGGCTAGAGTACGTTATCACCACGAAGGCTATGTCTGCCTCAAACATACCTCTCTTTTGAACATGTCCAAAGCTTAAATCGGAACTCACGGCCCATGCACGTTATTATCATGTTCTCATCACGGAGAAGTATGTATGCCTGCACCTTGCACTACGTTGTACTACGTTGTACTACGTTGCAGTACGTTGCAGTACGTTGCAGTACGTTGGCCTCCACTACGTTCAACTACCTCCACTAACGTGTATGTGACCGGGCCTTCACTATCAGCGTCTATGCTGGTATACTGGGATGGTAATTATGTGGGGAAGAAGATGTGGCCCTGGGGCTCACACGCCCCTTACACTAATTAAAAGGGGCGGCTTAGGCCTGTTCTGTGCCCCATCTAAAGTTGGGTTCTACTAGGCGAGTTGCTCAGGTATATTTGGAATTACAGATAAGGCCGCCTCACACTACATGCTTTTTGTTAGGTCCGTTTGGAGTTACAGATAAGGCGCCTCACACTACACAATATTATTAGGTCCGTTTAGAGTTACAGATAAAGCCACCTCACATGACATGACTTGGTTAGGTCTGTTTGGAGTTACAGATAAAGCCACCTCATAAGTCATATGACATGACTTGCTTAGGTCTGTTTGGAGTTACATATAAGGCCACCTCACATTACACGATTTGGTTAGGTCTGTTTGGAGTTACAGTTAAGGCCGCCTCACATTACATGATTTGGTTAGGTCTATTTGGAGTTACAGTTAAGGCCGCCTCACACTACACGATTGTGATTGGTCTATTTGGAGTTACAGATAAGGCAGGCTCACACTATACGATTTTGCTCAGTCTATGTGGAGATAGAGATAAGGATGCCTCACATTACACGATTTTGCTCGGTATATTTGGAGTTACAGATAAAGCCGGCTCACACTACACAATTGTGTTATGTCTATTAGGAGTTACAGTTAAGACCGCATCACACTACACGATTTTGTTAGGTCCGTTTGGAGACTTTACAATTACAGTGAAGGCTGCCTCAGACTACATGATCTTGTTATGGCCCTGTCACACTACAACGTTTCTCACCGGCGACCCGTCAGCGTTGAAAATAAAATTAAAGCGTCGAGAAACATTAAACTTTTAGGAGAAATATGGGGAAATTGGACGTTGGCACAGCGTGTCAGTAGCGTGTTATTAGCGTGCGGCCAACGTTGTGGTAACGTATATCGGCACGTTCTCTGTGTGTCTGTGTATGTGTCTCTGTCTGTGTCTTTGTATGTGTCTCTGTCTGTGTCTCTGTGTCTGTGTCTCTGTCTGTGTCTCTGTCTGTGTCTCTGTATGTGTCTCTGTCTGTGTCTCTCTCTGTGTCTATGTCTGTGTCTCTGTCTGTGTCTCTGTCTATGTATGTGTCTCTGTATGTGTCTCTGTATGTGTCTATGTCTGTGTCTCTGTCTGTGTCTCTGTGTCTGTGTCTCTGTCTGTGTCTCTGTATATGTGTCTATGTATATGTCTCTGTCTGTGTATGTGTCTGTGTCTGTGTCTGTGTCTGTGTATGTGTTTGTGTCTATGTATGTGTCTCTGTGTATGTGTGTGTGTCTCTGTGTCTGTGTGTGTATCTATCTCTGTGTATGTCTCTGTGTATGTGTGTGTCTCTGTGTCTCTGTGTGTGTCTCTGTGTCTGTGTGTGTATGTGTGTCTATCTGTCTGTGTGTGTGTCTGTGTGTCTCTGTGTGTGTCTGTGTGTGTGTCTGTGTGTCTCAGAGAGAGAGACAGAGGCACAGACACAGACACATACAGACACAGACACAGACAGACTGAGACACATACAGAGAGAGACACAGACACAGACACACAGAGACAAAGAGACACACATACAGAGACTCATATACACAGAGACATACACACATACAAGAGACACACACAGAGACACATACACACACATAGAGACACAAAGACACACAGAGACACACACACAGCAATGTGTGAGCAACGTCCCTCCAACGCGCTTGTAACGTGTGTCGACGTCCGCCTAACATCCTCGTAACGTCCTTACCCATAAATTTGCGCGCACTGTCGGTCGTTGGTTTTTTTTGACATGCTAAAAACCTCTAGCGACCTCCTACGCTCGCCGACGCTCAGTCCTGATATGACCTTAGATGTTGCTAGGACCCACGGACGAGGTCATCAGTACGAACCCTGGCCGAGTCAAACCAATGACTTACACAATTTATACTTGCCGCTACCTCCCCTGGTGCTCGGCATTAATAGCATAGGGCAAGGACTGGTTTAGTATCAGGATAATCTGAGTGGGCTGGATATTGAGATATTACGTCATGGTGCCAGTGGTCCAATCTCCCAGTGTGGCAGCACTATAAAGTTGCCATGAATGTACAGTCATAAGTCACTAGCCATCCTGATACGAAGTTAGATTTTACTAAGAGGTACAACCCCTGCACACAAGTAAAGCCGCCTATGCTTACTTAGCTCGCAGAAATTCTGTTATATTAGGGTAGATCGTTGACCTACTGGCACCTTCCATACTGTGTCTAGTCAAAGACCGTATAACACTAAGACGGCTCACTCAGCCTGTACTGTGTAATCAAAATGATCAAACCCACCACTTGGTGCACTGGCTGTTCTCTTGATTACACAGTTGCTATATTATATGTATAAATGTATATATGAATGTGAAAGATGTGTGATGATGGTGATCCTGATGATGATGCGTATTTGTTCATAGCAATTTCATATTGATCTGTATTCATACTTACCTATATCATGTATAATATAATTGTATGTGTTTACATGTGAAACACCAAACAGCAGCCAGGCTGATCAAACCCACCACAAGGTGGCACTGCAAAATTTACATTACCATGGGAGAGATAGGGAGTGAGCTGTCTTAGTGTTATAGGGTCTTTGGTCTAGTCTATAATTCAGATGACAGCTCTGACACCTTGTTAACTTAATGTCTATTTCAAAACGACGAGTCGCGTTTGTTCCACTACGTACCAATGGGTAGAAGCGACTTGTGCACACACTTTCAATAAGTAAACCGGCATCATTGACGAATGGGAATAAGACTAAAAGCGAAGGGATCAACATTAATACATTTGTATCGGGTATGGTGGCGGTGGGGGGAGTTCTAATCACACGCGAAGCCTTTTTGCACCTCGGAATAAAGTGATTTTAATTTTACATTTGACGATCACGAATTTGTTTGATTATTTAACATTAACAAATAAATTATTTCTAGGTCCCTTTCTGAATGTGTCATTATTTATGTCACAAATTTATCTATATATATATATATATCTATATATATATATATATATGTGTGTGTTTCATGTAAAGCTATGTACATGAATGGGTGTCTTTATTTGTATGTCAACTGGGCCTTTACGTGCTGGAAACATTTATAGTGCTGCCCCACTATGGGACCATGGCCTAATATCCCTTTCAGTAGGTATTCCAAAGTGATTTTTTCCCAACAGGTCAGTATGACAAGTTATATATCTGTACAGATCTTTTAAATCGGATCTCAATGATATAACAATCATTTAGATCGATTGAATAGCTGCAAAGTTATGAGTGTTTAAAGATTGATTTGTTTACCCCGATTTGTATGATTTGATTTTACCTATCAAACTTAGAAACAGTTGTTGCTGCACAAAAAGAAATCAAATAGAATGTTCCACATTCTCCTTAATGGTTCATTCCTCCGTGACAGCGTGAACCCGGAAGTCAGGTTTCTCTAGGTGTTCTATAAATAGAATTCCGCAGAAGCATACACCTCGTGATCTCTGGGTGGCTGGCTGGGTGGGTGGGTTAGGATTATGAGTTTGATCTTACCTGACCTTTAATTACCTTTGTTATTATTGCATTTAAAGTTGTTGTGCCTTGGAGGGAAGGGCGCCATGTATCCATCTATAAATACGCCACACATGTCTATATGTATAATAGTATTATAAATACAAATACTCAAATGGACGGGGCTGCCCTCTATGGAAGATCTTCTGATCAAAAAGAATCTCCGGTGGACTGGACACCTCATGAGGATGTCATCAGACAGGCTACCAAAGCAGATCCTCTATTCTCAACTGTCTTCTGGTTACAGAAAGAGAGGGTGCCGTCGTCTCCAGTTCAAGGATACCATCAAGAGAAACCTGAAGCTGAGAGACATTAAGACTGACTCATGGACGCAACTCTCACAGCAGAGAGCTAAATGGAGAGCAGCAGTTAAGTAATGAAAGCAGTGTTTGTCGCATCGCGACCGACAGCATGATGATGATGACATATAGACATATGTATTATTAATAGATATGTCACATGGGTTAATTGGGAGTTCCGTTTAAACATTCAAACACCATCATTTAGTTCCATTCGTTGATGAAATTGCAATTGCCTACAATCAGTGCTCCTCGTTCCACGGCTCCTTGTCCGATCCTCCTAATGCTGCCCGTCCTGATATTACCTTAGATGGTGCTAGGACGTAAAACAACAACAAACAACCTAATGCGGTTGTTTAGTAGTCTTTTGGGTGTTTACATCCTAGCAACATCTTAGGTAATATCAGGGCAGATAGAAACTTGTAGCAGTGTGCATTCATGGCAACTTTGTAGTGTCACCCCAGTGGGAGACCAGGCTCTCGGCATCATGACCTGATGATATCCCACTCGGTCACATTATCCTGATACTGACCTAACCAGTCCTTGTCGATTCCTATTAATGTTGAGTGCCAGGCTCGGTAGCGACATGTATAAAAGTATTCGGCTTGACTCACCTGAGAGTGAATCTCCAACATATGGCATGGGAAATACATGGTATCTCCAGAAGGTCAAATTTTGTTTCTGCACTGATATTGTCAATTAGGTACTATATCTGTACTAATGAGTCAACAACTGCAATTTTCAGATAATTGCACGATATAGATGATATATGTATGTGTATATCAAATGATGTTTTTTAATTGATTGCTGATGGTTTGGCCCTAGACCGTTAGCAAGGGCAACATTCATGGTGAAAAGTTAATTGTATTTATTCCGCAAGTTTTCTGAATTACAGTTATATGAAAGTGTTACATGGTCAGATCTGTGTCAAATAGATAATCATATATAAAATGGCATATATGATTGATATCATATATATCCTATATAAATTACATATATGAAATTTTCAGTTATTCACTATTACGAGATAATGACAGAATTATCTACGAGTCATGCACAAATAACTTACACAAAATACAGTGATGATATACGACAAGGACGCAAACTTTTTTTTCTATCAAACTTTATTCACCAAAAGCTTGGAGCTATCAAGCAAGGACATTAAGGCCAACAAAAATAAAGTAACCTCAAATTAAAGAAGCTTTTTTTAACCATGAAGCTTATAAACATGGGCTTTTACCGGAAATCTCCATAGCCTTGACCTCCCCTCCCCCCAACCACGGCCTTGACCTCACCATGTGGCCTTGACCCTGTGGTGTCTGGGGTCAGTCGGTGAACCCCACTCTCTCGTTCTTTCTCTAAGCATGCCTTCCATGTGAAACCACTGCCAAGAGGTCGTAGCCATAGCAGGTCCGCCAACGGGCAACCACGTGACCAAGAGGGGGAGAGAGAGAGACGGACGTTGCCATGACTACGGCCAGTGTGGCGACAACTATTTAGTTTCTAGCCAATCAAGATGTGGTTGGATACTCGTGATACGTTGAGCATGTTCCGTGACCCCAATGTAAAAGCTCAGGGCATTGGGTAGATAATACAAAATATCTAGGTCCTTTTTGTTGTTGTTTTATTTTTGTTTCCTGTTGTTATTATATTTATTATCATTGTTTCTGTTGTAAAACCTGTAATCATATTCTCTCTCTTACGTTTATTAAAACATTTGTTTACACAATTACCGTAAAGTGACCCATGCGGGTACAAGAAGGAGAGACGACGGCCTGTAGTTAAAACAATTAAATAAAAGACCCAAAAAAGAAGCACCATCGTCTTGTATGGACTATTTAAAATGGCGCTAGTTAAAGAAACAAAAAATAAAAACAACGAGAAACCCTGCTCGCCCGGCGGGAGTCATTTACAGGCTTTACCACACCGGACGTGCAATATAAGACATGTGTACATCATATAATACATTAGACATGTCCAGATCACACACATGTGTACATACACAACTATACACTACAATGAGAATGAAGGGGTCTGGTAGTCTTTGTGAAACACGGGCAGTATTTATAGTGCCTCCACAAGTACCATAGCACAATACCGGCTTAGATTCCAGTCTTTTTTTTGTTGGTTTTTATTTATTTATACATATTTTGTCTTATTTACTCCTATTATCGACGCCTGCCATTGATCGTAGTCACAATAATGTATAATAATAATAACATTATCATGTTTCATAAGAAGGATGATTAATTTCCATCGAAGTTCTACATGCGTAGTTTGTTAATGAAACAAATAATGAAAATATATATAAACATAGTTAAATTGAAAGAATATAGAGGGGGAAAATGATGAATAAGAAGAGACATTTCCTGCTTATGTTTGTTAATACAATTTCGCGACATTGCTTGTGGCGGCGTTTCTCAAGTTAGGTCACTCCCTGACGACGCTGCGCCTAGTGACGTCACACTCTCCGGTAAGGGAGGCTGTGACGTCATCACACCAGTTGCGGCGCGCGTGTGCGTCTGTGTGCGCTTGTGTGTGTGATTGGTTTGCACATGAACTTAAGCCGCCACAGCAAAGCGCTAAATGTAACCAACAACAGAATGTAACCGCGTCATTCTGTGACGTGACTGGCGACGTCATAGATGACGTCATATAATTGACCACGTGGTGCTGTTCTCCTTCGGTGTAGTTCCTTACAGTGCCCCGTGGTGTCGCTCTCACATATTTAATTGTTCTATTCCTATTTACAACCTATGCATCCACACTTGCCAGTAGTAAACACAGTGTGGCTGGCCGTGACAAACGCGTGTTGCCATGGATACAGTATTAGTTTAGTAGGCACCCTAATTACCCTAGATACCCGCCTAGGACAGGCACAGTGGGCGCTACCTTTTGTCTTTAAAACAAAATTATATTGCTTAAATAAAAAAAAGATTGCCCCGTGTTATCATTATATATAAACCGTTGCAAACAGTTGATGAGTTTTTTTTGTACGTTATACAATGAAAAAAATATAATAATTTCTTTCTTTAAAAAAACAAATCCTGTTTCACAGGCGACGGACTTAACAGTCATTTAGCAGTGACGAAATCGTCATCAACCTAATTAAATAACCGGTCAATAGAACCTCAAGGTTCACCAATAAATAGCCTTGATATATTATTAATTAATCACCTAAACTGTCAGTTGAGAGTTTAAAACAAAAAAGGGGTGACAGATGCCCAGAATATTCAATGGTTAACTCTCTTTTTCTCTTTGTTTTTCATCAGATCAAAACGCAAACTGATGTCAGAGACGTATAAATAAATATATCTCATACTGTTGCATTACCTAGGTAGTTCTCTGGCCGTGTGAAAAAAAATACACAAAACAATTCGTGACCTTTTGATATTATCACAATTTTGAGATCACAAAGCCACGAGACCCATGACAGTCAGTCTCCCTTGCAAGGAATACAAACTTTTCCTGTTCATGTGCCCCATTGTTGTTATTGTTTGCGCGTCTTCCTTTTAGGTTTTAGACCATTTGAAATGAACACAGTTCATAAGTGTTTAAATAGTAACTATAGCAAATTTTGATAGTGGGATGTCCTAATCGCTTGTTTTAGTTCGTGGGTGGGTGGCAGTATTATCTTTTAAACATCTGCCTTTGCGCTTAAAGCACTAGCAACCGAGAACAAGCAATATTCATTTGATGAGAATGCAAACATTCTGGTTTGATTATCAGAAAGGGGGTGGGTAGGATAGTTCGTTGGGGTGTTTTTTTAGATTTTCTTTTAAAAGAAAAGCAAAAACAAAAATCCCACACACAACGGTTGGCGTTTATATCAATAACTTGTGTTTTGTGATTATGAACTTATCTACATTTAGACTGGTCGTCTGATAGTGGGGCACGGCAACGGTCGTCAGGTCAACTTCTGCCATAGTTGGTCTAGAACCAGCCACTCTCACAGCCACAGCCACAGCCATAGCCACAGCTACAACATCGGCGCAAGTGACGGGCAGTTACCTGTGACATCACACTCTAACCAGCGGAGGAGAACGGCATTGCAACACGCATGCGCGCGCACCCAACAGGACCGGAAACCAGTGTTGTAACCAGCCACTGTGACGTCACTGCATCCAAGATAAACAAAAACTTTAATGTGACGTCACTACATTCAAGATAAAGAAAAACGCCAATAACCCATAGAGCCATTCTTTTGTGTGTGAGTTTTGTCCCACTCCTCTACCGACGTACAATTTTGTTTCCAAGTGTAACATCACTATATATATATGTATATATATATATACATATATGTGTGTATGCATATATATATATATATATATACATATATAATCAGGCATATATGTGCATACATATACACATGTATTATATCATACATATAATATATGTATATATACATATATATATATATATACACATATACTATATCATACATATATAATATATATATACATACATATAGCGCGTTCACGGCAAGAGCAACTACCCCCATCCCCCTCGATAAAAATAACAACCATTATTATTCAGAATAATAATCAATATTCATACATAGCCCTTTACCCCGGCCAGTATTCACAGCATAGGAATGTAATATACAAGCTAACCATATGGAGAACCAGGGACCAGGAGTTGTCTTCGGACAACTATGTTTTCCAACATATTTCAGCACCATTAAGTCTAGTCGTCAGTGTTAATATACATATGTATATATAGCTTATATATACATGTATATTATATATATTTGTGTATATATATAGCTGCAGGTAGCTACAGTCTCATTGCAGATAACCTGGCAGAGCAGGACGTCGTTAGAACCTGTAATAAACTACTTTAGTTTGACCCCTAACCCTCGCCTGACAAGCGATGCACAAGACTTCCTTGCAACGGGTCAGATTACTCCTTCCAGACTTGGCAGGAGAGGAGGTGAGTGTGAGGGGGGGGGGGTGTCCATGTGGGTGTCTGTGGGTGTCTGAGTGCGCGCCTGTGCGTTGGTTAATTAATCAATCAATTAATTAATAGAGTCCACGCGGGACAGCCCTTAACCTATTACAGATGAGTTAACTGGGTTTACACACGTCATCAGCCACTCTCTCACTCTTTCCATCTCGACACACACATACATGTTAGCTGTCCTTCATTGTTGTGGGTTACATTCCTGTAATCGTGGTATACACAGATATATAACACAGGGTAAGGGCATTACACACCCTCACTTCAGCGGAGACCAATTGTTCATCTTGTTCGCATAGCCCAACTGAAGGCACTACAATATTATATACTGGTTACACAATCGCGGCATGTTGTCCTCTTCACCTGGTGTGTGTGGAGGGTGGGGTTATTGGTTCTGTCAGTCTTCATCTATTTTTTAAATCTTTTTTTATAGTAAACCCCAACATGTCTACTTTCTAAAATAATAACCGTTTGACTGAGCATGATTTTCTTCTATTATTCTTTTTGCATTAAACCTTACAAGTTTACTCCAAGTCTTCTTTTTGTTTCACTTCATTTAAAGTCCCCTGTACAGACACCGTATTAACATTCTACTGTTTGTGTTTTTGTGCGGTGGGGACTATAATGCCCTTTCTGACGTCATCACCGACTAACAATTACACACTCTGAATGACGTCATTGATGCGCGTCGCGCCTGCGTAAAATTTACACAAATTCTCGTTTACACATTGAAGGGAAATGGCCATTTGAGGAGACGATTAGTAGGTATATGTACATATACACATATTTATACATTATACATGTATATATACCTAAGACACTCCGGAGTGTCAGTGAAACTATTGCAGAGCTGTGCTATTATCAGTCTTACAGGGAACACTCGGCCAGTATGGTATAGCTTTGAGGCTTCTACAAACAAACAATAAACTAAATTTGACGCGTGCGCGTCCGCACCTATACACAGGATAATAAGTCCGGGTAGGACCACAACTCAGTGGCGCCCCCTGGTTTCCAGGCTGACGGCTCCCCCTAGTGTACAACCAACAAACAACACGTTAAAAATCACATAGTGACACAATGAATTATTAGCCCAACCTCAGTCTCACTGGAAATATAACTAAAAATTAGTAAAATATTGGATAAGAAACCCAAACAGTTAAAAGAAATCATACCAAAAACAACTTTGTTAAAGGGCCCTACTTGATATACAATATCAATATCATCATCATACCTTTATGCAATTATTATTATTATTATCATCATCATCATTAGTATGATTATTACAAAGTAGCCTTTGATGCCACCAAGAGCATCACTGTACAGTGAATAGCAATAATACAAATAATAATAATAACAATAATACGAACCAGGGAAAACTAACACCCATTGCTGCCATCCAGAATTAGGGGGCCACCTCCAACACAGGAGAGTTCCACCGGCAGGTTCATAGGGTTAATATATAACATGACATACGGCATTGCCATAGTGTAAGCCAGACAAGTGGGCTGTCAATGTGACTTCAATTGGTTTAAGTATTGAAGGTGGGGGGGGGGGCAGGGGGTACAGGGGGGGGGGGGTATGTAGTTTACCATGGTGTTTATTATTTAGTAACAATCACAACCAGGCTCGTGTTGGTGGGACATTATGTCAAATTGGAGTGTTGGTGATGTATCAAGCCTTGATGATGTTTGATATTAGTTATTACTGTTCATATTAATTAGCTCATTTTCGCAAATCTGTACCCATATCTGTATGTATATGCATATATATATATAAGTATACACATATATCTATATATATTTGCGTTATTGTGTTGGGAATTTAGCTTCTGCGCATTGGTTTGCCAAAGCGTCATCTGACGTAAATACGACATGTGAAGTCATCAGATTAATACTCGCTATTTTAGCTATATATGTTTGTAATATATAACCAATGATTAGTATAAAAGCCTAGCTGGGTAAATATAAATCTGCCTTGGTCACCCTCGTGAAAATGATGACGTCATAATTAGAGCTAGGTATGAACTTGCAAAAAAGGATAACAACAAAAACCTATTTAAAAAAAACCTGAACAAAAACAAAACCGGGTAAATGTTATTGACTTATGCTTACACAAAACGAGAGTCCAAGCTGTGACGTTTCTATGATGTCACGTCATTGACGTCCTACGTCATTGACGCAACTCTTGAGCTGCCTTTTGGGTTGTGTTTCTAGCTAGTTCACGTGTTTGACGCTAGGCGCCGTCTGTCATTTTACTCCTTCCTCTTCTCCCCTTCTTCCTCCATTATTTTCTTTCCTCTATTATTAATATAATATTAGTATTCGCTAACGTATAGCTTAACTCAAATTTGGGACGCATGGCAGAGTGTAACTTCTATGAATTCTTTTTTTTTTTTTTTTTAATTTAAGGAGGCAGGATGCAACAATGCACCGTATTGTCCGCATCAAAGATTTTCTTGTGGGTGGCAAATTTCTTTGCAGTCTATTTATTTTCTTTAAGAAAACACCAATATCTTCTCACTGCTATGATGCACAAGATCAAGTAAAGGATCCATGGGGAAAACTATTTCTCTCTTTACACCGGCGCCATTTGAAAACTAATATTGTTATTAAGTCCACGAATTTTGAATAACTCCGTCTACCTTCTCTTGCAAAGAAAACAACACATGTTACCATGGAAACCCTTAGAGAGACAACCCAATAGCAGCTACACAGTAAAAGAAATAACTAAGTATTTGATATCACTGCGCTTTGGCCACGACTCCTTCAAAAGCTGGCCCCTTTTTGCTGCATTGAACTCCATCACTATTATCTTAGGACACAAACGCCCGCTAGGCGGCCATAAATTCAACCACCCACCCGCCTCGGAATTAGAAAACTGAAACTATCTCGTACCCGAAACATTGAATGAGCAAATCCCACCGACCACATTAAGTAGAAATTTCTCCAGGCAGGGATTTACTTTCTGTTTTTCACTTATCTACATTAAATTGTCCTTAATAATAATGACAAAGGATAATCAATCGCCGAAAATGAAAATTAAGGACTTACAAGTAGAAGCGGAAGAAGAGGAAGAGAGAGGTGAAAAGGAAGATACATATCTCTTCACTGACTCTATCTATAGCTGGCTATCAGGTTTGATCCCCACCCCTACTCCCACACACCACCCCCACACACCACCCACTGGGTCGCCACCCCTTCTGATGCAAGGCTAAGCACTCGCCCTTGAGATAGATGCTAAATATGTGTCTGTTTCCCCTCAATTAAATCGACAAAGCTCTGTTAATAATATAATATGGCGAATATGAATTTCTGAGACGATGGCCGATTTGAGATTACAGAGAATATATAATGACCATGTATTGGGAGAGGACCCCCCCCCCCCCCCCCCATCGTACACACACTTTACAAAGAGCATTTGATCCGGACAAAATAGCACCCGCTGTACACTGCTTATATTATATATATACAGTACACGTTAAGATATAGCGTCAACCACACATAGGGTGGATACCGAGGGCATTCTCAGTGTTATTCATATAAGTGTGTGAGTGTGTATATATAGTGGCGACACTGTCAAACTGTGAGGTGGAAACCCCAATACACTCGTCCCAGCTATATTTTTTAAATCTTTTAAATAAAATATTGGCACCCCCTTCCTTTTGGAAAAAAAAAGTAAAAATTAAAATCTTAAAAATGGGGACCTCGTATTTGACCCTATTACAAACTGGAAGTTCGTCATGACATCACGTGACATCACATGACATCCCCACCCCCATCTGCGCAGCCCCGTATGCGCAGTTTGCAACTCAGAGTTGTTGAATCCTGAGTGACTCCCCCCCCCCCCGACCTCCCAGACCCCGCCCCCCAAATACCCATCACACACACAAACTACAGCTTTGGGACATGGATTGTCTGCTTGGACTACCTACCCCCTCTCTCTGCTCAAAACAATGTTAATCAACAACGATCACCACCAGCACAACTCAAAGGCTTCCACACCCTGTGTAATAATATCCTATTAAGACAAGTCAGATTATTGCACCTGGTTATAGATGATATTGTAAAAAAAAAGAAATTAAAAAAAATAGTGGGCTGTTAGATATTCCATATATATGAGTGAATATAGATACATAATATGCAATTAGAGAAGAGTGCCCTTCGTTCTGGGGTGGTTGGTGGTTGTTATTGGGTTATATCTGTTGGGAGCACAATGTTTTATAGGGAAGGACACTAAATACAACATATACACTTAAGTAATACATTATACAGAATGGCAGTCACACTGCACGACCTCCTCAGAAAGTAAAATTGAACAAATTATGCGAAGGAAACAACAAGACCATTGCATTTGACTGCATTGGAAAAGTGTTATCATCATCATCATCGTCATTGTCAGTTATTATTTATAATAGCCCAGAACAATGCTCTGAAGCACTTCAGTTGCTATATATATAAAGGAAGAAGAAACAATGCTATACAATATGGTAGAGTACCATCAATAATACATATGGCCCAACACTAAAACGGGGAACGATGCAAAAGAACAACTAAAAAGACATGCCATTGCAGATAAGGAAAAATAAGAAAAAGAAACCTGACATTATATGGCGCACAGACGCGGGGGGGGGGTTAGTGGAATTTTGTTTAGGATTTTCTGTGAGACAATGAATCTACTTCCTAGGAGGCCTTGCCAGGAATGTTCGGCGGGCAGGGAAAGTTGAAAACGAGGCCTGGAATGCAGGGGGCCCAACAACCAATGCCAGGCCACCTGGCGGAGGGAGAGCGTATTACAGGTGGGTGTGGGTTTCGTATTTTTCTTCTTTTTGTGTGCAATGACATGCTTTGTTTTTCTTCTTTCTGGAGGGAGGGGGGGGGGGGCAATATTGAACTTTGTGCACATTAAACAACAAAAAATCCCCCCCCCCCTCTAACACATATAACATAATCAACTCCCGTGCTGGAAGGTTCAATGATATGTCGTTCTCACTGAGATTATAAACAGAGATGTGACCATTGAGGAGCAAGGGAAGGACCATTATGGGTTTCTGTCAAATAAAATCAAATGAAAATGTCATCACGTGACCAGATTCACTGCGGCCTGATGGGAAATATGGTAGAAGCTGGATTCATTATTTTTCTCCCTTTCAAAGAAAATGGGTCACACAATATTGTGTCCATCTGCGGGTTTCTTTCAGTTGTAGTTTGGAGATGCAGGATTGAAGTCCTACTGCACTCACTGCCTTCCGGGCGGGTTTAGAATGCCTCTGGTTTTTATTTATTTATATTTGTGGGGGAGGTGTAATCGGCCCAATATTACCAGCTGCTCGCAGGCATAGTGTTGGAAACTCATGCCAATATAGCACTTACGTTGACAGATATATAATCTACTCACATCAATGGAGTGGCCGCATAAATGTGGCAATCACGTCAATGTGGACGATCACACCAATCTGGTGTGACCTCAAAACGCTGCTCACGTCAATGCATTACTCACACCAGCACACCTTTCTGGTCACATCAGTGCCGAGCTCACGTCGATGAAGAACTCACATGAATGTTCTCTATGCACATCAGTGCTGAATTCACAACAACGTTTCGCTTACATCAATGCAAAAGTCACATCAATGTTATGTCCACATCAATGCAGAAGTCACATCAATGTTGTGTTCATATCAATGCAGAAGTCACATCAATGTTCTACTCACATCAATGCAACATTCACATCAACTTTGTTCTCACATAAATGCAAAAGTCACATCAATGTTATGTTCACATCAATGAAGAAGTCGCATCAATGTTCGCTGAACACAACAGGGCCAAATTCACATCGATGTTCTACTCACGTCAATGCAGAAGTCACAGCAATGCAGAACTCACATCAGTGCATTGTCCACGCTCACTAGATGCTCACGCCAATTACGTTTGTGTTGGTCACACTAAGTCTAAAAATAGCACCCGACCACTGACTGTCAGTGCTGTATACGCTGCCATGTGATACAGGGTCTGGGGTTCGAGTCCCTGATTGTGTTCATCCACCGCGCCCTCAAATAGTGTCTGTCGAGCACTGTTCATTCCATTAGGTGTACTGTCAGGGCATGGGTGTGTGTGTGTGCCAAGCCCCTTCAGTTAATGATTAGGATTATACTCATGATTATAATTATTATGTATTTAGTAGTTTGTATTCCTTTACCCTGAAAACGAGCTTCCCGTGTGTCTTGTACCCAGGGGCCTGACCGTAGTGCATTACCAGACCAGCCCCTCCAGGGTAGGATAATTAATTAGCACACTCCTCTACAAACCCTCTTCTCATCAGTTATCTCTCCTCCAGTGCTCACAGACTCCTACACCATGTGCAGATATGGTAGTGACCCCTGAATATAGCAAATGCAGTACTGCAGTGAAGTGTGAATTCCCCTCCCACCACACCTCCCGTGTGGAGTGTATAACTAACTCATTAGTGGTCATGCATGAGCGATCATCATTGTTGTTATTATTATTATTAAAATATTATTATTATTATTATGATTAGTGGTAGAATATTTAGGCACTATAATAATGGCATTATTAATTAAATGATAAAGGGTGGGGGGGGGGTGTAAGTTTGGTTTGGGTTTGGTTAAACAATTAGAGGACCTCTTATTACATCAGACCTCCTTGGCTTTACACATGTTGACAATTCGTTACAATGTACACAAACAGTATTACATAATGAGTTCATTATTTGCCGACGGGCCACCCTCCCACTCACGCCACCTGGCGGGGGGGGCCTCCCAACCTGATAGCTTCCATGGTCACGTGACTACACAAGGTCAACCAATTAAGGAAAACGTGGTTAATCAATCAATTAATCAATTAGCAGGAATATGTGTGACTAACTACTAACAGTCTGGGGTATTATCATCATTATCATTATTACCATCATCATCATTTTCATTCATCAACATGTTGGATGCTTGCCTACAATATAACATTAAAGATGTACTACTGGTCTGTGAAAATGGCCCTACATTATAGTTATGATGCTCAGTATCCTCAACATTATATATGTGTATATATATATACATAATACACATATAGCTGTGGCAGTAAATAAAATACCAGGGCAGATCCCTATGACAAAACCGCCCACATCGACCCCAACCCTACCGGGACTGCGCATGTCTGCGTCCATACCGGAAGTGGATTTACAACCCGGAGGCAGTATCTTCTTAATGTGTCCCTCATCAGGTGGCTTGTACCCGCGCGCGGTGGCCGACGCAGTAGTTCGCGTCATCGCCACCAGGGGGGTTTAGTCGCACATTGGCTTGGGGTTGTATCGGGTGCCCATCTCAAGGCATAGACCTCCACAACGTGATAACCCCCACCCCCTACCCACCCACCCACCCACTCCCTCCTTCCGTCCTTGGTTCATTGATGCTGTCTGGGGTTGGGATTTCACGCGAGAGGGAGGGGCGAGAATGGACTTTGTGTTTATATTTATGTATGTGCAGTATATCCTCATCTAGTATATTTATATATGTGTATGTTATATACGAAGTCTACTGGCGGCTTTTTGCGGCGCGCCGATGGACGTCACCGGAGCGCGTTCGATTGGCATGCCGTCACCATTATTATAATTGTTATAATACGTCACGCCACGCCCTCACGGTGACGTTACGGCGCGCCCTGCGCCATCGCTTTGCGCCGATTTTAAAAGGGGGAAGGCTCCACTCTCTCTCTCACTCCCTCCGGGTGGTCTCATCATTCCACCGGAAATGAAATGGCCAAAAAAAAAGAAGAGAAAAAAGCAGTTAGTTGCTGGTTCCTGGGCTCCCAGTCCACCCTAAGTGGACGCCATTTTGTTGTCTCTGTTGGGGGTTATTATGGGCGGCGGTCCTGCGGAGCATGCGCAGTAGAGTTCCGGTATGCTATAGTCGCTCCCCGGTCTTCCTTCCGGTTCACACAGGTCTGCCAGTGCGCCGCTCCCCGGCCCCGCCCCGCCCCGCCCCGCCCCGCCCAGTCCCACCATTTCCGGTTCTGGCCACCACTTCCGGCGCGCGCACCACTGCGTCGACACTTCGATTTTATTTTAGATTTTCTCCTGCTGAGGAAGAGGAGGAGGAGGAGGAGGATATGGGGGGGGGGTAGGAGGGGTGGGGAAGGAGGAGGAGGAGGATGGAGGAGGAGGGAGGAGGGGGGAGTAAGTCAGGCGATATAACCCTCCAATTGCCCGGCTCTCCCCACCGTCTCCCGTCACACTCTCACACACTCACTCACTAACACTCTCCCCCGGACACCCGCCCGCTCTCCCCGGCCACCGGCCACCGGCCACCGGCCAGCCTAGCCTGTCGGCCGTCAGTCTCTGGGACCCGCCGGCGGTACGTACCAGGTCCGCGGCGGTCCCCATGACTGCCGCCGCCCCCACCCCCCTTCCCGACAACGCCCTGCACAGTCTAGTTACAGCGTTCCGCCACCAGGTGTGGCATAAGTGCCCCTGGCCGTGTGACGTCACCGCCCCCGTGACGCCAAGCGGCCATGGATCTGGGACACTGCTCTGCACCACATCCTGGTGGTTTCTTGCCCCATGTGGGTTTCCTAACAGTTTGCCTATTTATCTGCCATAAACTCTCTCTTTTAGGTGTGGGATACTTTTTGTCAATTCACATATTTATCAATTATTAACATTTTTTTCGTGTTTTTTTTTCTTCTTCGATTTTCTTATCTCATGCATATTTTCCCCTAGTCATATAAAAAGAATGCCTGCCGCGCCTGTCTGTCTGTCTGTTTATCGCAATAGTTTGCCGTTGTTTATCTGCATTACGATAGGATTGACATTGATTAGGGGTTGTCTAATTAATGTACGTCGTTGCCATAGTATATATCTCGTCACCATGTCGCTAAGTTCACAGCTTAAGTGCCACCTTCAGAAGCGTCAAATTGTTAGCTTTTGTCTATATAGATATACATATAAATATATCTATATATATAGTCGCCATAGCAACCTTGGATGCGGGGCCACTTCCAGTAGCCGCCACCCAATGTTATTGTTACCTCGCGTTCCTGTCATTGGGACACGCACTGTGCAATTAATTAATTCATTCATTCAATGATATCACTATATTCCAACTATATCGATATAATCTACAGAACACCTACAATGTAAGCATGTCACTACTATACAGCCATGTTGACATCAGTAAAACTAATCAAGTACATGTATAATTATGAGTTAAAAATTCCTACAATAGCCATTTACATATTTATATAATATTTCCTCTCTCATTTCAGTCCCACTTTCCCCCTTGTCTCTCACTCTGTGTGTCCATCTGTATTTGTCTCTCTGGGTCTCTCTTTCGCCCCTCTGTCTACAGCGAACCACAGTGGTTAATTAATTAATGTTCATTTAGTATTATAATGCTACGCTCATCCCCTCCCTTCCCTTCAGCCTTGCCGCCGGCTCCCTTTTGAAACAAGCAGTCAGGTGGGAGGTTTGCCCGTTGCCTCTCTGCGATCTCGCAGTCGTGTAGCACTGCGAAATTGCCACTGAACAGCTCAGTAAGTAGGCCAATGAGCAGCTCAATAAGTAGGTCAATGAGCAGCTCAGTAAGCGAATCAATGAACAGCTCAGTAAGTAGGGCAATGAGTCGCTCAGTAAGCAGGTCAATGATGAGTTCAGTGAGCAGGTCAAGGCACAGCTCAGTGAACCTCTCAGTGTGCAGCTCAATAACCTCCCCTAACAGTAGCTCTGTGGGCACCTCTTCAAGCGATTACCTCTGGGAACAGCTCAGAGCAACACTGATCAGCTTGTTCTGTGCGTACCAACTATCTGAGCAACTCTGAGCAACGCAGAGCTGCTGGCCCTATAGGTAGCAGCTCTGTGAGGATCCTTGAGCAACTCGGAGCAGCCCGCTCTATTAGTAGCAGCTATGTGAGCAGCTCTAAACAGCCCTCTCATGAGTTAGATCTGTGAGCAGCTGTGAACTACAAGCTGCATCAGCAGCTAAGATCTGTGAGCAAGCAAGCTCAAGGCGGAGAGGTCACGCAGAAAGGCAACACAGAGCAGACTGCAGAGACACGTAACCAGTCAGACCAAGCGCGCCAGCGGACAACGCAACGAAAGCAAGAGGAATCGAACATGTACGTTGGCTGTGTACCTCGCGCCTTGGGCGCAGCCTACGTGAAAGGGACCGCGTTTATCTAATCTGATAACAACCTCAATTCACATCCACATCTAGACCAATCGGTATCGATCGATTATTGAACCAAAGGTTTTGCGTCTTTTCTAGTTGTTGCTGTTGTTAGTCTTTTCGGTTGTTGTTGGTTTTGAGCGATTTTTGTTCACACACATACTATATCCTATTTAAGTAAGTAGCACACTAGTAATTGCTATACAAATAGATTGCGTAATGGTCGAAGCATATATAGCAAAATACGCATGTACATGTATATATATATATATATATATACATATATATATATACATATATATATATATATACATACATACACATATACAGTTATGGCACATTGACACCTTTTTTCGGGGTGTTGACAATATTAATTATAAACTCAAGGCATAGTTGATTGTGTCTCAGTGTTAGAAGCTTTAAAGGAAATCTAATACACATTAAAAAACCAATGTTAATCACGTGACTGTTTTGTTTTATAGTTTTAAGTACCGACTGGTGTCAGAGGTCAATATAAACATTCTGGCATACTTGGTATAACCACCACAAAGTCAGGCCCTTTCAGGGCGAGATGCACCAAACCACAGCGTCAAGCCAAAAAGGAAACCACAATAATAATACAATTTCAAATTCACATAGAAAAGACCTAACTTACCATTGTATATATTTATAACCTTCACAACCTTGGGAACCACATATATTATCAAATATACCTGAACGCTTGTTGATTTTGTTTAGCCACAATGGCTGCGATTCATAATCGCTCAAACTGACTAATTAACGATATTTTACCGGTCGTTTAAATGCTATAAGTCATTTTATGACTTACACATTCTGAAGGGGACAAACCCAGTGGGAATGGACTTGCAGTATTTTGATGAAAAGGAGAAGAAAGGGAGAGAAATAAAAGAACAGATACATTGGAAGAGATAGCATTTAGCCTGCCTGGTCCGGAGTACGATAAGATCCACCGTGTAGATGTGGTGGTAAGTTGTGGGGGTGGGGGTGAAGTGGTGATTTCGAAAATGGGATGTGGTGTGGGTGTGTGTGTGGGGGGGGGGGGTAGCGGGGAAGAGGGATGGGGGTGGAGGGGGGATGTCCGACCGGAAGCGGTCAGTAAACACCCTTCCCGTCATCACTTACCTGTTCTACTTCCGGTCCGGGCTGAAACACACATTGAAACACACACAATGCTAACTCATCAGCTCTCCACAATACACTCAGACGACCAGAACACACACAGACATGACTGCATGTCATTAGTGATTTCATCAACATTTTTGCAAAAGGTGTTTAAAATGACAAAGCGCTAACAACGCTAACCTTTCATGTGTGAGTGAGTTTCTGTCCAATTAAATAAATGCCTTCTTCATGTTAACAAGTAGGTTTTAAATCTCCAATTATCCTACATAAATGCTGACCTAACAGCCATGCTGGCGGCAATTGACATTAAAATAAAAGAGTAGAGCCGGGTTCTGTTTGTTTGCCTCCGGAACGCTGAGGTAACCGGAAGTAGCTAGCGTTGCCATGACTCCACATCTTTTTTGGGTCCTCCTTTTATAAAAAAAATCCCATAATTCTGAGTTTCTCCCATTTTAATTACATACATATATTAGACTTGACTGCCCCAATCCACTTTTACTTACGTTGACGCAACTTGTATTTGAAAACGTCAGGTTTGCAGATGTTTGTGAGATGAAGTATGAAATCATGTCCAATTTATTTTGGTGTGCACACCGATATGCTGGCCTTAGCGTTTACTGACCCGTTTCAGGCATAACAGCGTAGCGCAGAGTAGCACCAGATCACAATACCTCCTCAGTGAGTGTGGACCTGTGTCTAAGTTGGATATGTAGGAAGCACATGGAGGTAGGTGCTGTGATTAAGTACATTTTCTCTCTGTCTATTCATTATTGGTGATGTCATTCCTTCCCTCCTTATTTCTAGTGTTATCACACGCCCACATATATATACATATAGTATTGGTGATGCCATTCCTTCCCTCCTCATTTCTAGCGCTGTCAGCTATATACATATATATATATATATATATACATATATATATATATATCCCCCCCCCTAGCCTGCGGCTAGCCAGAGGCGGTATACCGAGGTAAAATATATATATATAAGTATATATATATATATCATGCTATATAACATATATAGCACTAATAGCTGGTGGCGGTGCAAGTCGATATGTAGGGCGAGGAAAACCTCCACCCCCCGCACCCAGCCCGCTAACACCTGTCTCCCATCCCCCTAACACCTGTCTCCCACCCCTCTCCCCTAACATCTGTATCTCACCCCCTCCCCAATCTATATCACCGCTAGGTCTTACATTGATTTCTTACTCTACTGGTGCCGTCCTGATATGACCTTACATATTGCTAGGACGTAAAACAACAAACAAACTGCACAAAACTGTACTCTACTGGTGACCCATTCTACATTCTACGCCCCCACCCTCGCTTACACCCCCAAATTCCCAACGAGCAGCTAAAAAATTCAGGTCGCGGGATGGAGTGCCAACAACATATGTGCTACATGTGCTAGAGAGGAGGCTGGACACGGGGGGAAGAGGAATCCGTGGAGACGGGGCTGAGAGGCCGGGCGTGCCGGGGGCAGTGGGCGGGGGTCCGGTAGGCAGTTGACCGAGGCTCGGTGTGAGTAGTATATGGGGAAGTAGATTCTGCACCGGGCGAATGTAACTCTCATGTAAGTAGTATATATACGGAAGTGATGTGGTTGTGAGGCGGGTGATGGGGGGCGCAGAATGTGTTGCAGGGGGAAGTAGGAAATAGAAGGGGACTGGAGGGGGGTGGAAGGGGGAGAGAAGGGAGGTGGAAGGGATGGGGAAGGGGTTGAAGAGAGCTGTGGTGGATATGGAGGGAAAGGGAGGGAAAGGGAGGGAAAGGGAGGGAAGAGGACAGAACGGGGGGGGGGGGGGGGAAGAAGGGAAGAGGTGGGAAAGGGAGGGACGAGGTGGGAAAGGGAGGGAGGAGGAAGGAAGAGGAGGGAAATGGAGGGAAACGAAGGACACGGGAAAGAATGGGAGGGAAAGGGAGGGAAGAGGATGGAAGGGGAGGGGAAGGGGGGAAAGAGGGGGAAGCGAAGAAGGGAAGCGAAGAAGGCAAATGAGAGAGGAGCAACTTGGGAATGGAGGAGACTGAAGGGGGCAGGGAAGGGGGAAGAGGAAGGGGGGGTGAAGGAGGGGGAGAATGGGAGGATGAGCATAGCGGTGCATGAGACAACCCTGGAGGAATCCATGGTGGGACACCGCACCTGTCCCACTTACTGACCACACCCTGTTGCCCTCACTGACCTCGGAGGTACTAAGGTAAGCATCGACGGAGCACCACAGTCCTGCCTTTGGATTGGAAACCTTTGACTAAAAACGGGAGGGTGAGGGAATAATCCCCACTCTACCCCCTGTCGTCCTCCCCTCCGAACCCCGCCCCTCCGCTGGTACACTGGAGGCGGTTTGGTGGCGTGGGCGTGTGAAGTGTGAGACCTCTATTGGCTGATACTCACTAGGTCCATTAGCACCACCACCAACACCACCACCAACACCACCACCAGCAGCACCACCACCACCACCACCAACACCACCACCAGCAGCAGCACCACCACCACCACCACCGCCATGGCACATCACAGTTCACTGGTGCAGTACCGACTGGGCTTTAGACAAATTCCTGGACAAATGGCAGGGGTTGACCAGGCAGACAGAGTCCGACACGATCTGTATTGACCTGTCTTGACCTGACTTGACGATCGACTCTTATCTAGCGTAGACTTTGACGGTCTACCATGGACCGACCCCCGGCCAGAGGACCAGTCTACTTATAAACCACACAGATATAGTCACTGAGGCGTGATTAATAAATTGGTCGTGTTTATTTGCAAAATGAAATACTCCAAATCACCAGTTGATTGGTAATGGGTGTGTTTTATTGTTATGTAAGTACCCAACAAACCAAATAAATTGGTAATGGGTTGAGTTAATAAGAAATATCCCCCAAAACCAATTGATTGGGAATGGGTGGGAATTTTGTTCGTTTAATTACCCAAAAACCCTATTGATTGGTAATGGATAGAGCTAATAAGAAATATCCCCCCAAAACCAATTGATTGGTAATGGGTGGAGTTAATCAAAGGAATACCCCACAACCAAGTGAGTGGTAATGGGTGGAGCCAATAGAAAATATCACCATAAACCAATTGATTGGTAATGGGTGAGGTTTATATAAAAATATGTTTAAAATAAACAAAAAAAAACCAACATTAAATGGCAGTAAGTGACAACTAAATGAGATGGCGCCATCTCCCCTTGCCCCGGCGCCTCGTACTATTTCCTCCAGCTCCCAGCTGTGTGGCGCCCTCTTGTGGGCGCGTCAGATTGGTTAGAGGCATATTGGTGCTAGGTCGACGCCTAATTCACCTGTCCACAATGAGAAACCCCCCCCCCCCGCCCTTATATGACCTTAGATGTTGCCTGGACATAAAACTCCAAATAAACAGAAAACAACGAGAAGACCAGCACCAGCAGCACCACACATACACTATTACTGCGGCAGGCCTTCCGTTCCTTTTGATTGATAAAAGGTTTCACCACTAGGGGGCGTTGGGGTGGGGGGGGGGGGGGGCATGACAATGGCGGGAGAAGCACTGCTGGGCGCGCCGGTCGTCGAAAGGAGGGATCAAAGCGGCGGATCACGTGACCTATCCGCCGGTAGGACATTGTGTGGTGGAGCCTGTGACATGGTGATCAGAGGCGGCCAGTGGTGTATTGTGTGGTGTATGTACACAGTGAACGGACACCCGACACGCGACAGAGCGCACACCCTGCACCCACCCGACACTGCACCGGAACCGGAATATCAGCTAGTAGAAGCACCTAGCGGCTCAAGAACACACTACTTCTCTGGTGTGCTTCTCTCCCATTGGTGATTTTCACTTTCCTTCTGCCTGCCCTAAAGACTATGTCCAGCCCCATTGTCAACACCAACATGTGTTTATGTATATATATATGCACTCACATAAATATATATATATATATATATATATATACATATACACCATGTACATAATATATATATAACATATAATATATATCATATGCATAATGGATATAATATATATCCCATACGCATTTAGATCACATGATATATATCATGCGTATCATATATATTACATGTATATGTGTGACATAATCATATATATATATATCATATATCACATATATATCATGCATATCATATATATCATGTATGTAATGTATATCATCTATATTTTATATATATAATGTATGTCATACATATTTACATATCCTATATATTGCACATATCTTATATGTAATTTATATCACATATATCATGTATGGCATATGCATCCCATATATATGGCCTATACGTGCTTTTTAGGGTGATATAATGTAGATTCCAACTTGTACCAGCTCCATCGGGCCAACCACCCACCACGGTCTCCCTCACAGCATATGGAACCCATATTTCGCTTCTTTTTGTTTAAAGCACAAAGACGCCCTCTGGTGGCAAAGGCCCCGCAGGGGAGTTGGCACCGGGTTTCATTACCAACCGGCAAATTATGCTCCATTCTCACGACGCCTACTGACCCCCCCCCCCCCACGCCCACCCACCCACCCACCATTCCCTCCTGTTTACCCCCCACACTCCCCTCCCCACCCACCCGCCACAATTCCCTCATGTCTACACGCATCGCTATCCCAACATAACCCCCACACACAAACCCCCACCCCCCACATTCCCCTCCTCACCCACACATCCCGATGCCAATCCCAGGGTAGTTTGCATTCGTTTTAGAAGAGTGAAGAAAAAAATTAACTTGACACACACCAACAAAACAAAAACTAAAAAAAAAAAAAACTAAAAAAAAACTAGAATATAAATCTAGTGCCTGCTGGCTTCTTTTTGTGTGTGTGTGTACTCTCTTACGCACCAAGCAGTCCCTTCCAGCCTACTGAATCCCACGGCGCACCAGCCTGCCCGCTTTCTCAAAAAGTAATTTGCATAATTGTATGGTGTGTGTGTGTAGTGGCGGTGGTGAGGGTGTGAGGGGTGAGGGGCTGGCACGACGGGTTTATCTTGAGGGGGAGTTGAGGGTGGGTGGGGGAGGGGAGGATGAGGGGGGCGGGGGGTGGGTGGTTTGATAAATTCCCCAGTCTTTGTTTTGCGGCTGCAAGTAAAATGGCTTGCAAGTGTCGTGGTATGGCCTGGTTCTGTGCGAGAATGTGGACCGAATTGAAAGGCTTCAACACACTGGGTGCACGCCTGGCGGTGGTGGTGGGTGGGTGAGGGTGGGAGTGGGGGTCTTCAAGCAGGTGCTTGGACAGGGATGCCTGGAATTATGCAATGTAAGCCGTGCAATCAGTGCACCCGGCTATATTTGGGTGCCTTAGAATAAAACATGCAATGCTCGTCTGTGAATGTCTTAGGTTCTGTCAGTTAATGTATACCAACGTCTGTGAATTTCTACAGATGTCCGATGCTTTCCATATGGATGAACTCCGTTTGATTTTGCACTAAAAGCTTGCCAGACTCAACTTATATGTAGGCATATTATATATATATATAATTTTGAGTCTAGCAGTTTAATTTTGCACTATTATCTTGCTAGACTCAACTTATACACACATATATATATATATAAATATATATATATATATGCTGTATAAGAATTATACGAGTATAATAACCCGGAATATCCCTCCTCTCTCTCATCGGTCACTTGACCCGAGGGACTGTGGGGGTCTCTCATAGTAATCTACTACTCCAGCCTCTCCACCTGAACTTATATGTATGTATATATCTACATATAAACTGTTAAACTCACCATATATATATATATATATATTTATATATATATCTTTTCAACGGACTAGGGATCTTTTACAGTTACAGATTGGATGATTTTTTAGCTGAGGACACGCATATACATAAAGAGAATTAAAAATGTAAGCGCCATATTTTTGTATTATTTTTTTTTGCATACAAGAATGAACATTGATATAAAAAATGTTGGGGGACGGAAGGAAGCCTACCAAGTCTCAAGACCCTATTGGGAGTTCTGCCAATGGGGAACATCAATCTCAACTCGCCTCATTAAACCCGGCGAAAATACTCCCGCCCAAACTCCCGCCCAAACTCCCGCCGGGTGCCTACACTTAGGATGCGCCCTCAAGTTGCCGAGGCTGCTGAGCCAAAAAAAAGTATTAAGGGAACAACAACTGAAAGATAACTTTTTTTAAAAGTTCTATAAAACTTTTTTTTTTTAATCACCCTGTGACAGAGCCCCATATATCAGCACATGTTTGGACAGGTCGCATGTGCCCTCCACCCCCACCCCCCATAAACCCCCCGACCCACCCAACCACCCACCCCAGCTCCTGGCACTCCCAGCAATTGTTTCCTCTAAGGGGGCGAAGCAACTGCATAGTTCCGGCTATTAAACTTTTTTTTTGTAAGATTGAAGAGAAATAGCAACAACAAAAACGGAGAGAAAAAAATAGCCATTAGAAATTGGCTAGAATGGGGTTGTGAGCTGTTGGAGAATGTGTGTTTCTAAAGCACTGGCTGTTGAGAACAGTAGAAGGAAGGGGTTGAAAAGAGTGTGTGTGGGGGGTGTGGGGGTGTGGGCAGGGTGGGGTGTGGAGTGTAGGGTATGGGATGTTGGGTTTGAAGTGTAGGGTGGGTGTAGGGTATGGGGTGTGGGGTATGGAGTGTAGGGTGGGTGTAGGGTATGGGGTGTGGGGTATGGAGTGTAGGGTGGGTGTAGGGTATGGGGTGTGGGGTATGGAGTGTAGGGTATGGGGTGTGGGGTATGGAGTGTAGTGTGGGTGTAGGGTATGGGGTATGGAGTGTATGGTGGGTATAGGATATGGGTTGTGGGGTATGGAGTGTAGGGTAGGTGTAGGGTATGGGGTGTGGGGTATGGAGTGTAGGGTGGGTGTAGGGTATGGGGTGTGGGGTATAGGGTGTGTGGTGGGAGGTGGTGGGTGTGAGTTGGAGTATGGGGTGGAGTATAGGATTGGGGTATGGGGTGTGATAGGTGGGGGTATCGCGTGTGTGGTGGAGTGAGGCATGCGGTTCAAAGCGCTAAAAGGGGAACATATTTCTGGATAAATCTCAGGAAAGGTTAACTTTATTTTATTCTGCACTCTTCTTTCTGATATTATTATCTTCATCAAACCCAGAGACACGGCGCAAAGAACACAGTCGGCGTCCTGTGTGTGGGTGTGGGTATGGGTGGGTGTGCGCGCGGGTGTCCTGTGTGTGGGTGTGCGTGTGTGTGGGTGTGCGCGCGGGGGTGTGTGTGTGAGTGCATGTGTGTGGGTGTGGGTGTGCGCGCGTCTCAATGCTCTATTTATAATCGATGCAGAATGCCTGATCAATTCGCGGATCTCCGGACGCTGTGTGAGGTAATGATTTCATAATTTCAGACGGCCTTGTGTCTTGCTCATTAGCCCGTCACCAGTGAGGGGAGCTCAAAATTTAAATTCAACTTTTAACTTCTTGTTGACTTGTTTAAGAGTGGCGTTTTTTTTTACCTCCCCCCCCCCACGTCCCTCACCACACCGCACCCCCCCCCCCTTCCCCGCCCCTCTTACCCTCCAAGTCCACACTCCCCCTCCCAGTTCCCTCTCCCTCTTCTTCTACGCTCTCCCTCTCTTCTCCCTGTCACCCTCTCCCTCTTCCCATCCCTAATCTTCATCCCCGTCCGTCGCATCTTCGCCCCCCCCCACCTCATACAATCTCTCCCTCTCTCCATCTCTCCCTTTCTCAATCACTCTCCCTCTCTCAATCTCTCTCAATCTCTCTCGTTCCCTCTCTCACACTCTCGAAATCTCTCTCCTTCTCCCTCCCTCTCTCAATCTCTCTCCCTCTCACTCCCTATCTCAATCTCTCTTCCACTCTCAATTTCTCTCCCTCTCTCTCGTTCCCCCTCTCTCCCTCTCTCTCCCTCTCTCGTTCCCCTCACTCCCTCACTCAATCTCTCTCCCCCTCTCGTTCCCCCTCCCTCCCTCAATCTCTCTCCCTCTCTCGTTCCCCCTCCCTCCCTCTCTCCCTCTGTCGTTCCCCTCCCTCCCTCTCTCAATCTATCTCCCTCTCTCGTTCCCTCTCCCCCTCCTCTCTCTCTTCCTCTCTCCGCCGCTCCATCTCCCACTCCCGCTTTCTGTAGGCGTCTGGCCCGCATAATTTTGCAATATGTTCCCGGGGAGGTGTGGAATAAATAAATACAAACTGGAAATGAGCCACACAGTTTCTGCACCCACACTGAGCCTGAATGCGGTAGGGGTGGGGGTGCGTCTGGGGTGGGAGTGGGGGGGGGGGGGGGGGTGACAGTCGGCCAAAGCCTGTTATAAATCAGAAGTTGGAGACAGACGGGGTAGGGGTGTGACATTGGCTTCTAAACATCTAACAATTTGGAAAAAATTAAAATAAATCGTTGACATTATATTTTTGTAAGTAGACAAATGTGCATCTAACACAAACAACCACAAAATAATGTCTCTTCCTACCAATCAAAGTAAGTACAATACATTGGTAGCAATGGATACGGCCCTCTATACTTCATCTAGTCCAACTTCACACCCCACCCACACCCCACCCACACACCCCCTCTCACTGTTGCAATGGAAATCGTGGGTGCTGGTTTTTTTTCTGCTGAACGAGCTCTCTGGGTTGGTGGGTGTCTTTTTTCCCCTGGTTTTTAAAATTATTTCTTTTTTGCTGAGCGTCCATTTCACGGTGTTTTTGCTCGGTTGCCCTACTCCCGGGCCCCAGACATTGCGGCAACGCTGCCCCCTCCCCCCCCCGCCCCCGCTGCACCTTCCCGCACCCCCCCCCCCCCCGATGTCTCCCGTCGCCTTCATTGGCATCGTCATTATTTCCCGGGCTGGAAGAGCGGACGGAGAGTGATACACACCAACACAAAAAAGGGAGGGAGGCAGGGGGATGAGGCAGGGGTAAGGGAGGGGGTAAGGGGGTGAGGAGAGGAGGACGGGAATGGGTGTGAGATGATTTCAAAGGCAGGGGGAGACGGGGATGAGGAGGGTAGATCATGAGGGAAGAGGGGATGAGGGGAAGAGAGACAGTAACATGAGGGTGGAAGAGGATGATGGAAGAAGGGATGAGGGGAATAGGGAGACAGAAACATGAGGGTGGAAGAGGATGAGGGAAGAGGGGATGAGGGGAAGAGAGACATAAACATGAGGGTGAAAGAGGATGGGGGAAGAAGGGGTGAGGGGAAGAGGAAGAGGGACGCATGAGGCGGACGAGGATGAGGAGGTAAGAGGGGGGATGAGGGGGAACGTGAGAAGCGGGGGAGGAGGAGGAGGCAGGAGGAGGATGATGGGAAGAGGAAGAGAGATATGAAGGTGCAAGATGGTGAGATGGGAGAGAGAGGATGATGAGTGAGATAGCGAGAGTTGGGGATGAGGGAGAGTGGGTGAGTTTCAATGTGGGAAAGGAGGTAACAGATGTGTGGTTTCATTGAGGGTTGATGGGAGTATATGGGGAGGCGGGTGTTGTAGGTATGGCACCTGGGAATGTGAGGTTGGAGGTGGGGGTTTGTGGGGGTGATGTGGGGAGGTTTGAGGGGGGATCATGAGGATGATAGTGTGTAGAGAGACCTGATTGTGGGGGTGGGGGTGGGGGGTCCTCTCACTGTCTCGTGGGCTATACACTAACGGGGCTTCTCCCAGCACATCCCCCCTCCCACCCCTGACTGTCTACTAGACTATCAGAGTGCACAACTCTATCCGCACTGACACCGCCATCCTATTTACTTACTACGAGTAGACAACGGCTTCGCTTTTTAGTTGTCATTAAAATAAAACCCAGAGAAAAGAAACACACACAAAATCACAATAAACACTTCCAAGGCATCCCTACCTACCCTATAGTACTGAGTCTAGAGTGGAAACATATCTGTTGTTGTTGTATGTGCACATCGCCCACCAGGGGGCGCGTTGACACACTTCCGGTGTACGGGTGGGAGGAGTAAGGGGGGGGGGGGGGGCTTTACATATGGCATGTTTGTTTTGTCTGCGCTGAGATCACAAACTGAGGACTGAGGCTGGCGTGGATGTCCGTGTATAAGACACCCGCCACTACCCCTATTATCGCCCATGTCTATGGCCACAGTGTTCAAGTCTGTGTCGCCACATTGTATATATAATATCTACATATATGTCTGTACATGTATAGATATACATAATGCCTTATATGTGTCTATTGTATATTAGCCTACACACGTTAACATATATACACACATATATATATATATATATATATATATATATACATATAAGTATATATCTACATAGATATATATATGAGAACAGTTGCGAGTTAATGTGCGCCTTAATTAAGGCACACTTAGAACAAAGGGGGATTGAGGGCCTTGACACACCCACACACAAAAAGCCTCGTCGGATCTCGCGCCAAGGGTTGAATGCCGAGGAATAACAGGTCGGTGGCGTGGGGAGAAAATGAAGAGAATGAAGAGAATGAAGAGAGTGGAGAGAGAGTGGGGGGGGGGGAGGTGGGGAGCGTACTTCGCAAAGAAGCCTTCGAGCACCTCCACCCACCTACCACCCACCCACCCACCCATCCCCCTATCCTCACCTTACTCAATTAATGCCCTTTCAGAAACTACTTCCTACAATTTCACTTACCCCCCCCCCACACACACACACTCCCTATACCCTCATCTCACCTTCCTCAATGAAGGCTCTTTCGGAAACTAATTGCCATACCTTCACCTACACATCCCCACACACTCATTCCCCCTAACCCCATCTCACCTTCCTCAATGAAGGCTCTTTCGGAAACTAATTGTCATACCTTCACCTACACATCCCCACACACACACATTCCCCCTACCCCCATCTCACCTTCCTCAATGAAGGCCCTTTCGGAAATTAATTGCCATACCTTCACCTAACACAACCCCACACACTCATTCCCTACCCTCACCAAACCTTCCTCTACCAAGGCCCTTTCGAAAACTACTTCCCATACATTCACCTCCCCAAGCCTAACCCCTCACTTCACTTCTACCACCGTGCGCTTCCCACTAGGGCCCTTTCGGAAACTACTTTGCACTCCCCCCGCCCCCACCCCCACCCCACCCACCTACTCCAATCTCACACTAAGGCGATGTGATGCCTATTCTTTCAACCTGGTGACCAAAGAGGAGTGCATCGGGGCAGCAAGAAGAGGCAGCAGGTATAAAACTTCATAGATGAAGCAATTTCGCCACCACCACCACCACCACCACTAAAACCGCACCCTCCCCAACGTTCCCAAGTCGGTGAGCAAAGCTGACAGGAGCTGTCAGACACCCTCCCCCCTCCCCACACACACACCACCTCCCTCCTCAACAACCCCCTACCCTTCCATACCTAAACCCACCCACACCCCTTCCTCACACAGCCGCCCGTCAGCACATCGCTCAGAGCCAGTCGTGTTTTCATTCAAATCAATTAACTTTTCTTGTTGCGTATAACCTCCAATTTACAAAGCTCCGATGTTCATGACATAAACAAAAGAACAAAACTAAATAAAAATAAAACATTGTTTTAATGTGTGTGTGGAGGGGGAAGAGCCAGTAAATCCACCAGTTGTCATCCCCAAAGCGAGTCTCCCACCCTTCATACAAAGAGCCCACCACCGGCTTGGTGGATGTGTTTTTTTTAATAATAAAATAAGTATTTAAACACTTTATTTAATCTTTTTTTTTTCTCTTTTTTTTTTTTTTTTTTAACAAAAGAATCTGATGGGGAGATGTGAAGAAGTAGTTATCGTTAGTGAACAGCGTTGATGGCTTCCTTCTTCTTTTTAAAATTGTTTAATTGTTTAGTTTTTCCTCCTCAAACAGCTCAATCGGAGGGACTGACTTTAAAAATTGTCCTCATCTAAGATGAAATAAGATCGTCGGTTCATTTAGCTTTGGTGGCTTAGGATGACTCGGTGCTAAGGGTGTGTGTGTGTATGTGTGTGATTGTGTGTGTGTGTGCTTCTGTGTAGTAATAATAACACTGACATGTCGACGGGCAGTATGTGGAGGTGTGTGGAGGAGTGTTGTGGTGTGTTGTGGTGTATGGTGTGGTGGCGGTGTGTGGTGTTGTTGTAGGGTGTGGTGATGTTGTAGGAAGTTAGGGGGTTAGGTGGTGTTGGCTTTACTCCCTGATACAAAAGAAACCCAAGGATGAGCCCTAGCTCTGCTTTCTTCTAAATGTAATTAGGAAGAACCTCATGTGAGAGCAACCACTGCAAATATCTGTACATTTATTTATTGTATTCATGTATTTAATTATTTATTTTATGTGTGTATGTTTATTTCCATAACAATACATTCTTCTCCATTTTAGCGGCGCCCCTTTCCTGAAATAATTACCTTGACAATGCTCACTAGCACATCACACACACACACATATATATATATATATATATATATATATATATATATATATATATATAGATTAGCCTACGGCTAGCCAGAGGCGGCATACCGAGGTAAAATATATAGGTATATATATATATAAATATATATATTCCATCTCATCCCACCACGCTATCCTGCCAATAAACTCCCATCATGCACTGCGCTCCTACACTCACCTCACTGAGACACTTCACACCTCCACGTCCCCCAGGTTAACCTCTAACCCCCACCCCAACCGCCCACCCACCACACCAACCCACCACACCCCTACCAACCCCACCGACCCACCCCAAACCCCTAACCCACTCCACACCCCACATACCCACCCACCCCACCAACCCACCACACACCCCTACCCACCCCACCGACCCACCCCACACCCTAACCCACTCCACACCCCACATACCCACCCACCCCACCAACCCACTCCAAACCCCTAATCCACACCAGCCCACCCCACCCCAATCAATCCCCCAATTACTTTGTAGGGCGCCATGTTCCTCTCTATAGCATCGATTTCAAAACGAGGCCCGTTGAAAAAAAAAATTGAAAGAGATCCCAAGCCCAATTCAATATGACAGACACATCGGTACCAGCAAATCGACCTCCAGCGTCTTTCCACTTGTAGCCGGCCGGTGGTACGCCGCTGTGTGGGTGTGGGTGTGTGTGTGTGTGGGGGGGGGGGGGGGGTCTCACTGGCAGCGCATGCGCGTGCCTTGGGAAACAGCGCACGGAGCAGACGGCAAGGGCGGGTGCTTTGCCGCTGGTTGCCGGCGCTTGTTGGCACGTACACTTTGATTGCAAATTGTTGATTGTGAGTCTTTTGAAGTAGGTGAAAGCCGCGTTTACACTCAGCACCTGTCGCGCCCGAACGAGGACCTCAAAATGTCGTCTCCTGCTACGCAAACGGTGTATCGTCGTCTGCTCTAGTATTAGAAATGCTGATTTCCTTGGCAACCGATCTGGGATTCTTTCTCTATCTGTTCTTCTCTTTTTTTTTTGCTCCCCTTTTTTCTTTTTTTTTCTTTTTTTCTTCAAAAAAAAAGAAGAAACATAACCATGGTTCATAACTTGGCTTTTACGAGTGTGTGGGAATTGAGATCTATGCGTTACTCTCATATCCTGTGAGTGGTCAACATAATAATAAATCAAATCATTGTCGTCAAATCATTGTCATGCCGGTTATGAATGCACTAGAAATAAGTTGACAGCGAGAAATATAGTCGCGTAATTATTAGTCTTACAAGCGAATAGTGACCAGTTGATGTGTGTAGAAATGGTGTTTGATAGTTAGTAAGACGCACCCACTCAGCTCTCTATGGCGGATTCGGATTTCAGTGTTAGTGGAACATCAGAAAGCCACTTGACTGACAGTGAAATACAGCAGACGACATCCAACTCGCCGTCATTAGTCGTCGCGTGCCTTTTCCGTTTGGCGACTGTTGGAGTAGGTGGAGCTGTGTAGCTGTGTAGCTGTGTAGCTGTATCTGTAGGTGTACACGCCCTAACAAACCTCAGAAGAAATTGGAAATGCTACCCTTCAAGCCCCATCTCATCTCATCTCATCAGAGGGGCAGTGTGGGAAAGAGGTGGAAAGAAGATGGGTGGGCGGGTGGGAGGGAGTGAGGGGTTAGGGGGGAATGAAGGAGAGCGATGGAGGGTGGGTAGTACCTACTTAAAGGAATAGACAGTGTTTGGTGGAGGTGTGAGGATTCTGGTGGGTGGGTAGGAGGGAAATAACTCTCAGTGCGAGAGGAATTTGATCTCGGGTGTGAGTAGTTGTGTGAGTGGGTAAGACACGCAGTGTTTGTATCTGTGTAGGTTGAATGTCGGCGGTGGGAGAAGTGTGCAGACTGTGCGGGTGTTATCTATAGTAATTGTCGGCGTCTGTAGGTTGGCATTCAGCCATCTCCACTGTCACCCCCCCCCCCTTCCTCCTCCCCTCTCCGCCCCCCTCTCTCTCTCTGTTTTAAGCACTAGAATTTCATTGAATCACCCACCACACCACGCTTCTCAATACCTTCACCTTACCCCTCCCCCGGCTGTGAATGCATCTCCACTGTCACCCCCCCCCCTTCCTCCTCCCCTCTCCCCCCTCTCTCTCTCTCTGTTTTAAGCACTAGAATTTCATTGAATCACCCACCACACCACGCTTCTCAATACCTTCACCTTACCCCTCCCCCGGCTGTGAATGCATTGCCCACCCCCAGAACCCCCACACCCCCATGAAGATTCATTGACCCACCTCCAGCAAACACACGAACGTGACCCCCCCTCCCACCCCCACCCCTCCACCCCAACTCACCAATCCACACGAAATTCTCCGTCCATAAACACCCTACTCCACCCCGACCCCGACCCCTCCTCCCCACACAGACACAGACACACCACACCCCAATTCCCCCAATGGGGCGACGGGGGGTGGAGAGGGGAGGAGAGGGGGGGGGGAAATTACAAACCTCCTGACCTCATTGGCTTAATTGGGTCAGGTCGGCTTTCTTTCCGGTAACAGAAGGCATTTTTACAAAAGCAGCAGACGACATTTTTGCCCACTCTGCGCAGCGTCTGCCGCGTGGAGCCGGCCCGGAAATGGCCAAGTTAAAGCCGCTGTAATTACGTCCTGCCCTCTTTAACTTCCGCCGCCCGACGACAACACGTGCAGTCGGTTCTTAGTGGATTCGCCGGTGGCTTCATGCTGTCGTCTGCGTCTGCGCTTTCGCTGTCTGTCAATCATTTTTCACTAAAAGGCGGCCAGTTCCGCCCACTTTTGCCAACACCAACACATACACCAACACCGACACCAACGGTCGCGTTATACCTGTTGTAACTGCGTGAAGCAAATGGCGCCACGACCCAGACAAATCAGACGACGTTGAGTGGAAGCTTTGTTGGTTGGTTGGTTGTTGGAGTTTTCTAAGGTCATATCAGAACGGGGTTCCGACTTGTGACAGTGCACACTCCTGGTGACTTTATAGTCCTGCCCCATTGGGAAATCACACCGCCGGCACCATGACCCGATATCACACTCAGTCACATTATCCTGACACTGAGCTAACCACACTGAGCTAACCAGTCTTTGCCCTATCCTATTAATGCTGAGCGCGGGGCTAGGATGAAAGCGACAAAGTGACAAGTATCAATTTTTAAAGTCATCGTTTTGACTCGACAGGGAACCGAACTTCCGACCTTCTGCACGAGAGGCCCGCGCTCTACCGAGTAGTCCTCGCGCCAGGTTTGAGTGGAAGCAGACGATATTGAGTGACCGCAGCTGCAGCACGAGGCGCGCAAAACCGGAAGTTGTTCTTACGCTTGGACCCTGAAAGCCTCCCTCCCACCACCCTACCCCCACCCGCACCCACACCCACACCCACACCCACCGCGGCCGCGACCAAGGTTCATTTCTTCTCATCGGGCGTCTCAAGTTAATGATGTTATTTCCAATAATTTGTCTTGTTATTAGTCAATTTCTTTTGGGTGTCTTTATTGATTTACAAGCAAACGACTTGCAATTTCACACGGCGAATTAAAGAGTGGGTTCTTGGTTTTGTGCCCTAACCGGTAGGGAAGAAAATGCATTTATTGAAATGGCCTTTTCTCATAGATCTAAAGGCCGCTTAACACCGTGTGTGACCTGTTATTCATCAAGAGCAACTCAAGTGTTTATTTTAAAGGGCTGCGCAATATGTCACCACAAATCCAAAAACTGTGACTTTGGAAAGATCCGAAGCGTAATTTTGAATATGCGCTTTCTTATTACATAGTACAGGGTTTGGCCATTATTTTAAATGTTGATGTTGTTATAAAAGGAAGGGCGAATTTTAAATATCTGAGCATGACAATATGACGCATGTCAGCATTTAAGTGTTAATCATTTTTATCCAGGTATGACTGAGCCCCGATTTCCCCCCCCCCTCACCCACTGATTCTCCCTTACCCCCCCCCCCCCCCTCCGCCAGCCCCAACCCCTTTCCACCCAGTCCTCTCCGTCTAGCCATTATCCCACTTTTCCCGCCAACGCCCTGTACCCGACTGCAAAAGCAGACGACATTTATAATCATTTTCGCCTCCCACAAACACACACACCTCTCCTTAATTAACGCAACCCACTATACCTAATATGACGACATTTACTGACAATGCCGGACAGACTACTCACTAGCCAAACCTAAATTTGACAAATCTGTCAAAATAATTTCAATGAAAAATTAATATTTTTCGTGACAACAGACGACATTTTGACAGAGCAGACGGCAATTAAAGCCTCACCCCATTCCTGACTGGGCCTAGACCACGGGCCCCATCAGCCTGATCCGCCCGGCCCCTTGTTGCGGCATGCCCGGCTGTTTGCCGTCCGGGCCGCCGCCCGCCAGCCCACGGATCCCAATGTCGTCTGCTTACTGAATTTTTCAAGCCAAAACCTTTTGGCGCGCCAAAGTCCACTTACAGTCGGCCGTATATATTACCAGACATTTCCATCAATTTGCAATCGGTTGAATTTAATTAAGTTCCCTTTACTCTAGCATTAGAAATATTAATGAATCTCCAGGCAAAATTTTTAAAAAAGGCAAAATTTTAAAATTAAAAATGGGAGAGCAAGGGTTTACAGCCTGATGAGGACAGGCTTGAGTTGGGCGGCAACGATCGGAAATGGGTGCGTTTGGAAATCACCCGCGTGGTAATCGTACGCATTAATCCTAGCCTCCCCGTGAAGATCTCTATATTCACTTCCGGTGTCAAAGGTCAACGATCTATAGCACCATATGACTGACATATCATGTTAGCAGCACGTCTGGTATATAGGGTAGGGCAGGATGCGTTCGGATACCAGCGTGGGGGATGTACACTCAATGGGGTAGGGACAGGAGACCAGAAAGTGGGTTTCCGAACGGTCGCACTCAGACCTGATTAGTGTTACGCAATGCAGGTCGGGATGTGTTGCGTGGCGGGACGGTGTTCCAGGGTTCTGGGAAGTCGGTGTGTGTGTGTGGGGGGGGGGGGGTTGCATGGAGGGGGGGCGGGGTGGAGGTGGGGCTGAGGGGTATTTTCTAGGGGCGCATGGCACGCGTTCGGTGTGGTGGAGGTGGGGGTGAGGTGGAGGGGGGTGAGAGGGTAGTAGGATCGAATGGATTCTGTCCCTAATGCTGCTGATGCGTGTATGGTTGGTGGTGCGTAGCGTGGGAACTAAAAGTGACTGGCTGGTGTGTGAGTGTGTGTGGGTGTGTGTCTGTGGGTGTGTGAGTGTGTGTGAGGGTGTGTGAGTGTGTGTGAGGGTGTGTACACGTGAGTGTGTGTGTGCATGTGTGAGACGAGGGGGTAGGAGGTTTAGCATCATGATTCGCCTCATTTTCCATGAAGCACCTCACAATCCCTCCTCTCAACCAAATCCCCCCCCCACTCCATCCACACCTCACTCAAACCCCACCCCCACCCACACCCACACCCCGCCCACACCCACACCCTTCCGTCCTAGCCCGTCTTTAAGCAAGGTTAATCTAACTGCCACCCAGTCAGAAACCTTCCACCACCCGTCCTGATATGCCATGACCTTATATGTTGCCAGGACGTAAACCTCCAAGAACCAACTTGCCACCGCTGGTCATCCTTAACTGACTTAACTCCATATACCCCCCCCCCTCCCCCCACTCCAACATTTCTTTAAGAAGCTCGTCAACTAAAGTGAAATACACACCATCTCCCGGCCGGCTTATCCAACGTGAAATCTACACACAATTTCTTAGACAACTTCCCCCGGATGTACCTGGTGACCCTCACATTGAAAATGTACACATACACACCCACCCACGCACCCCAACTGCAGCCTCTGACCGTACCCCACACACATTCACACATCTATCACGACATCGCGTAAATGAAGCTCTCAACAAATTTACTAATCATTACGACCAGATCACAAACAAGTGAAATGTCACCCACCTAAGCAACTACCAACACCCTATCCCCTCCCCCCCTCCCCCCTCCACATTCACCCCACCTTGATCTAGTGCCCTCCGCGCCACACCGCATCACCCAGTGACAATAAGTGCCAGCCCCAGCCGCCGGACACAGGTCGGCGTATTAAAGTGCCCCTTTTTGGGACCCTCTTTAAAAAAAAAAAATTAAAATTAAAAGCAAAAGGAGAAAAAAAACCCCCACCGTTTTGGTGCCCTTTTTGGTCCAGCGGTGGTGGAGCAGGCCGGATAGGTTACACGTTAAGGTGGCAAAACATGGCCCGCTCATTGCCGGGCCTGCTGTCATCCAATAGCGGCTAGTGGCCCCTGCCGGGCAAAAACGCCGCCCGCCCGGTGTCATCCAATAACCAACACTGCCCCCTGGTGGCCGAAAAAGGCGCCCTCTGGCGGTGTCCAGTTGCACCGGGTCTCTCTGCTTTTGGTCGTTTGCGGCGAGTGAGTTGGGATGGTGGATGGGCGTGGCATGTTGCTAAACTTAAAGCAAGGTCTGCATGGAGAAGGGGTGGGGGTGTATAGGGGATGGGGGAATGATAGGGAAGGGGTCTATGGGGGAGAAAATGGGGTGGGGGAGCTGAGGGAAAATGGGGAAGGAGAAATGGGAAAGGAATGGGGATGGTTGGAAGAGGGGTTGTGGAAAGGTGAAGGGGAGGGGAAGGGGAAGGGGAAAGAGAAGGATATGAGTTAGTGAGGAGGGGGCAATGGGAGGGGTAGGCAGATAGGGATGCACGATGGGAAGAGAAAGGAAGGGGAGGGGAAGGGGTGGGGAAGGAACATAGAGTTTACTGGAAAGTTGCCGACCTTCTTTTGATTTGATTTCCTTTTTTTATTCATATAATGCATTATATATTATATACGCCTGAGTCATTGAATTAAAGTGAATTAAAACAACATTATATTGAAGTAAAGTGAATGAAAACAACTTATGTTATAAAGCTACCGCATGCAGTATTTGTATTCACACTAATGTTCGTGTGTGTGTGTGTGTGTAAACGATTTCTAGGTGCCTCCGTCCAAAACATCCCAAGCCCGCATCTAGGGATTTTACACAGGCATATTTCTGTTCCCTGATATGCAACCGATTGCGCCTTATAAACCCAGGTGTTTACGCATGTAGACCAACCCACATTACCGGTGTGTGTGTGGGTGCGAAATAGCAGGATAATGTGGAACCTAGTAGGGCACACAAACCACCAGAAAGCACTGTGCACAAACCACACCAATAATCTAAAAGCGAGCCCAGGCGAGAGGGTCAGTGCGCATGACACACGGGTACTCTAGTACCCGCCTACCCCGCTAGGTGGCGTGCAGGCCATCTCTAACTAATTTACTAATTCAGACGCAATAACTCCCCTCCCCTCTTCCTAGCCCCCCCCCCCCCCCCTCTCTCTCTTTCTCGCTTTGCGCAGATTTAATTCACCTCAGTGCGTTGTCGTCAAAGGTCTTATATTGGAATTTCAAAGTGAGTGCTTCCAGTGATTAAATCCTAATAATAGAACTCAGCCACGTTTTCCTTAATGTTTTTTTTTTAATAATTGGATTCATTCTTTTTTTATTCTTGTTGTTGGTGCGTGTGCGTGGGGTTGCGGAGGGGAGGTTGTGTGTGAGAGTCTAACTTCCCTGATGACGTAATGTTATCATCAAGGTTAGATCATTACTCATTGATCGATCAAATGGGGGAGGGAGGGAGGTAGGTTGAGGGGGGGGGGGGGGGTGAGTGTTTACCGAGCGCCTTCCCAGGTCTTGCAGCCGAATGGAGCCGAGCGCCGCAGACCGATACCGAAACCCTCCGAGTGATGCCGATCACCACCAAATAGAGCCGAGCATCAGCGAGCAACACCGAACGCGCCGAGTGATGCCGAACACCGCCGAGTGATTCCGAATACCGCCCAATGGAGCTGAGTATCACCGAATGATACCAGAACGGGCCGAGTCATACCGAACACTGCCGAGTGATGGCAATACCGATGCGATACCGAGTTAATGAATCCGAGGGATACAGAGTTCCACTGCAGGTCCTACCGATGTTTTTGGCCAAGCAAGACCAAACTGTATCATTAATCAAGAGGTGCTCTCGAATTGTGGTCAAGCGTTGTCAAGTAATGTAAACACGCCTTGTCAAGTAGCAAGACCAGATTGTATCAAGTTTCTACACCGTTACTCTGCCCAAGTTGTGAACAAGCTTTGTAAACGTGTACCGAAGCGTTCTTATGCAGTGACCAAACGTTGCTAAGCAGTGACCAAACGTTCCTAAGCAGTGACCAAGTGTTGCCAACCAGTGACCAAACATTGTCAAACAGTGACCAAACGTTGCCAAGCAATGCCCAATCATTGTCAAGCAGTTACTGAACGTTGTCCAGCAGTGACCAAACATTGTCAAACAGTTACCAAACGTTATCAAGCGGTAACCAAACGTTGTCAAGCAGTGACCAAACGTTGTCAAGCAGTTACCAAACGTTGTCAAGCAGTGACCAAGTGCTGCCAACCAGTGACCAAACGTTATCAAGTGGTAACCAAACGTTGTCAAGCAGGGACCAAATATTGTCAAGCAGTGACCAAGCGTTGCCAAGCAGTGACCAAACTTTATCAAGTGCTAAGCAAATGTTGCCAAACAGTTACCAAACGTTGTCAATCAGTGACCAAACGTTGCCAAACAATGACCAAACCTTGTCAAGCAGCGACCCAACATTGCCAAGCAGTGATCAAGCGTTGTTAAATTGTGACCGAGCATTGTCAAGTTGTGGTCGAGTGCCGGGATCGCCCGACACCATCCCCATGACGCGGACGCAGACTCCAGTCAGACCCAGACTACAGGGGTCGGCGGTGCAGGGGCGGGTCGCTAATTAGCTCGGGGGGGGGGGGGGGGGTGTAGTGCCCAGGGATTTGCAGACACTGGCCGCTTTGACGCCCATAGGAAGGGACGGATGTTCCCATTCCCACCTGACGCAGACCTCTTGGGTTCTACTGCCTGCCAACCTGCTTGCCAACCTGCCAACCTACCTGGGCGCCGCGGGGGATTTATTGAGGGCGAGATCCTGTCCATGTATGTAGGTGGGGATGGCTGAGTGTGTGTGTTGGGGGGGGGGGGGGTTGAGGATAAAGGGGGTGGTGGGAGAATCAGAGAGGGGGGCGCGGGGAGGAAGCGGTGGTGGTGTACCGGGCAAGGATTATGCCTACTACAAAAACACATGAAGGAAGCATGCTCAGAATCCAGGCACAAAAACAGAAGAGAGAGAGAGAGCGCCAGATGAGAAAATGAACCCCCATCCCCAACCCCAACCCCAACCCCAACCCCCCGCCCCGCGTCGCTCTCCCAACATACCACCCCCCCCCCCCCCATGAAAAAAGGAGCAACAACAAAAAATAAGCCGTCACCAACCCACATCAAGGGTAAGCTACGGCGCCACCTCTCGGACGACTGTCTGTGTGTCTCGGGGTGGGAGCGCGAGAGAGCGCGAGAGAGCGCGAGAGAGCGCGCGCGGGAATTGATCCCGAGCTGCTCATAGCATCCCCCGGAAGGAAGTGTGGTCACCGCGGGGCATGTCGGGATGTGTAGGGTGGGTGGGGGAGGGTGTGGGGAGATAGGATTGGAATATACGATCAGGTGTGGAGAACACCGCCAGGTGGCGTGTGAGGCTGGTGGCGCTGGCGTGTGGAGAGGGCAGGTGTGTGTGTGGGGTGTGTGTGCATGTGTGTGTTTGGCTGGCTAGTTCTACAAGCTGCATTACAAGGACATATAATACGTACACAGGTGTCGGTTGAGATACATGGATCCAGGGGTGTTTGTGTATATGTAGATGGACAGGTGTGTGGGTGTGGGTGTGGGGGATAGAGGTGTGGCGGTGAGGGGGTGGGGCAGGATGTGCCTGGGATGTTGGATGTTGGATGTTGGACTTTGGGAGATGGTTGTCACCCAGCTTTCGACCCACTCAATAGATAACGTGACAGCTCTCACTATATATATATATATATATATATATATATATTTATATATATATATATTTATATATATATATAACGAGAGAGGATGTGTATCTATATATATACACATATATATACATATAATTACATGCCCTCTCTGTCCGTAACTACCAGGGACTTAATTTGCTGACTTTCTAAACTAGAACAAAAGCTAACTTAACCAAAGTCTCCCCGGTTCGATCCCCACCCCTTCACACACAATCCAGTCTTTATCTGTCTTTATCCGTAATAATACATTGTACACCTATCCATACCCAGCCTACCTACTGCCCCCGCCCTTCTCCCTTCTCCTTTCTTCCTTCTCTGTAATCACATTCTCCTTGTTCCCAATCTCTTGCACCTCACATCAGTTTCTCTTCCTCCTTCGAACCCCCCCCCCCCCCATTGGCACACCCCTTGCATCTATATGCACCCTGTTCCCTCAGAGTCCCCGGCAATCATTACCCTATTGTAGTTGAAACCCACACACCCCATCAACCCCCAAAACCCACCGGTACACCTAGGCACCTCGATATTTGAGGATTTTCTTTGTTTTACTCTCAAATTTGAGTAATTTCAGACTTGCATTAAACATGCCCCATTTTTTTTACTCAACTTTCCTTTAACAAAAATTGAAAAAGATTTGTGGGTCGTTGCTCGCCCCCCCCCCTAATCTTCTACTTCTCTTCTTTAAAAGAAATTAAAATAAATGTCCCCGCCCCCCCCCCCCAACCTCAGACTCTAGTTTGCTTTGACTCCCTTAGAAGTCTGGAAATGTAATGCTTTGGGGGATGTGTGTCCTTGTGTGTACGTGTGGGTGTGGGTTGGGTGTGTGGGTGTGTGTGTGGGGGACAGAGCGGCAAGCCGATCCACACACCCTTAACCCTCCCTAACAAGCCCCCCCCCCCCCCCCCCCCCCCCCCAGACACACACACACTGAACACCTCAGTTGCGAGTGATTCCTGACGAAGCTTCAAAACGAGGCGAGCTGCTCACGATGCCCCCCTCACCCTCCGTCCCCCTCCCCCTCCTCCCACCCTCCCCATCCGCGTTCCCAAAATGTTCGGGAAGTGAGATGAGCTGTGTCCTGTTTTGGGATGACGTTGTGACATTTCCTATCGATAACAAATCGCTGCTCTCGAAATTTGACGTGGGAACTTTTGTGAAATTTGGGATGGTGTGTCACTCGAAAAGCAACCGGCGACCGGCCCGAGCGTCTGGTTGGGAGTGAGATGAGGGGAGGTGGGGGAGGGTGGGAGGGGGGCATAGGGGAGAGGGAGAGAGTGAGGTAAATGGAGGCAGGAGGGAGGAAGGAGGGAAGAGGGGGAGGGAGGAAGGGGAGGGAGTAGGTCGAGGAGGAGGGAGGGATGGTGGAGGTGGAAGAGGGGGAGAGAGGGAGTGAGTGAGTGGGGAGGGAGGTGGAGGAGGAGGGAGGAGGGAGGAGGGAGGAGGGAGGAGGGAGGAGGGAGGGAGTAGGGAGGGAGGAGAGAGGAGGGAGGAGGGAGGGAGGGAGAGGGTTTTGTTTGTTCGTTCTTGTCTCAAGACCTAGTAACATATAAGGTCATATCAGGACGGGTACCGACTTGTGACAGTGTGCACTCATGGTGACTTTATAGTGCTGCCCCACTGGGAGAACAGGCCACCTGATATCCCACTCAGTCACATTATCCTGACACTGAGCCAACCAGTCCTTGCGCTATCATAATAATGCAGAGCGCCTGGCTAGGAAGCGACAAGTATAAATTTGTAAGTCATTGGTTTCACTTGACCAGGGTTCGAACCAACGATCCCATGGTCTACCAACACAGGGGACGGATGCTCTAACTCATTCGACCATCCCGTCTGGTTGAGGAGGGAGGGAGGGAGGAGTGGAGGGAGTAGGGGAGGGAGGGATGGTTAGGTGTGTGGTGTTGAAGTAGCGCTTTCGTAATGAGGCTGGTGTGCTTATTTTTGTGAGTTTTTAATAGAATTTCTTTCGGGGTCACCGTTGAGATTTTTCTTTTTTGCAAGAGGTCATGGTCCCTGCTCTGTGGGGGACTTGGCTGGAATTCTCGGATTCTCAATGAGATAAAGACTTATTCAGAAGTATGCGTTGGTTGGCTGGTTTATTAGTTGGCTTATTTGTGCTAAAGGGTACTGTGGTCTATTATAATGTTTACGGTAAGCTTTCTTTTACCATGGAAATGATAGTGATGGTAATGTTGTGTGTAGACATGTGTATACATGTGTATATGTATAAATATGTATGCATATATATATATATATATATATATATATATATATAAGTGTATACGCCCACATATATATATATATATATATATATATATATATATATAAGAAACATAAAGGTGAAAAGAAATAGACACACAAGTATATTGTTGTGGGTGCTGTTAGGAGTATACAAGTGTCAGTAACACAATTAAAAAATATATATTAAAACTTCACATGCATAGACCTAGTTCCCACCTTTACACATAACACATATATCACTATAGACCATCATTAGATAACATTAGTATTTGCACCCTTTGCCCCCGCCCCCAGCTCGCACCCACCTCCAGCGCGCCACCAAACACGCTGATGTTACTCCTCAAAAAGCTCTAAACTGGCTCCAGAAATAGGCGAATTCGCAAAGATTATAATTAATAGAAAGGAAGGGAAAACTTCTTGTCCCATCGATTTTTGCCACCAGTTTTTCCCCACCCGCTCTCGACCAGGTCGTTATTTACGGTTCCGACCGGAATCGGCTTGTTTGGGAGGACAAAGAAAAATCATGGTGGGATATTCCAATTTAAAAATAAGGAGCTGAGGCCTGGAAAAAGGCACAACGGGCCCCAGTCTTGGTGGTAGGCGGCGGGCGGCGGGTGGCGGTGGCGGTGGCGGTGGCGCAAGTTGAAATAACGGCTCATTGTCTTCAAGTAGAACCGGGGACCAGTCGGGAGGAAATTAAGGCAAACAGTGCTGTACCTTGCCAAGCATTTCTATGGTAGAACCCCGGCATAGGTCGGAGGGGGAGGGGGGAGGGGGTAAGCAAAGGGGGCTGTGTGTTTGGGTTTGATAGCGGGAGGGTTGGGGAGGGGAGAAGGACCGGTAGGGGAGGGGAGGAAAAGGAAGGGCGGGAGGAGAGGAGGAGAGAGGGAGAGCAAGAGAGAGAGAGAGCAGCTCTGACCTGGTTATAGGTTGATTGATTGATTGATTGGTGGTTGGTTTACGCCGTGTCGGCAGCATAGGCCATATTCACGGCGATAGGTGGATAGTACTAGTACTACTGGTAGAATGGCAAATTATGGATTGACTAATTGGGGTTTTAGGGTGAGCCGGGGGTGGGCTGGGATGAGGGTGTGGAGGTGTGGAGGTGGGGAGATGGAGAGGTGGTAAGGTGGGGAAGTGGGGAAGTGGGGAGGTGGGGGAGATGGGGAAGTGGGTAGGTGGGGAAGTGGGGAAGTGGGGAGGTGGCGAGGTGGCGAGGTGGCGAGGTGGGGTGTGGCGATTTCTGAGTATGACCTGAACTGTGACCTTTACAAATGACCTCGAGCTTTATACCCAAATAAACACACACAATCAGAGGCATGAGGGCGGTGAAGAAGAAGCAGCATAAGAAGAAGGGAGGATAGGGGAGGATAGGAGGAAGGAAGGGGAAGGGGGAGAGAGTGGTCATGTATCCCATCAACTCCCATTCACCCCTGCACTACTTCTCAATATTTGACGGGGAGGGAGGGCGGGGGGCTGGGGGGGGGGGGACGTCGCAGTGCATGCTGGGTGACGGAGCGCAGTGGCGTTTGAGCCCTTTGTTCTTCTCCCCCTCCCCCCACACCCACATCCCCCCACACCCACTCAAAGTCACCCGCACCCCCACCCTCATCCCCCCACCCCCACCCCTCACTCCCAAATCCACATTACCGCCTCCCGGAGAGCACGCAGTGGCTGGGGTGCATTATGTAATATATTCATTACGTAATGTAAGCCGGGAGCGGGCTGTGACGGCTGTCGGGGGCCATTCTTCCCTAACCCCCATTGTTATCCCCCCCCCCACTCCCCATTCCCTCCTCCCCCCTCACCCCAGCCCGTCACCAGTCACGTCCCAGCCAGTGAGCTCTGAAACCCGGCTACCCTCCGCTACCCCTGCACACCTTCCCCCTGAACCCCTCCCCCATGGACCCCTGCCCCTGCACCCCTTCCCCACTGCACCCCTCCCCCATGGACCCCTTCCCCTGCACCCCCCTCCTGAACACTTTCCTCATGCACCCCTGCCCCTGCACCCTTCCCCATTGCACCCCTCCTCTGCACCCCTGCCCCTGCACCCTTCCCCATTGCACCCCTCTCCCTGGACCCCGCCACACTGCCACACCCACAAAGCCATCGCGATCACACACACACACACACACACACACACACCACGTCTGCAACATCCGCCTGTGCCACTCACTACATGGTCTCGGAGCAGATGGCATGACACTCCCCCCTACCCACCTCCCCCACCCACCAACTCACCTACTCACCAACCCACATATTCACACTCCATCCCCAACGCGCCCGCGTGCACACCACATGATGTACATCTGTACTCGTATAGAGCACGATGGCTACACTAACAATCTCATACCTCACTCTCAATGCGCCACCCAACCTCAGGCACAAACGCCTTACCCTGCTCGCATCCACAAACAAACTTTACTCCAATTCCAACACCCACCCGACAAATTACCCTAAATTTCACACACCACACCCCTTACCCACACCACACCACACCAGGCAACTGTCTCCAAACCCAATACTCATCCACTTCAAACCCAACACCCACCCACTGTACCCATACACCACCCACACCCACACCCACACTCACCCACATCCCCTGCCCCCTCACTCCGCTCGCACCTTAACCCTGCATGCCGGGTCGTCTTACCACTTTACTCGCCCTGATGACGTCACGAGAAACTAATAGATCTCGCACCCGATTCATGCACTTAACCTTCCAGACTGTCTCGGCAGGGTTAGCTAATAGGCAGATATGCAGCACAGGGCAATGTAGCACTCTGCAGCACAGCGCAATACATCACAATGCAGCACAATTCAGCGCAGGGATTGATAAATCACAGGGCAACCTAACACCGCAATGCCACACTATGCAGCACAGCGAAATGCAGCACAGTGAAATGCAGAAGAGAGCAATGCAGCACATCTCAATGCAGCATATTGCATCGCAATGCAGCAAATGAATTGATACAGCACGGGGCAAACCTAACACACCGCAATGCCGCACATCGCAATGCAGCACAGTACAGCACAATGCAGCACAGGGATTGATGCACCACAGGGCAACCTAACACACTGAAATGCCGCATAATGCAGCACTGGGCAATGGGGTGCAATAAGGAAGGGGCTAGAAGTGTATGTTATATGTGATACATGTTCTACACTCACAATATCTCTGTTTTACACACACAATAGACCTATTATATTATATGTATAATGCTATATATGCATATTATATATACATTATATATATGTATAATATATACGTGTATCAGTAAGTGAGAGTGGGAGGTGCTAGGGTTTGACAGAATAGTCCCAGGCCTTCATGGTTAGTTAGCTACAGATCCCGCTAGGGGCGCCACTAGGCTTCAGGAAACGAACAACCGCTAATTTATGCACGCCCATTACGTAACGAGCCGTGCGCTGGTGCCTAGGGGCGCCGGTGTCGGTGAGTGGGGTGGAGGTGAGTGTGGGGGGAGGCGGGGGGGGGGGAGCATTGAAAGGGGACAGGATGTGGGTGGAGGGATGAAGAAGGGATAGAGAGGTCAGAGGAGCCAAACACTTGCTGCTGCCAAATACGGGTGGACGGGTAAAACTACTTTTGTTAAAAAGGGGAGAGAAAAGGGTAGAAAGGGTAGAAACCCTTCTTTCACTCACAAACTAGATCTAGTGGTTTCTGCCGAGAGTGAGAGAGGGCGGGTGGGAGAAGGAGGGGAAAGGGGGGGGGGAGTGAAGCTAAAAGGAAAGAAAACAGAAAGTGGAAGAAGAAAAGTCCCCATTGGCTACTATAGCGATATCGACGCTGTGCGTAGTGTCTCTGCTTTTTACCACCCACCCCCACCCAAACGCCCCCTGGTGGCTTTTCCCCGGGCCTAGATCAAAGGATATCAGGGACCCGACGGATAAGGAGACCGTGTCGGTACCCCGTCCTCCCTGCCGCCCTCCTCCTACAATCTCCCACCCTCCCTTCACCCCTCCACCCCCACCCCACACACCCGCCACGCTTGGCGCTGCAACCCAGATCCGAACTCGCACTCTCCAAGCATTTTCTTCTTAAATTTTTATTTTATTATTTTTAAATACATGCCGAGTTACGTAACGCGATTGGAGAGTGTGGATGTTGACGGGTGTGTGTGTCTGGGAGGGAGGGAGGGAGGGACGGGGAGGGAGGGACGGGGAGGGGGAAGTGGGGTATCTAGGCTGCCATGAGTGGGTCCCCCACCCACCCCCTCGCCAACACACTCACACACACTCACACACCCGTCAGTACTGACAGCTGCCACCCTGCTGCACGCGCACGCGCACGCACAGTACACATCACGGCATGCGTTGCAGCCCGGCCCGGGCCTGAGCTGCTCCCCTTCTCCGCCCCCCACACCTCCCCACCTCCTCCTCCTCACCTGGGACGTGGTCCCTGCACCCCGGGTACTGACATGGTTTCCTCCCATACCTCAGCATGTTCGCCACCCATCTATTCACACTACACCACCACCACACCACACCACACCACCACACCACACCACATCACCACACCACACCACACCGCCACGCAGCAACACCATCCGTGGTGGTCTACACCCCCCATCTCACCCCTACACCCACCCCACCCCCATCCCCCACCCCACACGCACCTTTTACCCAGAATACTTTCTTTTTATTAAAATTTCATTTGTTAAATTACTTCTTTTTTTAAATAGCTGCCATGCAACTGTCGATTGTTGTGAGACACTGTGCTATGGAAGTAGTTCGTGTGTGTATGTGCATGCATGTGTGGTAGTGTGAATGTGTGTGTGTGGAGGTGCTGGGGGGGAGAAGGGTGGGAGGTGGAGGGCCTGATGATGACGCCTGGATTTTAATCTTAAAACCCCACAGGCGCCGACTGAGAAACCGCCATGTTAGTATAGCAGTAGGGGTGCAACCTGAGCACCTAACACCTAACACCTAACACCCTTCAACGCCTATGCATTCCTCTCCCACACCACATCAAATTCCACCTCCCCCCCCCCCCCAACCCTCGCCCCCAATGTTCAAATTCCCAACTTCTTCACCACCACCATCATCACCACCACCACCTTTAGACCAGACTGACATATCTCTAGAAGGTATCCTGAAGGTCCTTTAATAAAATCATGGTCTCTCTCCAAATTCAAAGTGCATTCTTTCGCTGGATATTTGTTGTTGTTTTTTGGTACATTAGTTGTTTAAGCGGGGAAAATTTCAGTCGCAGATGACTGTTCTTCCTCACTCCACTGCTCCTTGCCCTATGCTAGTAACCCCGAGAACCCCGAGCGTCTCGCTAGGAAGCGACAAATATAAATTTTTAAGTCATTGGTTTGATTTTGATTTTAAGTTGTGTGTGGTTTTGTTGTTTTGGGGTGATTCTTTCTTTTTGGGAGCAGGGTACATATTTTATTCATCAGAATATTTGCTGCATCAGCACACAAGCACTGGTCTTCCGGCCATGCATTGTGACACCTATTGTCACACTTTTTTCTTCTGGTTAAAAAACAAATAAACTGGTAATAAACGATATGAATGGGAAGGTGTGTGAGAATGTGAGGAAAGTACTCTCTTCCCCTGGTCCCCCAATAGATGCATTTCTCATCATGTGTACCCTATGATACAGATTCCTCCTGCATGATGTATCCTCATTCGCTTGCCATCCTGGTTCTCATACTCAACCTTTTCCCCATAGTCATCCTGGTTCCTATACCCACCCTTATTCTCTCATAGCCATCTTAGGTCCATACACAGCATTATTCCCATAACCACTCTGGTTCCCATACCAACCCTGGTTTTCATACCCACCCTGGATCCCATGCCCACCCTTATTCCTAAAGCCATCCTGGTTCCCATAGCCACCCTTATTCCCCTAACCATCCCAGTTTCCATACCGCCCACCCTTATTCCCCATACCATCCTGGTTCCCATACCACCCACCCTTACTCCTCTAACCCTCATGGTTCCCATACCCACCCTTATTCCTCTAACCATCCTGGTTCTCATACCCACCCTTGCTGCCCTAACCATCCTGGTTCCCATACCCACCCTTATTCCCCTAACCATCCTCGTTCCCATACCCAGCCTTTGTTCCCATACCCACCCTTGACCCCATACACACATTATTCCCATATCCCTCCTGGTTCCCATACCCACCCTTTAGTGATATGCCTCTAACTTCTTGGTGCAGGCTCCATCGCTCCCTCGAATCCGCCCCGTACACGTAGGTCACATGACACAACTAGTTTCTCACTCTGCTATAGGTTACAATCTGAAGTGGTGGTGGTGGTGGTGGCGCTGCTGCTGGTGGTGCTGGGCGGTGAGTGTAGGTGTGTGTGGGGGGGGGGGGGGGGCGGTGCTTGCAAACACACTTCACTGGTTGAGGGTAGTGAAAGGTTACTTGTATACAACCCTACCACTGCAGGCAGCCGGTAAACAGTGGATCGATGGGAAATGCTGCTGGACTGGGCTTCCCCAAATCAGAGCACTCTGTGTCTACAAAGAATGGCACCGCCCTGCCCCCCCCCCCCACCTCTCTCTGCCCCCCCCCCTTCCTCCACTCTCACTCTCTGTGTGTAAGCGGAGGCGCAAGCAGCACCTCTCAGGTCATGACACCTGCGAGCAGCTCAGTGAGCGGCTCATGGCATCTTAGTTCGCCAGGAACAAGGCGAGTCACTGCCAGCTAAACACTGTGAAAGGGGAGGTAGTGACGCAGTAAGTGTGTGTGTGTGGATAGGGGTAAAGGGTAACCACTCAAATCGACCACTTTCACAAACATATTTCAAAACTCGCCCTATTAATTATTAATATTACCTATGGAACATCGCATACCAAATTAAAGCTCTGAATGAAAGGAATCCAAATATATACGTTAACAAGATATTGCGATTGATTACAATTTTAATGGATTTTCATTTAAATTGGGGTTTTTGGTGTTAAATGTGTGGGTGGGTATCATTTGCTTTAAAGCAAGTAGGCTGTTTAAGTGAGATTTCAAACAACCAAAAGCCACGGCTCTCTATACTGCTCACATGGCCTATTTGGATGAACTCAATAATTTAAACGCCCGCCTTAGATCTAGCCGCCCTCTCCTCCTCCCAGCCTCTACACCTACTTTTCACAGCCTCCCCCCTCCCCCCTCTACTCCCTCATCACCCTCCACACACGCTCACACCCGCACCATCTCCATTCCTCATTAGACTACCCTGGATGCGTACCCCATCAATACTCCTTGCATTTTGTCAGCCATCAATTCTAGCTTCCTCGGATCGTAGTGGAGATGCAGGGATGTGTGTGTGTGTGTGCGTGTGTGTGCGAGCGGGGGGGGGGGGGTAGTGGGTTAGGGGAGGGGCGGCACACCCACATTTGCGTGACATAGCCCGAGCTAAAACTCGCCACACATGAACAATTAGAAAGAAAAAAAGACAAAATGCGTTTTAAAATTAAAAAGATTCACAAAAAAGATAGTAAACCCACCATGACATCATTCTCTGTCTGTTTGTCTCCTCTCTTCCTCTCAATCTCATTATTTCCCTTACTCTCCCCTCCTTCCCTTACTCTCCAGTTTCTTTCCCTTCCTTTCTGCTTTAATTGGTATATATCGAGAATGGTTTGACGTCCTAGCAACGCATGCGGTCATATCAAAATTGGCACCGACGTGTGTCAGTGGACACTCCTGGCAGCATTGTAAATAATGCTGCTGTCCCCAGTGGGATATAGTATCCATAGAACCATGACCCGATATCACACTCAGTCATATTATCCTGACGGGAAAGGCAAGCAAACATATTCCTTGTCCTGTCCTAGTAATGTACAGCAACCAGAAAAACAAAGTAAACCGGTGACATGTGTTAATTTTGTACTTCCTTAGTTTGACTCCCCCTGGGTTCGAACCCACGACCTGTCTCCACTTGACTCTCTCATCTGATTGAACTGGACTGCTGGCCGTTAAATACATGGATTGGATGAGGAGTATATATCTCAATGTGCAACATTAACAAAAACAGGCGATAATTGGACATAACTCACTCACACCATTAACCTCTACCATTGATTTCTTCAGAGGTACTGATAACATACTATGTATTATCTATATTATATATATTCATATATAAATAATATGTGCACATAAATAGCATGTGCCAATAATATGTATATACGTCCATGTATAAATAGTATGTGCATATATAGGTATACATATTATACACACATATGTAAACATATATATGTAAATATATGTGATACGTATATAAAATTATAACACATTATATAAGCTACATATATAACATATATATATATATATATATATAGATATATATATATTCAGTGAAAGGCACTTTATGCCTTAACTATTATAAATGAATTTTGACGACAGTGGAGAGCAGAAGTGATGAGAAAGCAGTGTGTTGTACTCACCGGAAGTAGTCTTGAGTTGTGCCTGTCACGTGAGGAGGGTGTCTGCGGGGGGGGACCAGGTGGTTATACCCTGGAGGAGGCGGTATTGCTGTTGGTTTCTGTAGGGGTGGGGGGCTACTGGAGGCGACCTGGGAGGCAGGGAGGTCTAGAGACGGGATACTACTAATAGAATATGGATGTTTTACAAGAAATTGTATGTATCTACACGATGATCTGCAATGTGGTTCTGTGTTTTTTTCTGACCCCTAAAACAAGATATATATATATAAAAGTATATATATATATATGGTTATGTATATATACAAACAAAATAACATACTATAGTATGTTGGTATATGGCACATAGTTATTGTGGTTAGCTGTGTAGGATGCGACCTCCACTTTGATCTCACTTGACCCTATTGACCTCTGACCTTTCGTCGGGTGACCTGCGTAGTGTGGAGCCTTCCCACCAGGTGGGAGAGGCGACACTGCGTACCGTACAAGTTTAGATCTGTAGACGATCATTTGCGTATTCTTATAGAGTGTGCAAGCGCCTCATGCTCATATATATACATATATAATATATATGATATATTATATGTATTATATATATATTATATAAGCATCTTCAACCGATATATAACAGTCTCTTTTGTTTTCTGTGCCAAGTCTAATATCATGCATCTTTACCACTGAATTTAGTTTTTATCTTTTTCTTTTCTGCTGAACAATCATATTGGGCAGGTAGAAAATTGTGCTCGTTACTGGATCTCCAACAGGTAACGCGTGAACAAATCGATGTAGTTGAAATTGTCTCCAGATTGTTGGCTTTGTTGTTGTTGTAAGGGCTTTGATATGATCGTTGCTGGCGAGAGGAATCGCGACACAGTGGTTTGGTTGAGTTCTACGCACACACACATAACAAACAAAAAACTAAACAAACAAAAATATATAGCATTTGATTAGAATAATTGGCGAACACAGGTGCGACTTTGTAAATCGTAGACGTACTTGGCCAATTGGAATAAAAGCAATAATAATGATCATAATAATGGCTTAGCATTGTGGCCGGCATACATTCCCAACACATTTTCCGTACACTCTCTTTAGAGTCCTGTGCAAGAGACATATGGCAGGTAAAAATGTTTACATTGTTAGAAAAAATAAGGTTTTACCAATGGCACATTGACAAAATACACAGTTATTAAAAAGAAATTACTCAAATTCTCCCAAGCAGCTTTTAGCTGATTGGGAGTATATGGGAGCTAGTTTATAGTATTAGCACAATGCTCTATAGGGGAAGAAAACCTTGTTATAATCCCCTATAGAAGTTACTTACAATACAATTAAACCGATACACACTGTACTCCGTAAGGCAATGCTAATTAATTTGTGGGCTTACACACCCAAATAATTCCCTTAAATAGTGTACCCTAAAATGGCTGAATTTGAGGATAACCTAAACCCAAGCCAACATAAATCCCTTTAATAATGTCTACCCAATTCTCTTTTGGCTGAACGGATAATCTAAGCCCAAAGTTAAACCTTAAGTAGAAATTCATGTACCAACGTAATATCGAAAAATAAAATAGGTACATATGGGGGAATTAAAAGAGAAAAACAAAAACAATCTAGGTTTGAAAAATAATGGGCATATATATTGGAATGATTGGCTCTGTTCAGTTGGCTTTAAAAAAAAAAGAAATAAAAATGGCTACTGGGTACTGGAAGGAATTAACACACTCTCCTCAGGCTGGGATTTAGTAATTCATTCTGTCTGTTTGGAACAAGTATCATTGCTATCATCGTCATCATAATCATCATCATCACCATGATATTTATCATCATACTTATGATGACATTAAACGTATAAAGATACAGCTAGTCAATTTCATTGATGCTTACTAAATTGAAAGGTAGGACAATTTAAATTACAAAACTCATTACCTGCGAAAAGCTAATAATTATATATATATATATGTATATACATATATATATATGACCTGTTTGCATGACTTCTCAGAAGCCTAATTTCACACAGTGCAAGTAAATGGCATTATGATTGAGTGAGCGTGACAGAAGAAAATGGAGGTGAAAGGATCTTGGTGTTGTCATACTGTCCGCTGATTGGTTACTCCTAGCTCCACTGATCTCAATACGAGGCACGATATGCAGCATAGTAAAACCAACAACAGACATGTAGACTTTTGGCCCGAAGAACTTCCTTTCAATTCCCATGTGTTGACATCCATTGAGAGGACAACACCCACAGTCCGACCTGAATGTGATTAATGCCAAGCACTTATACAGAAACTAATGATGATGATAATGATGACGATGATGATGTTAAACCTATTGCCAGGCTTGAACAGTTCGTGATTAATTAATTAACCCAACCAGTACAGTAGCAATTGCCACTAGGTGGCGTCTTGACTCAAGAGGAATAGTTGGCAGTTTGCGTGTGCATTTAATATTTATATATAACACAAAATTTAAAAGGAGAAAAAAGAAAACCTTGTCATTACTCATCCTCCTCTGTGGCACGGCAGTTAGACCCCATATGCCAACACATGTGATTAAGGGCACCTATTGGTTATTGATAAATTGAACACAATATTCCCAATAGATACAACAACAAAGAAGAGAATAATAGTACGACATTTAGCCATCCGAGGGCACTTACATTCGGAGTATAGCTGCACCATAAAAAAAATATCACACAAAAGGGTACTATAGTACACAGATGAACACTAACACTGATAATAACATCGCGTTTGTTGCTGTTTCTTGAGGGGGTTTTCCCCCCTTATTTGCTTCTTTTCAATGTGTTTGTGTGCCAACCTTTCTGGTGACAGGACAGACCCGCATGGCGGAGGGAGGGGGTGGCCGCCATTTTTGATAGTGGCTGATCCCCACAGCGCGGGGCATGCTGGTCTATTTACTGACATAACAACTCTTAACCAATACTGCCTGCTGCTTGCGTAGCTCAGAATACCTGCGGCAATGCCAACCCTTGTCTCTTACTCTTATTTCCGTTTTTTATGCGTGTGTCTTTATATAAAAGAGAGAAATAATACCCATAATGCCTTGATAATGGATGAACCGCCTCGGTGGTGATTGGTGATTTGGTGATTGGTGGTGTGGTTTGCTGCTAATGTTCCTTACATCATTGGTCAGCACCATGCTTCTGCACCCTGCAGTGATTGATGACATCATCACAGTTTAACAGGACTGGCCCCCAGGAGTAGCCTGCCCCACCCCCTTAGGTGAACACATTATGCGCAGTGTCGAACCATGACCGTTATCTCCCGACTCACATGTGAGCAGGTAAGGAGGCACGGGGTGCATCGTGGTGGTGAGCTGATGATGTAATGCTGCATTGTCTTACAAGTTGGATCACACCTTTGGGGACTTCTCCACTGTCTTATTCTCCCACTTCCTCATCCTCTTCTTGCGGATGCTTCTGCTTCTTTTGTTGCCGCTGCTGCTACTGCTGCTTGTGTATTTGCTGCTGAAGGTGTTGTTGTTGGTGTTGCTGCTGCTGTTGTTGCTGCTGCTGTTGCAGCTGCTGTTTTTGCTGTTGCTGCTGCTCCTACAGTTGCTGCTGGTGCTCCTGCAGTTATTGTTACTGGTGTTGGTGATGCAAGTTCTCGTTGATCACTTACTGGACGATGCTGTTTTGTGAGAAGTGCTGCGTCTTCTTCCATTCCTTTCTGGAGGTGCCATCGCATGGCCGCCATCTTGTCCTGCATTCCAACTGTGCCGCTGGAGCTCACTTCCGGTGGTGGTACTGCTGGTGGTGCTGGTGGTGCTTGAAGGCGGGATAGTCCCCAGTTGATTTGCTTCGAGTTGTGGCCTATTCCCTTCACGCGTCTTCCATTCTTTCCGTCCTTGACTCTCACGTTCTCGTTTTTCTCACATTTCATGCGTTCCCGTTCGCTGGCTCGGCACCCGGCCCTACTCGCTTCACACAACTTCGGGCTCCAGTGAAGGATATTAATCTTTTGTTTTAAATTAAAAACTAAGCAGTCAGTAGCGCATGCTCAGTTCTCTGCTTCCGCTTCCGCCGTGGCCCTCTTCCCCTTCTCCTCTCTTCCCCTCTCATCTCCTCCCTACCCTCCCCTCCCCCTCCCCTTCCCCTCACACCGCCTGCTTATTTCTTTCTTCAGAACACAGCTGCCCTGCGCGCACTTCCAACGCATGCATGCGTGAACATGGACATGTGCATGTGCGCATGCGCAGCTGGAAAAGGGGGATTGCGATTGGTTGCTTCCTTAGTTGCTTGGTTGGTTGATGGGCTGCGGGAGAGAGAGAGGTCACTAGGAGAAGTCCTTGTGCACGGGCGAGTTGGGCTCGGACTTGGAGAAGGAGGAAAGATGCGAGACGGCCGTCGAGCCGAGGTGTGCGGTACCACCACCTCCTCCTCCGCCGCCTCCCCCTCCGCCACCTCCCCCTCCGCCTCCTACTCCGACGCCTCCTCCGCTGCTGTGCGTCGAAGAAAAGTTCTTAATCTGCTGCAGGCTCAGCAGCGAGTTGGCTATCGAGTTGCCCGTGTCGCGGCCAGCTCCCATCGCCATGCGCTCCCCGAGCCCCGGGTCGCGCCTTTGCAGCGACACTGGATCAGCGAACGGGAAGCTGCGACCGCTCATGGACGATACGGAGGAGATGTGCGGCAGGGGCGAGTTGATGGAGTAAGGGAGGCGCGGCGGGTGCGGGAAGGGGAAGTTTCCCGGCCCGACCCCCGAGTTGATCATGTTGCCGGGCCCGTACTGGTGCGGTAGCGGCATGAAGGCCGATCCCGGCTTGTTAGTGTTGCCGGCGAGACCCCCGCCGCCACCCGAGACCCCGTCTGGGGACAGCGCTATACCGTTGCCGTCGATTTGCGGCTTGATGTCCAGCGGCTCGTGCCGTGGCACAAGCTGCTGGGACGACGCTGTAGGCATCCCCTTGTTCAATAAGCCGACGCCAGGCGGGCGCGACGAATTGTCAAAGGAGTGCTTCGCCATGTGGCGGGTGAGATACGTCTCCTGGGTGTAGCTCTTCCCGCATATGTGGCATATGTGTGTCTTCAGATGCTTGGTCTCAGAGTGCTTGGGGATGTGTTGCCTCAACCCCATCTCGTCCGCAAAGCACTTGTAACATGAATTGCACCTGTACGGCTTGTCGGTCATGTGTGAGCGAGAGTGCGACTGCAGATTGGAGAGCTGGGTGAAGGCCTGTTTGTCGGGGTGGGGGCAGAGTGGAATTTTGTTTTCATTAAAAATAGATTTTTTTTAAAAATTCAGATTAATATTTTTTATTAAAATGTCATTTTAAAAATAAAAATGTGGGGTTGATTTATGGGTCGTTGGGACGATGGGGAGGTGTGTGTGGGGTGGAGGAAGAAGAAAAGAAAGAGAAGAGGGAAGACAATTGTCAGTTTGTTTCTCTGGATTTTTAATTTGTAATAAGTCTTCTTTTAGTTTAACATATTAATTAAGCTCTCCGTTTGAGGCCATCCAAGGTTTTCATGGAATGGGTACAATAAATAGGGATGGTAGGGAGTGTAGATCATGGAGATAGTCATGCATGACTTTCGTGGTCTAAGATCATGTACATATAACAGACGTTCTGGGATAAGACGGTTGGTCGAGGGTCGTGGGCGGGGGTGGGGTGGTGGGGTGGGGGGCGTTACTGTGGACAAATATTGAATAAGTTTTGGGGTCCTATGATAATGTAGAAAACCGTGAATGGTCCCTCAGGAGATCTATGACTAAATAATGTCGCAGAAAATGGTTGTGAAATATGACAAAAAAACTATAGGAAAAACATGTTCTTATTTGATTAAATATACAAAATTATATATAGCCATGGCTGTATTACTTTTTTTAATGGCATATGTCGGATCAATATTTAGTTGTTCCGAGACTTCATAATTGCAAATATCATTAATACGTTTGAATAATGAATTCAATTAAAAGAAAAAGGATCACTTCACAAAATATAAGAGGCAAGAAAGACAATTAATTTACTTCTTTTATAAACATAGAAAGGACAAAACCAAATTGCCTTTTGAAAAATTGGGTATAGTAGGAAATGATATATTTGTTTACTTTGGGAGGGGGGGGGTAATTATTTAGGTATTTCAGTATAAAAGTCTTTATTTTTCAGAAAGCAGTGGGGCATTATTCTCTTTCCCGTTGGTAATAGTGCCAACTATCTATACACAAATAGTTAGTAATGAATGGAATATTAAATTGAGTAGAACAGATTTTTCTTGAATTAAAAATTGAGGGGAACAGAAAACAAAAATACAAATAATACAAATAATTGCTTAAGCTAAATAATTATAAATAATTAAAAGATAATTTAAATAATTGAAAATAATTAAAATATAATGATAAAAAGGGAAAAGAAATCACATGTATAATTAGATGTAGCTTTTAAAATAATGAGAATATAAGAATAAATCAAGAAAATATTTGTTTTATTTCTTTTAAAGAAGGTTTACTGACCTTGCCACAGCCGGGGTGCTGGCACTTGTAGGGTTTCTCCCCAGTGTGCGTTCGCGTGTGCTGCTGAAGGTGACACAGCTGCGTGAACTTGCGCTCACAGATCTGACAGCGATATGGTTTGATCCCCGAGTGGATCCGGGCATGTTGCGACAGGTAGGACGAGTTGGCAAAACATTTATGGCACGTGGGGCATTTGTAGGGTTTGGGATCCTGTTTGTGCACGTGCTGGGAGTGAACCAGAAGGTCCGACTTGGTATCAAAGATCTGCAACGACAGAAACCAGAAAGGAAGCACACGTCAGTGGGAGTTCTATTTACTCTCTTCTTTTTTTTTGCTCTTAAAAAAATAGAATTATTTTGGTGGTCAGGTGGTGGTGGAGTGAGTTTCTAACGAATATAAAAATTGAATTTGTTTTAAAATAATACAAAAAGGCACAATTTTTGTAATAGGGGGGGGGGGGGTAGTACTTTCAAGATAAATGTTTGGAGTTCTATTACCCTTTTTTTTCTCTCTCTCAAAATAATATTTTTGTGGTCAGGCGATGGAGTGAATTTCGAACAAATATAAAAATAGATTTTTTTTAAGTCATTTTCCAAAACTATTGTTTCCCCTTAAATTTGGGGTAGGGGTACTTTCAGGATAAATGTTGGTACTTCGGGTGTTGGCATTGATTAAAACTGTAATTTTTCTGATCCAGTACTTTTATGTCCCGAATTTTTTACAAAGTTTCAAATGGTAGATTGTGGGTTCTTTTTAGTACCAATTTAGATACTGACATGACAAATGGCAGGACAAATAGGGTTTTTATTTTCAGGGGGATGAGGTTGTTTTTGGCGTATACTACTATAAATATGGGGCTCTTAATACCTTAAGGGTCTTGTTGTATCCTACCAAAAATGGTGCCTAGAAACGCTTAGCGTAACCAATAGGGCATTATACCACCCTCCATTACATGACACGAAATTACAAAGCTATCTCACCACAACAAGGGCATAGTGAGATCAGGGATTTTGTGGTACATCAAATTGGATTTAGATTCTTTTTTCATCTGAAGATTATAAAAACTAATTAATTTCTAAATATTAAAATATAGACCAATTTTTGTGGGTTATTTTCTGTAGGTCAGTTGTCAATGACATCTTAGTGCTTAGTGATTTCTTTCTCTCAAAGAAGCTGAATAAAGAAAAGGAAAAGAAAACAACAAAAAAGCACCAAAAAAACAATTATTTATTCATAATTTAGAAATGAAAATATTTTCCTCACTCTACAATCCCTGCATCTCAGCTCCAGTAGTGAATCAATTTACATACCATTTTACTTTTTATATGATGGGTACCGGAATTACATTATGGTACTAATAGCTCACAATTTACACCACGTGATTCAAATACATGTATGACGAGAAATGTAGGTCACTTGAAGATTACACTCACTTCCCATTTCAACCCCAACAAAAAACTGATAGTAGAAAAGTGGTAGAGAAATATTTTTAGAGAACTTTACTGAGTTACATTTTCTCTACGACAAACAATGTAGCCATTGGTCTATGCTAACCTGCCTCATCTAGAAAAAAATAATACATACATCAATAATCCCTGCCAATACACTCTCCCCGAGGTATCTTTAAGACTTTATCTGACTTTTAAGAATACCTTTGCAAATTGACAAAAAAAAACTCTCTAAATTTGGCCAGCAAACAATTTAAACAAAGAATGACAGTGACAACACCTTAGATAGAGAAAGAAAAGAAATTTCTCAATGATCCAAATATATATATAAATATGAACAACTAAATCATGAGAGAAAATCACATAGCACAATATACTATATATACTTTCTTTTTTTGTCAGAAAAGAACCAAAAAAAACTGTTTTGTGAATTTCTTTCAAGTGAAAAAAAAAATACATTGTTCTTAGACTTTTTTATTCTGAGTAATAAAAACTGGAAGAAAAAAAAAATCTGATTATTTTTTTGGGAGTGCTCGAGTTCCGAAATGTTGTGGAAAGTGTCTATTCTGCACGGCACGTGGTGGCGCGTGGCGGGAGGTGGGAGGTGGGAGGGAGGGACGGGTAATATATAAATAAATATATATATTGTTGCCTCCTTTCTGCCCTGCGCATGCGCTGCTACCAACCTAATAAGCCCTAGAACAACAATGCAGCGTCGACACTCAATTCAAGGTCAAGGTCAACGTCGACGTCAAACCAGACATCGCACATGGCCATGACGTCACGGTGCGGACGCGCATGTCTACGTCACCGGGGTTCGAAAAGGCACCGCCAGCGGACGCTGGTGTCGGCGCGATGGTGGTGGCGATATCGGACGATAGCCTTTGTGCAATGTCGCGTTTGACGACGTCCCACTACGCTCAGCATGACGTCAGTGTGACGTCATGATGACGCGGGAATGAGATGCTGTTGGGTTAGGTTTGAGTCAGGCAAGATGAGCAAAGCGGGTTGTCAGGGTTTTTTTTTTTTTTTTTAAGGAGCAGCTTCTGATATTCACTCACTCATTTACTCACTCACTTAATCAATCAATCACTCAGGCACTCATTCACCCACTCACCCATACTCACACTCATTTACTCACTCGCCGTTTCATCGCTGGGGCAACACACCCATAGGTACACAGCTTATCGAGAGCGGGATACATAGGGACTGGGTCACAGATGAATGAACAGCTCACACAAGATCAGCTCACATATGAACGACTCACGCTTAATGGATACCTTCAAGTGATTACACCCAAGTAAATCACCCTTGATCAACTCACATCCAAGCAGCTCACACATCTGGATCTCACAGATGAGCAATCCAAGGATAAGTATCTCACATATGAGTATCTCACAATTGAGTATTTCACACATGAATATCTCACACATGAGCAAATCATGCATAACTCTCTCAGACATGAATATCTCAGACATGAGGATCTCACACATGAGTATCTCGCACATGAGTATCTCACATATGAGCAATTCATGCATACGTATCTCACACATGAATATATACCCCACACGTGAGTATCTCATACATGAGCAATTCATGCATAAGTAACTCCTATATGAATATCTCACATGGATATCTCACACATCAATATCTCACACATGAGTATCTCACACAAGAGTATCTTACACATGAGCAATTCATGCATAAGTAGCTCCCACATGAGTATCTCACATCCAAGTCTCACACATGAGCATCTGATATGTGAGTAACACACACATGATCAGCTCATATGTGAGCCACTCAAGTAGCTCACATATAAGCAAAACAACTCAACTGGAACCCATGAAGGTATCACACCAAGAGAATGTCATGCATGAGTAACTCAGACCCAAGCAGTTCACACATGAGCTAACCACACAGGCTCCTGTTGAATGGACTCCCATACATTGGTACATGAGAATGTCTCAAAAGGTGCTAAGCAATATGGGACAAAACTTTGTCCATTGTAACGATCAACATACTATCTGCTTAAGCATTTGCTCAGGATAAACTGATTTGTTTTTTACATGGTGTTTCATAATCCCAATAGATTACATATTGATTTGAAGCAAATGTGCTTGCGTTTTCAGTGTAACCGTTTCTGTGCTGTTTTGTGTCAATCATTACAATGGACAAAAAGAAAAAAAGTTATCACCTTTTGAGACAGGCTCACATAAGGAACTCACTCATGAAGACATCGGCTAACACTAGCTCACCACCCAGTAATGCACACACAAGCAGTGATAGAAGCAGATTGAGTGGTCGCGATTGTGCCCCTCGTCTATGTGCTTCTATGTGTGTAATACCTTCAGGTTCATCAGTCTTTCTGTGCCCGTGTGTGGCTGGGTGACTAATTGACCGCTCTCTTCTCCTTGTATCTCTCATATTCTCCCACACTTTCCTCCATGCTCGCTCTTTCTTTCTCTCTCTCTCTCTCTCTCGCTCTTTCTCTTGCTCTCTCTCTCACGCTCTCTTTCTCTTGATGTCTCTCGCTCTCACTCTCTCTTTCTCTCGCGATCTCTCTCCCTCGCTCTCTCTCTCTTTCGATGTCTCTCGCTCTCTCATTCTCTCGCTCTCTCTATCTCTGACCAAGCATTGGGGTGTCAGACCGCCATGTTTGCTTTACCACCTGGATTCCTATGTTGGTGGCGAAACAGGCTCCTATGTCCACAACCCCTTTGTGGGAAGCACTATATAGGCTCAGGCCACTTACAAGCAGGCAGCGAGGGAAGGTGGAGGTGGAGAGCCGAGGTGAGGAAGGCAGAACAAGTTTGGCGATAATAGGGGTAAAACATGAAACATGAGGTATTATCACTAATAAGAAATAAATCAAATTTACAACAACAAGAAATATCACATACACGCACACAGAAAACCCAACTAATAAAAAAAAGTACACACATAAAATAGGTCTGTGGTGTGTGTAAATAGCAGTCTGACCAAACCAATTACTAACTATCTTGCGGCAGCCAATATGCAATCGCATAATGAAGCAAAAGTAGTCGCAAGTGATGTCAGGGAGCAGGGAACTACTACCTGCGTGTAGCATTGGATCAACTAAAAGCATGGCCCGCCGACCTCTATATTTAGTCTATCGAGTTAGTTATTCGCAAGAAGGAGCATGATGACCTTTCAGCAAGCGGTTGGCTTTCGGATAGCAATTCGCACTATTAAGGTCACACCGGCACCACCTAAATACGCAAAGCCACACAGCGCCGCAAACAATGGAGTCTATGTCAGGAACTCTTTACTTTTATAATAAATAAATAAATCTCTTTTCGCCGAATTACAAAATAATTAAATAAAATGTTGTTTGATTTAAAACAAATTTAAACATTTTAAAATAAGTTAAATTTCTTAAATAGTTTCCTTTTTTTTAAATGAAGAATCCATTACAATAAATCCCCTTATATAAGGATGGGGCGATAGAACCAGATTGAATAGTGATAAAAGTAGATATGCTTGAACAGCGCCACCAGAATCTGTTGTTGCTGAGCTGTTTGCTGAGCTGGTTGCTGAGCAGGTTGCTGAGCTTGGTGCTGAGCTGGTTTGCTGGTGGTGGTTGGAAGACGCGTTAATCGGTCGTAGATTCATGAGGACTTGAGAAGTGCCACGATGTGGGGAGCGGATTAATTGAAGTCTTTGCTTCGTTACAAAATGTCGACGACTCGGCAAAGTTAGGGTGTGAATAGTGTCTCCGGAACCAGGATATTCCTTAATATGTCCGCCAAGTGCTTTGTTGTAATTGTAATGGTTTTACAGAAACAAACATATATAAATGCTTTTCCACGCATAGAATAGATATACATGTGAAACGCAGAATATATCTTGGTATGGATCTCATCATTTAAAGCTTGATTGATTAATTGATTGATTGGTGGTGGATTGATGCACGGCCCACCGCAAAGGCCATATTCAAGGCAAACAATTAAAGCAGTGAATTGTTAGCTATTTATGTATGCATGCCATATCAATGTCAATATATATATATATATATATATATATATATATTGGGAGGGAAAGATAAAACGCGATCGGACGGCCAACCCATAATTACAACCACTTTGGCTCCATCCCATCGAAATGCGTCTCTCCCCTCCAAACACGGCCAATGCGGCCACCCACCTATGTGACCACTAGTGACCCCTTATGTAAGTTATAAGTTGCGGCGCTGTTTAAATAAACGCGGATTAACTGTACAGATTAAAATATATCACGATAGCAACAGGCAAGGTAACATAACTTGCTAATCATAATCATCATTTTTAAATCAAACTCACAGCATTCTTTGTTGCTTATCTTTTTTAATCTTTTTATTTGCCACATTAGTTGTTTAAGTAGGGTAAATTTCAGTCGCAGATGACTGGTCTTCCTCATTCCACTTCTCCTTGCCCTATCCTAATAATGCTGAGCGCCTGGCTAGGAAGCGATAAGTATCAATTTTTAAGTCATTGGTTTGACTCGACCAGGATTCGAAACCCACGATCCCATGGTCTACCAACACGGGAGATGGACGCTCTAACTCATTCGGCCATTCCGTCTGATATGAAAGACAGTAGACGGCAATTTACATTTGCATCTCATTATAATCAACTGCACTCGACTTCCAAGTTAGTTACAGTAGTCCCTGTCTTGAACCCCTGCAATATCCAGACCATCTTTACTGACTAAATTGTCTTTGTTCGATTTCATTGACCATTGAAGGTCAGGACCGTACGCCATCTTGAGACATCATTGGTCTGGAAACCAGAGTTGTCAGTTGGAGACAACTACCTTCTTGGGACAATATTGGTCTGAATTCAGAGTTGTCCGTTCAAAACAGCTAGCTACTACTACAATCAGGACAAGATTGGTCTGGTTGCAAAGTTGTCCATTGAAGACAACTAGAGGACAGCATTGGTCTGATTGCAGGGTTGTCGATTGAAGACAACTAGGGGTCAGCATTGGTCTGATTACAGGGATGTCCATTGAAGACAACTAGAGGACAGCATTGGTCGGTTTACAGGGTTGTCCACTGAAGACAACTAGGGGACAACATTGGTCTGATTACAGGGTTGTCCACTGAAGACAACTAGGGGACAGCATTGGTCTGATTGCAGGATTGTCCATTGAAGACAACTAGAGGACAGCATTGATCTGATTACAGGGTTGTCCATTGAAGACAACTAGAGGACAGCATTGGTCTGATTACAGGATTGTCCATTGAATACAACTAGAGGACAGCATTGGTCTGATTACAGGATTGTCCATTGAATACAACTAGAGGACAGCATTGGTCTGATTACAGGATTGTCCATTGAATACAACTAGAGGACAGCATTGGTCTGATTACAGGGTTGTCCATTCAAGACAACTAGAGGACAGCATTGGTCTGATTACAGGATTATCCATTGAATACAACTAGAGGACAGCATTGGTCTGATTACAGGGTTGTCCATTCAAGACAACTAGAGGACAGCATTGGTCTGATTACAGGATTGTCCATTGAATACAACTAGGGGACAGGATTGGGCTGATTACAGGATTATCCATTGAATACAACTAGAGGATAGCATTGGTCTGATTACAGGGTTGTCCATTCAAGACAACTAGAGGACAGCATTGGTCTGATTACAGGGTTGTCCATTCAAGACAACTAGAGGACATCATTGGTCTGATTGCAGGGTTGTCCATTGAAGACAACTAGAGGACAGCATTGATCTGATTACAGGATTGTCCATTGAATACAGCTAGGTTCTACTCCGAAGGCAATATTGGTCTGGTTGCAGAATTGTCCATTGTAGACAGGTGCGACTATAGTTAGTTACATACATAGTTTTCTAATTTACCACGAGGTGCTGGAGACGGGAGGGGGGAGGGGGCAGGGTGGGTGGGTGGCAGTGGGGAGTTTGGCGCCCTATGCATACGTAATTACGATTTGGGCGAGCTTAATCTATCCCACCCCATGCTTTAACTGCACTAATACTGTTAATTAATTATGGCACTGTGTAAGGCTTGCAGCGGAATGTCAACTTTGATGTGGTGCAGGTTGATTAGCGCGGCCATTTAAAATGTCAGCGCCGAGTAAAACGTAAAGTAACTGGCATAAACGAAAAGGGACTGTGGGGTTTGTTTTGGGCCTTCCTTTTTTCTTTTAAGCAAAAGGCTTATGGCATATGTAATTCTGTTAAATATGACAGCATTTAATAGATTTGGGCCTAATATATAGCCGCCGTTCGGCGGCGGCGGCGATTTGTTTTGTTTACATTCGTCGATTCGACAGTATGACTATCGCCGCCAAGGCAGCAGTGGCGTTAATATTGCTTCGAATTTAGGGTTAATTTCAGGAAATTTCACTTATTGCGTATGTAATTCTGTTAAATATTATAGCATTGAATAGATTTGGGCCTAATATATAGCCGCCGATTCGGCGGCGGCGGCGGCGATGTGTGTTTTGTTGATATGCGACAGTATGGATATCGACGTCGAAGCAGCGGCGGCGATTTGTTTACTTTACATTTGTTGATTCGAAAATATTAATATCGCCGCTGATGCGGTGGCAGCGTTAATATCGCTTCGAATTTAGGGTTAATTTGTTGAAATTTCACTTATTGCATATTTAATTCTGTCAAATATGATCGCATGGAATAGATTTGGGTCTAATATATCGGCGGGTGGCACACTAACCGAGGCGGCTAGCAGTTAAACTAGATTTGAAACTGGGGTAGCTTAGCCTAGACTACGGTCGGTGGTTAGCGCTGGCACTGGCACATGAATACAAATTTTCCACCGTTAGCCGGGTGGAGCTACCCTAGCCGCGGCTAAGGCCCTGGCACCAGCACATGAATACAGGCCCTGGTGGTTAGTTGTCTAGACTGTGCAACATTGGGTATGTATGTACCGCCAGCATTCAAGGCCAGCATTCAATCACACACCCACATACCCACCCACCTACCTTACATAGCACACCCACACACCCAGCTACGTACATACTACATACCACACCCACACACACCCCTACCTACATACTACATCCAAACCCAACCACATACCCACCTACCTTACATAACACACCCACACACCCAGCTACCTACATACTACATACCACACACCCACACACACCCCTACCTACATACTACATCCAAACCCACCCACAGACCCACCTACCTTACATAGCACTCCCACACACCTACCTACTACATACCGCACTCACCGACCTACATACATACTACACCCACACCCGCCCACCAACACTCACTCCCACCCACATACACGCACCATATCAGACCCCGCCCCGCCCTGCCCCGCCTCCTCTGGATCCCCAAAAGTAGGTGTCGTGGAGTGAGTAGCCTGAGGATGGAAGGATTGAACTTTGCCAAGTGTGTGAATAATGTGTGTACTGCGCTAGGGGTTGGAAGGGGAGGAGTAGGAGGGTATGGGGGTAGGGAGAAGGGGAATGGGGAAAGGAGGAGAGCGGAGTGTGTGGGGAGATGTGGAGGGGAGAAGGGGAAAGGGTGGGGAGAGGAGGAAGGGGAGGAGGAAGGGGAGGGGGAGGGGAGGGGGGAAGGGGAGAGAGGTGGAGGGGAGAGGTGGAAGTGGAGAGGTGGAAGTGGAGAGGAAGGGGAGAGGAGTAAAGGGAGAGGAGGAAGGGAAGGGGACGATGGGGATATGGTGTGGGGATATGGGGAAGGGGAAGGAGAAGGGTTAGGGAGAAGGGGGAGAGGAGAGGAGGAAGGGGAGATGGCGGCAACGAAGAGGGGAAGGGGAGAGTAGGGGGAGAATGGGGAATGGGGGTGGAAGAGAAGGGAATGGGAGGAATCGTAGTTAATCTGGACTACCGTCTTCCCAACATCCAGTGCCAGATTAGCAAGATTGTTGGATTAATTAATTCTAATTAGTGAAGATGAATTGCAGAAATATGGTATGTGGATATTTTTGTCGGATAGTAATATGACACAGGCACAAACTAACTTTAGCCGACTGCATATGTATAGTATATGTATGCATATATATATATATATATATATATATATATATATATAGTACATATGTGTGTATATTATATTATATATATATATATATAGTTTATACAATCTATCTGGTCAGATGGTGGATAACTGTTGTTTTCCCGAGGTACGAGCCTATATATATATATATATAAATATATATATTTATATATATATATATATATATGTATATATATATAAGGTATATATACTTATATATTAATAGAATACAACCAGTTGATATTTTCTAGGCAATCGCACCTCTAAAGCCTTCCCATCTCCATTCCATTCTCTAGTTAGAATAAGCTAAGATCGTGACCTGCTAATCCACCCCCCCCACACCACACCCACCCACGGCCCTCTTCTACTAGATAGATAGACATCTGAGGGAGGGGACGCAGGGGAGGGAGTCGGGGAGTGAGGAAGGCAGGGCACCACTACCGTCTATCAATATCATGCCTACTTTTTAACCCAAGCCAGCCGAACAGTTTGCCCCGATCCGAACACACACCCCCCCCCCCACCACCCTCCCCACCCACCGGCCCCACCCCCATCCCCGCCCCTCGCCGCTATCAACGCACCACCCACCCCACCCTCCCACACACCCTACAACCCACCCCGTTGCGATCCAAACTCCCGCCTCCTGCCGCCGCTCGTGTTTATATTTAGATCCTCAAAATATAAAATGAAAAAAAGGCAGTAAAAACTACAACAAAAACACAACAACAAACAAGTTCCTCCCAGCGTCCTAGTAACCCACTTAGCTTAGGCCTCCGCTCTCTACCCTCCTCCTGCACCCCTTCATAAAGCAGACCCCCAGTAGCACGTCAAAAACTGCTTGGTGCAACAGTCGATGTGTGGGGGAGGGGTGTGGGGAGCTGGGGAGAGTGGAGAGGGAAAACAAAAAGAAAGAGGGAGAGCGGTAGGCGGGTGGAGGGGTGTTGTGTGTGTGGGAGGGGCGGGGGAAGAAAGAGAAAAGTCTCAACAAAAAGCAACGGGGCTAGCTGATAAAATACGCCGCTCAGCGGCAGCCTTAAATAATGTACACACACCGGTAGTCGGGCTGCCTAGCATGCCTCCGAAGGTGGCAGGCGATAGGGAGGGTGGGGGAGGGGATGTTGTTTGGCGCCATTTGTAGGTATATATATATATGTGTGTGTTCCAGCCAGGGGTGAGACGAGACCAGGACACGGCTGTGTTGTATGTTGTGTGATGTAGGTTGTATGTTGTGTTGTATGTCATATGTTTTGTGTTGTAAGGTGTGTGTTGTATGTTGTGTGTTGTATGTTGTGTGTCATGTGGTGTGTGTTGTATGGTGTGCGTTGTATTGTATGTTGTGTGTCATGTGTTGTGGTGTATGGTGCATGGTATGTGCTATGTGATGTATGTTGGGTTGTATGTCATATGTTGTGTGTTATATGGTGTGTGTTGTATTTGTGTTGTATGTTGTGTGGTGTATGGTGTGTGTTGCATGTTGTGGTGTATGTTGTGTGTGATATGTTGCGTTGTATGTTGTGTGTTGTATTCTGTATGTTATGTTGTATGTTGTGTGTCATATGTTGTGTGTTGTATGGTGTGTGTTAAATTTGGGTTGTACGTTGAGTGTTGTATGTTGTGTGTTGCATGTTGTGTTTTGTGTATATATATACAGGGATATATAATGTATTATGCGAGCATAAAGATACGGAAGGGAATATTACTTATTATTATGATTGTCTTTATACTCCATAAGATGCAGCACTGTACCGGTGGTGCCATCTCTGCCCACCTCTCCTCCACCGAATGTTGATCAATATCAGTCGCACCAGAGGATTTTTATATAAATATTTACATGCATATATCCTGATAAATAGTGATATATGGCACATATATATGCTATATATGGCGATGTAAACTACGTTGTAAAATTGTCCGATATTTGAGATATGGGCTATGGAGAACTCTTCTATAAGAGATTGCAAAGGGTCGATATAATGGTCAATGGTATGTAAAACCAAAGGCATATAAGGTATATATGGGGTTGGTGATCCATTGCTAATTAAAGATAGAAATTGTATATTAATATAGATAGTGAGAGAGGATCACTTCTTGAAATGAGAGAGGGTCACTTCTTGACATGTGAGAGAGTCTTTGGAACTCTCCTCACATACCCCCTCCCCCCACCCCCTCCCCCCACCCCCCCAAGTGTTATTTATGGATCACTGCACACCAGACACAACAGGGCACTGTAGCCATACCTAACCATGATTGGTTACAAGGATATTGAATGGTCATTGGCTAAAATAAGAATTCCTGTTGGTGATTGGATGATTTGGTCATGTGTACACCACCATCTTGATTCCTGAGACTATATATATGTAATAAAGAAGGGAGTCTAACTCTCCTACCTTTCACTCTATATCTACTTTCCTTCCTTGCCTGTAAGTGATTTCCTATTAGCCTATCTACACCACTCAAAACTGCCAGCCGTCGACTTTACAACCGGGAACATTGCGCGTAGAAAGGATTCGAACCCATAATTATGCCATTCAAGGGCTAGCGTCCTAACCATTCAACTACTTGTCCGTGGGACGAGTGGACTAGACTGCATTGAGTTAATTGACCTCATCGGATAGACCAGAATAGATGTGTGTTGTATGTTGTATGTTGTATGTTTCACGTTGTATGTTTCATGTTGTATGTTGTTTGCTTCATGTTGTATGTTTCATGTTGTGCGGTGTGGTAGCATTTATTATATCAGCCGGTTCTGTCTGATCACCACTTTCGCCTTTACTTACTTACTTATTTGCACGGAACAGGTGATGTGCTATATATGGGAGTTTTGTTTAGGTCTGGGACCTTTGGGGATGAACATTAGATTGACTGGGTGGAAGGTGCATGGGGGGGAGGAGGAGATGTGTGTGAGTGAGAAAGGAAGAGAGGGGTGGGGAGAGACGTGTGTGAGGGTGTGGACAATATTTCAAAGGGTTGAGGAGGGAAGTTAGAAATATGGAAAGAGGTGAAAGGGAGATCAAAATGGGAGAGGAAGAGAAAGAGAGATGGGCGGTTGAGGAAAGGGGGAGGTGAATATGAACAAGGTATTGAGAGATGGACGGGAAGGGATGGGGAATAGCGGTAGGTAGTGGAGAACGTGATAGTTGGGGCGAATGGGACAGGGAGGGCAGAGAGGAAAGGGGGGAAGGAGGGGGAGAGGGGAGGTGGAGAGGGAGAGCATGAGAGGAAGAGGGGAGGTGGAGAGGGAGGGCAGGAGAGGAAGAGGTGGGATATGGGTGATGGATAAAGGGAATATGAGAGGGAGAGGATATGTGAAAGAGGATAGGGAGAGAGGGAAGAGGAGAAAGGAGGACATGAGTGTGAGAGGTGGAAAGAATAGGGAGCGAAGGAGGAAGAGCAGAATAAGGGCGGACAGGGAGAGGAAGAGCGGTGAAGGATTGAGGGAGGATGAGTCCCTGTCCCATTCCCCCCAACTACCAAGTTCCCCACTACCTACCGCTATTCCCCAACCATTCCCCTCCCTCTCTCAATCACTTGTTCATATCGTCCTCCCTCTTTCCTTACTCCCCCTCTCTTTCCCTCTCCCCTTTTGATCTCCCATGGGACTGAGGAAGGGGTGGGGGAGAGGGTACGAGGGGGAAATGGGGAGGGGAGAGAGGGGGAGAGGGGAGGGAAGGGGGACATGATCACTGCGCATCTAGAATTACCAAGGAACTCAAATGTCACCTTGCTTAGGGCAGGGGTGGGCGGGAGTGGGCGATATTACACTCACTGAATGAATTTAGCTTTCCGCCCTGCGCAATTGACACCCGTGAGCCACTGAAATAGCAATTTTAAATTAACAAAGAAATACAATAAATAACTGATAACACCAACAAGAAGTACCCCCCCCCCCACCCCACCCCCAACAAACAAACAAACAGAAGTAATATTGACCTCACCGATATCGGTTTTATCGGACGGGCTGGGGAATGTTCTCTGGGCATCACATGGGGTGTCACCATGGCGACGACTGTGTTACCAAACACCATTTAGACATCCAATAAGAATATACATGACGGTGACATTATCAGCCATTTCCGGACTGCTCGACGCAGAGAAATGTCAGCAATAAAAGTGTCTTTAATGGGAGGCTGATTAAAATATCTGATGTGGGAGAAAAGTGCTGAGTCAATGGAATGAGAGATCTGCGCCTGCATGCCCCTCCCGCATTAACATAAACAAATGCTTTTTAATGATCGCATTCTTTCAATACTTGTTCCCAATGGTTTGTGCATTAATTCTCCAATCGACTTGACAACGCGCAGAACCCCCTGGGGCCATATGCAGGAGTCAGTGTTAGTGAGGAAAAACGGTGTTTGGCGGGAATTCCGGTTTAGCGGCGAAAAATGGCATACACGAGTCAGTGTTAGGCCTAACACCAAAGGCTTAACCGGTGTTACCTTACCCCTAACAAATATTAGGTTTAGCGAGTTTATTAGGCCCAAATCTATTCAATGCTGTCATATTTAACAGAATTAGATACGCAATAAGTGAAATTTATTCAAATTAACCCTAAATTCGAACCCTCCTTAAGGCTACCGCCGCATTGGCGGCGATATTAATAGTTATATTTTCGAATCGACGAATGTAAAATAAACAAATCACCGCCGCCGCCGCATCGACGTTGTTTCCATACTGGCGGCGGCCGCGGTTTGTTTACTTTACGTTCGTCGATTCGAAAATATAACTAGTAATATCGCCGCCAATGCGGCGGTAGCCTTAATAACGCTTCGAATTGAGGGTTAAATTGATAAAAGTTCACTTATTGCGTATGTAATTCTGTTAAATATGATCGCATTCAATAGATTTGAGCCTAGTATATGGCTACAGACGCAGAGGGATTTCCCAAATCTATAAATAAATTCACGTTTACCTATAATGAAAGTGTTCCGCGCTCCTGCATACGACTTGACACAGTTCCCGACTTCGGTGATAGCTAAACGGTAACAGGCTCTAACACCAAAACCCGCTAACACTGACTCCTGCATACGGGCCCAGGTGTATTCAAGTCAAGTAGCTCGTCGGGATGTAATATAGATTTTGCATAGAATAGGCCCAAACATAGGCGGCCATTGTTAGTAATATTATCATCTCACGGGACAGTGAGTGGTGGTTACAGTGTGCAGGTGTGGTGGCGCCACCATCTGAGCTGGGGTTGGGAGGCTGGAGCAGTAGATGACTATGAGAGACTCCCACAGTCCATGGAGCTGAGTGAGTGATGAGGGAGAGGAGGGATATTCCGGGTTATTATACTCGTATAATTCATATACAGCATATAATAGACCAGAATACAGTAAAACATCTCTAAATCGACCGACCACGGGGGCCGACTTTAAATGGTCCATTTAGGGAGGTGGGAGGTTTAGGGAGTTACAATAGCCTTACATTAAGTTTCAATGGTATTGTTGGGACCCTAATAAAGTGATCGATATAGGGGCGTGGTCGATCTGTGGGAGTGGTTCGTTAGGGAGGTTTAACTGTAGGTATGTGTATAGCGACTTAATGTGGGGGGAGCGGGACATAGCTCAGGCAGTAGAGTGCCCACATGTGAAGGTGTGGGTCATCCGATCGATCCTGCTCAGTGGACCCATTTGCACTTTGAGCTATTTTAATGTTCCAACCAGTGGTCCACAACTGGTTCATCGAAGGATGTGGTATGTGCTGTCCTGTCTGTGGGAAAGTGCATATTTAAAGACCCCTTACTGCTTATTGGAAAGAGTAGCCTATGTTGCGGCAGAGGGTTTCCTTCAAAGAAGTATGTCAGAATGACTATATTTTTTACGTCCAATAGCCAATGATATGAAAATCAATGTGCTCTAGAGGCATCGTTAAATAAAGCAAGCTTATTACTATTAGCGACTTAATGCATTACATGCCATATATATAATCCATTGCATACCATATATGTAAGCATGACTTTACAGCAACATCATAGGCAATGAATCAGGTAGACAGTTAGGCATGTATAGGGTGATTGTATCAGGGGTCTAGGTGGTGTAATGGTTAGGACGCAATGTTTCCATCATTTACATCACACCCGTATGATCCTGGTTGTGGTGACCAGGATCCTGTCCCAACTACACACTGTATGGTTGATGAACCTACCCTGTGTATGTATATCTAAGTGCCTTGCCTGTCTGTGTGTAATTGTAAGCATTAAAACGACTTACGGGTGAACCATTTCAAATATGTATGATGCCCGCAGGACGATTGTACTACTACTGCAACTAGACTGCGCTGAGGTGACTGACCTCTCAGGCACGTAACAGTATGGACAGGTACTGAGGTAGGCATGGGTATGATGCACAAGGGAGACGAGACAGCCTAATGGTTAGGCCGCTAGCTCCAGAATGGCAGATATACGGGTTCGAATCCTTTCTAGGCGCAATGTTCCTGGTATTTACATCACCCTTACAACATATATTGCGAACAATTTTCCTTAGTATGACCCAGGAGGGACTGGAGGTACCCGGCTATAAATCGCCACCCTGGAGGGTTCTAAGGGGGGGGGGGGGGTCACTCGACCAAGGTGTCAGTCAGGAGGAAGTCAACAACATTTATTCCCCGCCAAGCATTTATACTTGCATAATGCGTTATACATCACATATGTGTATGTCATATATATCTCGGGCCTGAAGTTACCTTAGATGAGGGTAGGATGTGAAACACCAACACAACAGACATTGAACACAGAATTGACTTCGCTTGTGTTCGGTGGGCCTTCACTCACCAGGGCCTGTATGCACCAATCGGGGCTAGGGCCTTAACCGCGGCTAAGGTATCCCCGCTGGGCTAAATTTCAAAAGTTGGTATGCACCAATCGGAGTTAGGGCTAGCCGCCGACCGTAGCCTCGGCTAAGCTACCCTGATTTCAAGTCAGGTTTAACTACTAGCCGGTGCGGTTAGTGTGCGTGTGTGGGTCTCAATCTATTCAATGCGATCATATTTAACAGAATTACATACGCAAATCGTGAAATTTCATTAAATTAACCCTAAAATCGAAGCGAGATTAACGTTGATGCCGTAACGGCGGCGATATTAATATTTTCGAATCGACGAGTGTAAAGTAAACAAACCGCCGCCGCCGCAGCGACGTCGATATCCATACTGTACAACGTCAAATAAAAATGGCCGTTGCCATCGCCGACGAATCGGCGGCAATATATTACGCCCAAATCTATTAAATTCTGTCATATTTAACAGAATTACATACGCAATAAGTGAAATCTTATCAATTTAACCCTAAATTCGAACCGATATTAAGGCCATCGCCGAATTGGCACCGTTATTCCTATTGTCGACTGGAGGGAATTCCCAAATCGCTTTCCATACTCACATACTGGCGGGGGCGGCGGTTTGTTTACTGTAAGATCGTCGATTCGAAATATAACTATTAATATCGCCGCATGCACAATGCGGCGGTACGCTCTCAATAACGCTTCGAAGTTAGGTAGTGGTTATAATGGCATAAAATTTAGCGCTACTAGTGGCGTATGGGTGAATTCTGTTAAATATGATCGCTATTTACATAGACTTGAGCCTAATATATGGGTACAATCAACACAGAGGGAGATCCCCAAATCTCATGAGAATAAGGCGGGGGGGTACTCGCTAAGGTTCGTCAGGAGGAAGTCTACAACATTGGTGCATACCGCTTCAACATATTTCTCAAAGCCCCCGCTATACTCACTATGTGTAGTCATATAATCTCGCGGCTAAGTGCCTTAACTCCGGTAGGTGGAACGCCCACAACGACGCCGATTGACTTCGCTTGGCGTGGGCCTTCCCACCGGGGGCGCCACCTCTCCTCCCCCCACCTTAACGCCCACAGGCCAAACATTGCACCGGGCATTCCACCCCCCCCCCCCCCCCCGTCCCCCACCCCCAACTCCTCTCAAAGGGCAATTACCCACTTCCCCCGCCCCCTGTTTTATAAACTCTCCACTTGCTTCACGATGAGCAGCTCATCATGCAATATTTTCCCGCCCACCCACCGTCTAGTTCTAACAAGGAGCCGTGTCAAAGAGTCAGTACACGCTGCACCATAAGAACGCCAACACAGCTTCATGGTACATAACATTGGACACTATACATTGAATCTGTGCGGGTCTAATGATATATTGACAATCCCCACCCAGAGAGGACATGGTGGCCGAATCGGTAGAGCGCAGGCTTCCCATACGGGACGTCTAGGGTTTGAATCCCGGCAGAGTTAAACCAATGACTTACAAAATTGACACTTGGCACTAGCTAGCCTGGCGCTCGGCATTACTAGGATAGGGGAAGGACAGGTTAGCTCAATATTAGGATAATGTGACTGAGTCAGATATTGGGTCATGGTTTTGGCGGCCTGATGTCCCAGTGCCAGGGCAGGACAACAACGTCACCATGAGTGCACTATGTTATAAACCCACCATGAGTGAGTGAGTGCAATTGCAATCCTTTCATTATGTTTTGGGTTTTTTTTCTTGAGGATTTATAGTAATTATACTGCCTATCATGGACAAGTCTGAATAGACTTGTTTTCACCAGTAGACAGTTTGTCGATAGAAGGCCCGAGCCTACACTTTTACCGACCCAAGAGATGTTTTACCTCCCACACCACATAGACATGGTATGAGAGCAACTGGCCTTTGGTGACGCTGTAAGTTATACACAGCGGTGGAAATCCAAATTGGCAGAGGTGGGGGCATGGGGAATTGAACCACCGACCTTCAGATTAGGAGTCTGAACTAGAAAAAAGCCAGACACTCTAACCACTCCGCCACAGAGAATGTTGCATCCTTATCTCAAAACATACCCCCACACACCCTTATCTGTGGTAACTTCTGGCATTGCGCATGACTCAAATTTTGACAGGAGTCCCCCCACCCCCCACCACCAATCCTCTGCCCGGCCAATCAACACCCAAACCCACTAGCATCCCATCCCAAAACCTTCACCCACCCCTAACTCCTTACAAAAAAGACACGACAACAAAAACTACCCTGGCCATTCAAATAAGGAAGAGCTGACCACGCCCCAAACCTAAATCTGAACCCACCCCGCAAACCGCCATTCAGTGTACCAAAATCAGGGGCCGCTCCAACTGACAGTGACCTAAACCTGGCTTCCCTGTGGCGGCAACGTGCCTTCGGGACACCTTAGGAGCTGGACTCGTCCCTCGGCGTTTGATGTCTGAACTTAATGATGGCTGGTGGGCCCCTTTCACTAAACAACCCACCGATGCCTCCTCCTCAGCAAAACCATCAACACCATTTAACAAAACGCACATGCCATGTTACACATCAAATTAAAGCTCTCGGCCAGACGAATCCAATGAGGGTATCTTCAATGTGGAATTGGGACATTTTATTTTATTCGATTTTTTTTTGTAATGTCAAAAGTTGAATATATTGGGTTATTATTATATTTATAGCGTTGCTTCGGTAGTGAAAGGCGCAGGTGCGGGAGGCCGCACTCTGCCTGTTCCTCCTGTGTTCTGGGTAGCCACGTGGCGGGTGGGAGTCGAACATGCCAGATGCGGTGTTTATTGTTTGTTGCTTGTTATTTACGCGTTTCCTTATTGTTTGCTGCTTATTATTTAGGCGCTCATTTATTGTTTTCGCGAGGCCAAGAACGGGGCACGGATCCGCATCTTAACCCTGTTAAATAACGCATGCCTATATTTAGGGTCATTATTGATTAATGGTAATCCCCTAATAATCCGCGCCGAACTTGACCATTTAGTTATACTTCGATCTGATATTATTATTAACCATAGCTTCCCAGAAATAAAATTTAATCACCCCTTCTGAAATAACATTATATAAATAGTTATATATTTACTGACAATTATGAATAATTCCCCTGCGCCGGTGTTCCCCAGTACAGAAAAAATTATCCATATAATATGTAGCACTTATTCTGAGAGCTTTTACTCTCTGCCATTCAGCCTTACTAGGATAGGACACGGCACTGGTTAGTGCAGTATCAGGATAATGTGACTGGGTGGGGTATTGGATCACCTTGCAAGTTGGTCTGGTCTCCCAGTGGGACGGCACTAAAAAGTAACCAGGAATGCTCATTGTCACAAGTCGGTTCCGGTTTTGATATGACCATAGGTGTTGCTAGGACGCAAAGCCCCAACAACAACAAGCCAAAGCCTGGCGGTTGGAATTTGATTTGTTACTAACAGTAACACAGGGCATTATTTGTGGGTTACATTCGTTGATTAAGATGGGGAAATGTCAATTGTGGAAAATTGATCTAACGCATGATATTTCATCATCATCATCATCATCATCATCATCATCATCATCATCATCATCGTCATCATCAGTTCCTCAACCGTGATGGTCATTATGGCACCACAGATAACTTTGCAACCAGTTTTCTCCATTAGCACCCTGTTCTCCACTGCCTTCTGAGACTTAACAACGTCCAGGCTCTTTCTTTTTTTGTTGGTACATTAGTTGTTTAAGGAGGGGAAATTTCAGTCGCAGACGACCGGTCTTCCTCATTTCCACTGCTCCTTGCCCTATCCTAGTAATGCCGATCTTGTGGCTAAGAAGCGACAAGTATCAATTTTTAAGTCATTGGTTTGACTCGACCAGGATTCGAACCCACGATCGACCAACACGGGAGACAGATGCTCTAACTCATTCGGCCATCCCGTCTGGTTACCTCCATGTCCTTCAACTCCCTGATCAATGTTGCCCACCCACCCACCCACAGACCCGATAACCTGCGCGCAATCGCACACATGTTTCCAGGAACCCTGCGAACACCCACCCACCCACACACACACACACACACACATCCACACACACCAAACAACTTAAAGGAGTGTGTACAAACAAGGCGCGCAGGTGGCGCCCCCTACTTACTTGGTCGCACATACGGCAGTGGTACGTCTTGTTGGGTCGCTGCATTTTGAGGGGCGTTGGTACAATCAGGTTTCCGCCCACCCCGCCTACCGGGGTGTTGTTGGAGGATGACGTCACGGTCACGCCAGGGGGCGCGGCGTGCATGCCCCGCACGTCCTGGAGGAGGAAAGGAATCAAGGCTATCAACAGGAGCCGAGTAGAGCACTACCAATTCACTGTTATGCACGTCCTGGAGGAGGAAGGCAATCAAGGCTATCAACAGGAGCCGAGTAGAGCATTACCAATTCACTGTTATGCACGTCCTGGAGAAGGAAGGAAATCAAGGCTATCAACAGGAGCCGAGTAGAGCATTACCAATTCACTGTTATGCACGTCCTGGAGGAGGAAGGGAATCAAGGCTATCAAGAGAAGCCAAGTAGAACATTACCAATTCACTGTTATGCACGTCCTGGAGGAGAAAGGGAATCAAGGCTATCAACAGAAGCCGAGTAACACATTACCGATTCACTGTTATGCACGTCCTGGAGGAGGAAGGGATTCAAGTCTATCAACAGGAGTCGAGTAGAGCATTACCAATTCACTGTTATGCACGTCCTGGAGGAGGAAGGGAATCAAGGCTATCAAGAGAAGCCAAGTAGAACATTACCAATTCACTGTTATGCACGTCCTGGAGGAGGAAGGGAATCAAGGCTATCAACAGGAGCCGAGTAGAGCATTACCAATTCACTGTTATGCACGTCCTGGAGAAGGAAGGGAAGCAAGGCTATCAACAGGAGCCGAGTAGAGCATTACCAATTCACTGTTATGCACGTCCTGGAGAAGGAAGGGAAGCAAGGCTATCAACAGGAGCCGAGTAGAGCATTACCAATTCACTGTTATGCACGTCCTGGAGGAGGAAGGGAATCAAGGCTCTCAACAGGAGCCGAGTAGAGCATTACTAATTCACCGTTATGCACGTCCTGGAGGAGGAAGGGAATCAAGGCTATCAACAGAAGCCAAGTAGAGCATTACCAATTCACTGTTATGCACATCCTGGAGGAGGAAGGGAATCAAGGCTATCAACAGGAGCCGAGTAGAGCATTACCAATTCACTGTTATGCACGTCCTGGAGGAGGAAGGGAATCAAGGCTATCAACAGAAGCCAAGTAGAGCATTACCAATTCACTGTTATGCACATCCTGGAGGAGGAAGGGAATCAAGGCTATCAACAGAAGCCAAGTAGAGCATTACCAATTCACTGCTATGCACATCCTAGAGGAGGAAGGGATTCAAGTCTATCAACAGGAGCCGAGCATTACCAATTCACTGTTATGCAAGTCCTGGAGGAGGAAGGGAATCAAGGCTATCAAGAGAAGCCAAGTAGAACATTACCAATTCACTGTTATGCACATCCTGGAGGAGGAAGGGAATCAAGGCTATCAACAGGAGCCGAGTAGAGCATTACCAATTCACTGTTATGCACGTCCTGGAGGAGGAAGGGAATCAAGGCTATCAACAGAAGCCAAGTAGAGCATTACCAATTCACTGCTATGCACATCCTAGAGGAGGAAGGGATTCAAGTCTATCAACAGGACTCGAGTAGAGCATTACCAATTCACTGTTATGCACATCCTGGGGGAGGAAGGGAATCAAGGCTATCAACAGGAGCTGAGTAGAGCATTACCAAATCACTGTTATGTATTGTATAATGTGCTATGTACATATTATTTAAAGTTGCATAATGAGGATGATTTTGAATATTATGCCATTTGCTGAGGTAAATATATTAGGTTGATAATTATAATCTACCTTACTTTAGTTTGAAGTACATTTTATTTTAAATGGCTAACTTTTGAGATATTTTAAGTTTAACCATGCCAAATTAATTTTGGCAAGCATGCCAAAATTTTGACCCCATATGCCATCATATGCTTCTGCGGTAACAAATTCTATTAAATTGCCTCTGTATTCCCTTATATGTGGTTACTCACGTTTAATAAGTGCACCAGTATCTAAGGTAGATATGTAAAATTAAAGCTAGATAATTGTTTTAATTTTGAAAATTTGATGTTTTCATCGGACAATGCAGCTTTAGGCTGGCGTGTCTTTTACTGTAGGAGCCTATGACAGCGGGCTGGCTAATATGATCTGCAGTGTCTTGCCTGCCACCGCCTGAGCCACGGGCTGGCTAACGCCATCTGCAGTGTCTTGCCTGCCATCGCCTGAGCCGCGGGCTGGCTAACGCCATCTGCAGTGTCTTGCCTGCCACCGCCTGAGCCACGGGCTGGCTAACGCCATCTGCAGTGTCTTGCCTGGCATCGCCTGAGCCGCGGGCTGGCTAACGCCATCTGCAGTGTCTTGCCTGCCACCGCTTGAGCCGCGGGCTGGCTAACGCCATCTGCAGTGTCTTGCCTGCCACGGCCTGAGCCATCTGGTTCCCCAGCGTCAACCTCCAATCAGGTGAGCCTAACTTCAGGGGTGGCTGCTTGCAGCAGAATCTCTGATTACCACCCTCCAGTTGGTCAGAATTTTAATTTATGTTCCCATTCTAATATTAGTGTAATGGCCCACGGCCCTCCGACTCTCTCACACTCACGGAAGAACACCAAGATTCAATCAAGTGTACGCTTCACCCTTGGTTTATTGAACCATCTGCTCTTCACGGCGTCAGTCGTTGTCTGACCCGCCCCCTGACTCGCCAGATCCCACATCGACTCTATAGGTGTGTGTGGGGGGGGTGGGTCAACCACACGCAGTAGAGGTCAGCCCGGCTAGGGTCTGACCGGTGGTGACCCGTGCCACCATCTAGCGCAGTGTAGTGGTACTGCGCTGATGGCGTCGTAGTCTCCGCTGCTACCGCGTGATAGTAGAGCTCATGTTCAGACTACTACATTAGTCTTTAATTTTTTTAAATTATTATTGAGCTGAGGGGGTCTTTAGAGGTAGGTGCCAGCCAGAGGATATTTCTTCCAACTATATTCATGTCTTGTTGCCCACTTACAGTTGCAGGATCCGATGGTTTTGGGTTTCTCTCATTTTCTGAGATATATATATAGTAGGTTCATCATCATAATCTACCTTACTTTAGTTTGAAATAACTTTTATTTTAAAAGGTTACATTTTTACTCTTAGATATTTGAAGTGCAAACCTAGAAAATGAATTTGGGCAAGGGCGCCAAAAACTCTGACACCATAGGCATCTGCAGTAACAGGTTCTATTAAATTGCCTATATAGGATCAATTCTCGTTAAAGAGGCTGTCACACATCACTGGATTGAGCAACGGACAGAATTGTCTAGTCCGGTGGAGTTTGGGCATGATAAGTATCGAAATGTATTAAAATGTGTCAAAATGTTGCAATATCGGGTCAAAGGCCGCTGGATGAACTTACATGAAACGGACATGAAAGAAACATAAAATGGACATGAAACAGACATGAATGGATAGCCAATGGACGAAACAAACTCAAACCGGACAAGAACCATAGACGTCAATCCGGCGGCATCCGTTCCAAGTTTTGTGCATGTTCAAACCTTATTCAGACACAAACTGGACTTTGCCGGAAGTCAACGGACTTTGTTCAGTTTCTTTCCATTTCCCCCAATCCGGTAATGTGTGATAGGGCCTTAATTGTTTGGGTTTTGAAGATTTGATGCTTTCATCGGATTGTGCAGCTTTAAGACTAGCAGTGAGCGGGTTGCGTGTCCGACGTACCTGATGTAGCGTTGCGGGTGGGGGCGGGGGACTGTACATGTGGGGGTGTCCCGAGTGTACAGGCCCACCGTGACCTCCGTGACCTGTGTGTGCCATCGGGGCTGGCCGGTTGATTGGACCTGTGGAAGACACAAAGAGGCAGATTCGATCAGACACGGGCACAGGAAATCAGTGAGGTACAGAGAGAGAATGGGGTTGTTTGTTTGTTGTTGTTTTACGTCCTAGCAACATTTAAGGTAATATCAGGACAGGTTCTGATTTGTGACAGTGTGCACACATGGTGACTTTATAGTGCTTCCCCACTGGGAAACAACGCCACCAGCACCATGACCTGATATCCCACTCAGTCACATTATCCTGACACTGAGGCAACCAGTCCTTGCCCTATCCTAATAATGCCGAGTGCCAGGCTAGGAAGCGACAAGTATAAATTTCTAAGTCATTGGTTTGACTCGACCGGGATTCAAACCCACAAACTCATGGGTTTGGATCTCCTGATCTCCCAAAACAGGAGCTCTGCTCATTCGGCCACCCCGTGTCTGGTCTGAGAAGGGGCAGAAAGAGGGGGAAGGGGGGAAGGGAGGGAAAAGAAGAGGAGGGGGAAGAGAAGGGAGGAGAGGATATGGAGGGGGTGGAGGGGGAGGGGAGCATAGAGAAAGGGGGAGGGGAGATGGGAGAGGCGAGATCGGAGAGGGGGGGAAGGGGGAGAGAGGAGGGGGAGAGGGAGGGAGGGAGAGGGGGAGAGGAGCAGTAGGGGAAAAGGAGAGAGAATGGGGAGAGAAAAGAAAGGATGTGAGGAGATAATGGAGGGGAGAGAAGATAAGAGAGGCGAAAAGAGCAGGAGAGTGGGGACGGGACAGGAGAGACGAGGGGGGAGAGCAGACATGAGAGCCATGGGACAGAGGAGAGAGGAGACGGGGAGAGGGAAGGGGGAAGAGGAGGGGGAGAGGGGAGGGGAGAAGGGACACAACGGATGTATCATTTCCTATCTTCAGATTAGGCAGTTCTTATTCTTCAATGGGTGAGGGTTATTCTTTGTTGTTGGGTGTGGGTTGAGGGTTTGCGCAACTGTGTTAAAACATGAAAAGGTTGCGAAAACATGTCTGTAACATGGTTATAAGATGCTTATAAGATGGTTATAACATGGATATAAGATGGGTATAACAAGGTTATAACACATTTCAGTTAGGACCCACAGCATGCGACAACGATGAGCAGGACGCGTACTCAGTTTACACTTCCGGTTGATTAGGATTTCCGGTGCGGCAGGGGAGGCGGGGGGAGAGGAATAATTATAACTTCCTGTGGCAGTCAACACCCTATCCCTCCGTACCCCTCCCCAACCCCACATCCACCTCACGCCCTCAACCACACACACATAAACACACACACACACACTTAACCAGACACGCTGTTATAACAAAGATGAATGGCCACCCAGGAGCATGACAGGCGATAATGCAGATAATGTGGATAATCTGTCACGGATGGGCCGTGTGGCAGGTCCTGCTTTACGGCAGTGTCGGTGTCACAACGCTACCTCTCCACTATAGACCCACGCCTCAAGAAACAGCGCCATGCTTACACAGTTCAACGCACCCGACATGCAACATCGTCTTCGGTGAAAATCGTCCACCACCAACCAACCAATCAATCAATTAATCAATCAGTAGACGACCAAACACACATGATATTCAGCGCTGCACCCATGGTACATATTTGGAATGTGCATTAGCTACGTTTGTTAGCTCAGTGAAAAATTGAGTGGATTTCATTGGCGGCAGACGGAAATTTGACAGAGCAGACGATAATTGATAAATGGCTCCATTCTCTTGGTGGCTGCGTCTGTAGTGTCGTAACTACATGTTGGCTGCCGTCACTAACACCCACCACACCCACAGCTCACGCTCAGGATTATGATTAAGACGCCGCGTGTGTGTGGTTTACCAACCATTCACAAATCTTTCGCCGCCTGCTATAAATAGAAGGCCAATAGCGCACGCCATCTCATTCCACGCGTGCCAATATAGCACGTTTCTGCCATTCTGTCTGTCCAGACCTAATTTTGCCCCTTTTTGTGTTGCACACACAAAAAAAATGTTTGTATACTACATACACATTCATAAGAATATTTGTTGTTGTCGTTGTGTATGACAGACTTTAAAATGTTTGTTTCAAATTAAAGACAATTTTTATGAAATTTTCAATCGATGATTTCCTTAGCAGGGCCACTGACGAGGAACAAGCAGCAGGTTCATAAATTCTACTTTACATCCCCCTCCCCCCCCCCCGTCCCCCTTGCCCCCAGCTGCTCCCCTCCCTCTCCAACACACACTCCCAACTCACACGGGCCCATAATGCAATGCGCCCGACAGAGGACCTAAATCACGCCTCATCACCGGATGCCCCGTTAGTTGGCAGGGCCCAGACGCCACAAGTTCCTAATTCCCGATTTAACGTTAGAGGGCCCGTTGACGCGCGGCAATTTAGGAGGGCTTGCAATGGATTATGGAGATGTGCTGTGTGGATAATGTGGCGGCCAGGGTTGTTGGTGTTGGAGTGTTGAGGGTGGGATAAGAGAAGTGGGTGTGGGGGTGGGAGTGGGGGAGTGGGTGGGAGTAAAGGGCTTGGAAGGGCCATGTCGTCAAGACGCTAACAACGTCATTAGGGACGCCCCACCGACCACCCATCAAGGAGGAGGATTCGGGACCGATATGGATGACTGGTCACACCTCTGATCCCTGCCATGACCCCCCCCCCCCCCTCAATCGTCCTTCACCTCTCCACCTTCTCCAAGGTAGACTCCCACAGGAGACATACAGTATTTTCAAATTATACTCTGAAGCTTTCTCGTGGAACTATATATTATAACACCGGAAGTGTATTTAGTATGTCACACCAGAAGTGTATTCAACATATATCATACCGGAAGTGTATTCAGTTTATAGCACACCGGAAGTGTATGCAATATATATCACACCGGAAATGTATTCAGTATATATCAGTTATCATACCGGAAGTGTATTCAGTATATATCACACCGGAAGCGATCTGGTATATCACACCGGAAGTGTTCTTCTGCTGTGATAATGACACGGGGAATGTGCTGCTGTGACAACACCGGAAAATGTTTGGTTGTATTGCGGCCGAAGTGGATGTATTGAGACTAGAAATGTGCTGCTGTAATGACACCCGAAGTGTGTTGTAATAATACCGGAAGTTCCCTGTAATGTAATATAGCTCTCCGTATATATGGTCCATTAAAATCCCACTGGAACTGTGTCATCCTCAAAAGACACCGGAAATGTGTTGCTGGAATCACACCGGAAGTGACCTGGTATATATCACACAGGGAGCATTCTGGGGGGGGGGGGGGGGGGGGGGGGGGGAGAGCGCAGGGGTGGCAGTAGTCGTGTAATGCTGTAATGCTGGTTCTTGGTTATGGGTCAGTGTGAGTTCTTACCATGACTATAAAATATCAATTCGCGCCGCTAACGGTGTTTAATATCTCAAATGGGCTCGAACTATTGCAGGCCTGACGTTTTAACTAGCGTAAAATAACGGTATATTTTACCTACTTCACTAAGCACAGATTCTTAGCTCAAAAGTGTGTGGCACCATCCTTTGTGCTAGACTCAACATGGGTCAGTGATCATGGGAGAGTGAGTGATCTTTGAATGTGTGTTTAAAAAGGTACCGATAGAAATCAGCTATACAGCTTTGGGTGTTCTTGTGTGTGTGTGTGTGTGTGTGTGTGTGTGTGTGTGTGTGTGTGTGTTTTTAACACCATCACAAAACCGTTCTTTTAAGTTTTTCACAAACCAAAAATAAAAACGCGATAAAATAAAACTATTTTTTTATTACCCAATAGCTTACAAGAGAAATAAAAGCGGTACAAAAAAAGACGTGACTTACACGAAACCGTGGGTTACGCAACACTTATTCATCTATCCCCGATGTCGTGTAAGATACGGAAACTTTAAACAATACCCCCCCCCCCTCCAACCACCACGCCCTCTAGCGACGTCGCTGCCCTGAAACGGTTTATTACTGCTGGCCGGCTACGTCACGTCATGTCACGTCACGTCAGGTGCGTCATTGTGCCGTGACGTGTACGTCCTCGAGACGTCATTGATAGCTGAGGGCGCGGAACATTGTGGCCGACAAAGAATAGCCGGCGTCTTCCCAGCAAGCAGCGCGCCCATAAATTACACTCATTTACCCCTGGGCCCGCCGCCCCGCCCACCCCGCCCCGCCGCGCCCCGCCCCGCCCCGCCGGCCCGTCCCGCCCCGACAATGGCGGGGCGAAAAGGGAGAAGGGCAAGAAGGGGGAGGGGGGGGGGTGGAATACCCGCCCGCGAAAAGTCGTCTGCTTTGTCATCAAAGAGACAGACGTGGGGGAAGCGGTTCGCTGGTGCCCCACATTCCAACGTGGTGTACAGCGACGGCGGCGCCAGGTACCACCGAAGACGTTTTGGCGGGAAAAAAAGTTGTCAGGGTCTTTTTTGGGGAGGGGGGGGGGGGGTTAGGGGGAAGGTCTTTTTTCTTAATTGTCGTCCGGAGCAGCCGACTTCGCTTGACCTCGTGACCTCGAATAAAGCGGTTCCGGGTCACGTGACATCGCGGGTTGTTGTCGTGTTGGGACATAGGGGTGTAGAGGCGGTGGGTGTGGGGGGGCGGGAGGGAGGGATAGTGGTAGAGGTGGAGGCACAGGGTCAGTGATGGGGAATAGGGAATAGGGAATATGGAGTAGGAAGTAGGGAATATGAAATAGGGAATATGGAATAGGGTAGGCCGATAGGGGAGATTCTCTGGGAAGGGGCTAGAGGTAGAGGTGTGTATGGTTTTTAAGGTAGGAGTGTGGGGGGGGGGGGGTGAAGTAGAGGGAGGGTTTTATGAGGTAGGGATGGGGTTAGGGTAATAGTAGGGGGTAAGGGGACAGGAGGAGGGAGTGGTAAGAGTGGGGACAGGGGAGTAAAGCTAGTAAAGGATAAGGGGTAGGCATGGAGTAGGATGTAGGGGATGTGATAAGGGTACACACTAGGAACAGGTAGAGGTATCCGAGACATGGAGGGTGGTGGTAGTGGGTGAGGGTGAGGGTGGGGGTGGGACTATGAGGTTAAGGATACGGGGCAGGGGTATGCTAGAGGTAAGGTGTACAGGTAGGGGAGGTGGGGTGAGTGTGTAGTGTGGGTGGGGTGTGGTGGGTGTGGGTGTAGGTGTGGTTGTGGTGTGGGTGTGGTGTGGGTGTGGTGTGGGTGTGGGTGTGAGTGTAGGTGTGGGTGTGGTTTGGGTGTGGGTGGGGTGTGGATGTGGGTGGTGTGTATGTGTGGGTGTGGTGGGGTGTGTGGGAGTGTCGGTTGGGGGTAGGGCTGGGGCTGGGGTGGAGGTAGCGTTGCTTTTGTTGTTGTTGAGATTGCTTCTTAAGGTGACCTACCTACGTAACACAGACACACCTCCCTCCCCCGTCCTACCCCATCCCCCATCAGTAACACAACACACCCCATGTATAACCGCCCTCCCCCCATTAGCCACTGACATGTCCTTACACACCCTTACCCCGCCGTAACACATAACTGCCCCACCTGCGGAGGAAGGCCGGGGGTGGAGATGGTGGAGATTGTGGAGATTGTGTTGATGGTGGATCGCAGCGACAGGTGGTTATCACCCTCATCGCCTCCTCCTCACAAACAAGCATCCCCCTACCTGTATAATAAACACCTGTACAGGTGGATGGGTATAGGTGGGTGTCCTTTCTCCCGTATGGGAACATGTGTATTGTTTATATCCTAGGCATACACCAGGTGAATGCATACATACCAATAGTTAGTACTTATATAATATATATATGTATATAAACCACGTCATAAATGTGATTCGCTTGTCAGTCACTGAATCATCAATAACCTGGTGGCTGAATCAGTAAAGCGGCTGTCACATGTCACCGGATTGAGCAACGGACAGAATTGTCTAGTCCAGTGGTGTTCGGGCATGATAAGTATTAAAATGTCTCAAAATGTTGCGATATTGGGTCAAAGGCCGATGGATGAATGGACATGAAACGGACATGAAACGGACATGAATGGATGGATGGTAAGCGGACTAAATGCTCTCAAACCGGACAAGAACCATAGACGTCAATCTGGTGGCATCCATTCCAAGTTTTGCACATGTTAAAAACTTGTACCGGATCGGGCCCGATATCAACATATATCAACGGATATGCAATGGATATGCAATGGACACAAACCAGACTTTGCCAGATATCAACGGACGTTGTTTGGTTTCTTTCCATTTCCCTAATCCGGTGATGTGTGACAGACGCTTAAGAGTTATGGCTTCTCATCCAGAAATTTGGGCGTTTGAAACCTGGCCAAGTCAAACCAATGACTTAAAAAGTTTATACTTGTCGCTACCTCGCCTGGCAGTGGGACTCAGCTTTACTTGGAGAGGGCAAGGACTGCTATTGATAAGCTGCTATTGATAAACGAGATATTCTGTCATAGTGCTAAGATCCTGGTCTCGCAGTGGGGCAGTACTATAAAGTTCCAATTAATGTATGCTGTCACGAATCGGCGCCCGTCTTAATATGACCTTAGATGTTGCTATGGTGTAAAGCCCCAATAAATAAACATCAAATTTGATGGTATCTGGATCGACTTTCACAGAATTACAATATTTGCTCACTCCACGGTTGAGAAGCTGCACAGGTAGAAACACCTTGGAGGAAAACTCCAGGGAGAGACAGTGTAACAAGCGGGAAGGAACGGCGGTACCTGGAGAAGCCATCCACTACAGTAGTTCCAAATTTTATTTTTGCGTGTGTTCATTCTTCTCCACGTTTGCCTTCCTGGCACCAAGCACACCGTCACCTTCACCCTCACCCACACCCTCACCCTCACCCTCTCCCTCTCACCCACACACCCACACACCCACACAACCATGTACCCAGCACGCGCCATGTGCGCACGCGCGCTTCCAGCACCCGACCGAAGTGGCTGGGGGGGGGGGGGGGGACCTCACTTCCGGGCGGCGTCACAACGCATGCCCCGTTTGAAGATGGCGAGATGATAACAGTAATAATAATCATAAAGAAAGAAAGAAAAAAACTAAAGAAATATTAAAAGAAGAAAACCACCGCAAGACGCCAGCGCCACCTGTGTCGTAGCGGGCGAACTAGGCAGTCGGTGGGCGAGTGCTGGACTGACCACGTGACAGGGGGGGGGCGACGACGGTGGCGCCAGTCACGGGCGCCACGTGAACTAAGCGTCCGACTCGGGCCGCCGGGAGCCGGGGATTACCCTGTTTAGGCTTTTTCCACGTGCGACCTTTGTGGAAGCCGAATGTCAGCCGGCACTAACCTGCTTAAGAGGCCCAATAGATGGCGCTGCGCTTGTCATCTCCGGCGGCAAAAAACGGCTGTGGGCAACGGCTAATCGTCCGCCATTACGATCCAGTCAACAAAGCGCTGGGAGGCGATGGTGGCAGATGCACGGGGAGAGGTGTAATGGAGAGAGTAGTGCGCACAAAGAGAGAGCTGCTGTGTATGTGAGAGAGAGAGTGGTGCGGATAGAGAGAGCTGGTGCGTATATGTAATAGAGAGAGGGGTGTGCATAGAGAGAGAGAGAGCTGTTGTGTATGTATGAGAGAGAGTGGTGCGCATAGAGAGAGCTGGTGTGTATATGTAATAGAGAGGGGTGTGCATATAGAGAGTTGTTGTGTATGTATGAGAGAGAGAGTGGTGCATAGAGAGAGCTGGTGTGTATATGTAATATAGAGAGGGGTGCACATAGAGAGCTGGTGTGTATATGTAATAGAGAGAGGGGTGCACATAGAGAGTGTTGCTGTGTATGTAAGAGAGAGTGGACTGATGTGTATATGCACATAGAGAGTGCTGTTTTGTAAGTAAGAGAGAGAGTGGTGCACATATAGAGCTGGTGCATATATGTACTAGAGACAGGGGTGCACATAGAGAGTGCTGATGTGTATGTAAGAGAGAGAGTGGTACATATAGAGAGAGCTGGTGTATATATGTAATAGAGAGAGGGGTGCACATAGAGAGTGTTGTTGTGTATGGAAAAGAGAGTGTGGTGTGCATAGAGAGAGCTGCTGTGCATATGTAATCGAGAGTGGTGCACATAGAGAGAGCTGGTGTGTATATGTAATGGAGAGGACTGGTGTGTACATATGTAATAGAGAGAGTGGTGCACTCAAAGAGAGTGCTGATGTGTATGTAAGAGAGAGAGAGTAGTGCACCCAGAGAGAGCTGTTGTGTATGTCTAATAGAGAGAGTGTTGCATACAAATACAGCTGATGTGTATATGTAATAGAGAGAGTAGTATATACAAAGAGAGTGTTTGTGTGTATGCAATAGAGAGTGGTGCGTACAAAGAGAGTGATGTTGTGTATATGTAATAGAGAGACTGGCGTGTAGAAGAGAGTAATATTGCATATATAATACAGATAGACATGTGCCAAGAGAATACTGCTTTATATATATAATAGAGAGACTGGAGAGCACAAAGAGAATACTGATGTATATATAACAGAGATACTGGAGAGCACAAAGAGAACACTGTTGTATATATATCAGAGACTGCAGGGCACAAAGAGAATACTGATGTATATATAATAGAGAGACTGGAGAGCACAAAGAGATCACTATATATGTCCACAAATAAAGACATACTGATATAAATAAATAAAGCAACTATCTTTCTCTATATGTACATATATTTATATACTACATACAGGGAGAACGAGAGAGAAACACACAAATAGGTACTGAACTGTTTATAAGTTATATATGCGCATATATATCATCGTATATATAGTATAAGAGGTTGATAGCATGATATCTAGAGAGTGACAGAGAGACCGGTGGAGGCCACTGACAAAAGTAGGCATATGGAGAGACAGAGAGATAGCGATGGCTTATTTTGGGGAGAGACACCTGGGCAATGATACTGAAAGAGAGCTTGCGAAGGACAGAGAGAGAGTGCGAGACAGCAAGAGAAAGAGGTGCAGAGAGGGAGAGGGCGAGGGACAGGGAGAGGGAGATGGGAGAGGGCGAGGTTGAGGGAGAGGGAGAGGGAGGGGGAGCGGGATAGGGATATGAAGAGGGAGCGGGAGAGGGAGCGGGAGAGGGAGCGGGAGAGAGGGGGAGGGGAGAGGGAGAGGGAGAGGGAGAGGGAGCGGGAGAGGGAGCGGAAGCGGGAGTAGGGATATGAAGAGGGAGCGGGATGGGAAGAGAGGCGCGGGAGAGGGGCGGGGAGAGGAGTGGGGGAGGGGAGAGGGAGGAGCGTAGAGGGTGAGGGAGCGGGAGAGAGGGGGAGGGGAGAGGGAGAGGGAGAGGGAGAGGGAGCCGGGAACACCGAGAGGAGACACAAGGAGAGAGCGATAGAGAGAAAGAGAGACAAATATACAGATACACGGCTAGCGAGGATGAGCGATAATTTGGAAGACATGGCGCGAGAGACAAAGAGATAAATATAGATACAGAGATGCGCAGAGAGTGTGTGTGTGTGTGGGGGGGGGGTGGAAGGATGAGATACAACCAGGAATAGAGTGAGAATCAGGAAGAGAAAGAGAGCCAGAGACTAGCGAACAATGCTCAACGAGAGAACAATGAATTCAGCAATATAAGTCTATATATGAGTGTATATACACTCATATATATATATATATATATATATATACATATATATATTTCGGATAAAGAGACCAACGGGATGGCCGAATGAGTTAGAGCATCCGTCGTCCGTGTTGGTAGATAGTGGGGTTGTGGGTTCGAACCCTGGTCGAGCAAACCAATGACTTAAAAATTGATACGTGTCGCTTCCTAGCCAGATGCTCGGCATTATTAGGATAGGGCAAGGACTGGTTGGCTCAGTGTCAGGATAATGTGACTGAGTGGGATATCAGGTCATGGTGCTGGCAGCCTGGTTTTCCAGTGGGGCAGCCCTATAAAGTCGTCATGAGTGCGCACTGTCACAAGTCGGTAACAGTCCTGATATGACCTTAGACGTTGCTAGGACGTACAACAACAAACAAACAAAACATCAGAGAAAGATATAATATATAAGCCATGGTGCTGGCTGTAAACAAACAATAAGTATTCATCCCTTTGAACGTGTGGTTATATAAAAATATATATTTATATATGCACATAGTGCATATCAGTTATCACTCTAATTCGCCATGTGTGAGTCTTGTTACAAGCAGATACCCATCTTGATATTTCCACATATGTTGCTAGAACAGAAAACCCCCAACCAACTACCAAACAATAACAAGAGGGAAACAAATCGGGGGGAACCTCAACTAGTACACTGACGGTTTGGAGTATACATACATGTAACTATCCACGACTAACAATAGATAATTAAATCTGAGTGTATTCTACCTAACAACTGAGACACACCTCTGACAGTCTTACAGCATTCGTTGATACATTGTCTGCCTGACGCCAGGGGCCGTGTTCAGGGTGTGTCTCGAAGGTGCCGCGGAGACGTCTCCGTGGCGGTTTTTGGCCTATTTGCGTTCAGGGTGTGTCTCGGAGACATCGCGGAGACGCCTCCCTTTTCAGATAGGAGACAAAAAGCGCCTTGAAAATGGCTGCCGTCTTCAGTGGTTTCAGCCAATCACAGCGCAGCTTTTCCATTGCAAATGGCCACCACCATTTTTGAGGCGGCCGACAGCTAATGCCATTCAGACTAGCGTGACATCAGGGCCACCTCCTAGGCGCCTCTGAGACGGACCCTGAATGCGTCCTCTATAACCATGAAAGGGAAAACACTTGTCCACAAAATAGATGTCACTTTTGTTAATGTGTCTATTAAATGTCGCTAGAACAATTTTAAAATAATAAAACATTAACGAACATGTGCTAGATCAGAAAGTGGAAATATCGCTTGTTGACAGCTCAAACTTAAATATGGATTCTAATATTGCTCACATAACAGCAATTTAAAAAGCACCGAAGAGCCAACTATCCCAACATATTATGAGCCCTACAAACTCACAGCCAGCTCCCACGCCCGGCGACCAACTCACTGAGTCAAACACGCACAGATTTAAGGCACCGATAATCAGCACATTGAAATCTACATACAACTGAAGATCCAAAATCCGAGAAAGATGTAAAGATGCCAATTACATGTGCACACAGATGCACAGATACAAATTACAATGCTATGATAAACAGCCTATTGAAATCTACATACAACTGAAGAGAAAGATGTAAATTACACACAGATAGATCATTTAAGGCGCCGATAATCAACACATTGAAATCTACATACAACTGAAGATCCACATCAGAGAAAGATTTAAAGATGTAAATTACACGTGCACACAAACGCAAAGATCAAAATTACAATGCTCTAATAATCAGCCTATTGAAATCTACATACAACTGAAGAGAAAGATGTAAATTACACACACATAGATCATTCAAGGCGCCGATAATCAACACGTTGAAATCTACATACAACTGAAGATCCACATCAGAGAAAGATGTAAATTGCACTCCACACACACACACACGCACACACGCGCATGCGAGCATGCAAGCGCAGATCAGCCGCGTCGTGAGATGAACGATAATATTCAAAACCCACTTCCATGTACATTAATCGCTTTTTGAATCGAAGCCGGAGAGAAGTGATAAATGCTTTATGTATTGCAAGAGGACTCGGGGGTTGGGGAGGGGCTGTACGGGGGAGAGCAGGGGGTGGAAGGAGGGAGGAGGATCTGAATATAGAGAGGCATGCGCTTCCATGTCGATTTAGATTTGTTTTTTCAATTTTATTCTTTTTTGTTGTTAAGGGGGGTGGGGTGGGGGGGGCGGTAGGTGGTGGATACTGGTTTAATTCTGGAGTGAAATTTTAAATTCATTCCCTTTATTCGCGTGGGTGACGTAACGATGTGTGTGCGTGTGTGCGCGCGCGTGTGTGATGGTGGAACTGTGAGTTTGGGGGAGGGGGGAAGGGGGAGAGAAAGAGGGAAAGGGAAAAGGGAGAGGAGGGGGAGAAGAGAGAAGCGGAAGAGGGAGTAGCGACCAGGAGAAGGGGGAGTGGGAGAGGGAGAGAGGGGAGGGGAGGGTCGGAGGGGAGAGGGTAGGAGGGGATGGGGAGAGGGAGGGAGAGGAGAGAGGACGAGAGGGGAGAGGGAGAAGGGGAGGGGGAGGGAGGGAGATGAAGCGGAGGGAAGGAGGGGAGTGAAGGGGAGGGGAAGGGAGGGAGGGGGAGAGCGAGCAGGAGGCGGCGGGTGGGGGTGAGGGGGGACGGAGGGTGAGGGGGGGTTGAATTGGGAGGTGGAGCGGGAGGGGCCAGAGGGTGGGCTGGGAAACAAAACAAAGCAACCAAAGAGAGAGAGAAAAAAAAGCATGCGTCATTGGTCGGACATTGTGGGTGACATGGTGATGGATAGGCTACGTACACGTGATACCCCCCGATACACCAGGATACACCCAATTAATTGTCTTGGAAGTCATTAGCAGCAGCGACGGCAACGGCAGTGACACAGAAGCCCCACACGTGTACATACAGCGAGTCGCTGCAGTGTGGTACTGGTAGGTGGCAGGCGGTGGTGACACTAACACTCGTAACAGCGGGCGGGCGGGGGGGGGGGGGGGGGGAGGGGTGGGTGAGAGGTGGGGCGGGGGGGGCCTATGTGGAGCTGCATGAAGAATTAGCCTCCCTGGGATTAATACGGCATAGGAATCGCGTCGTGCTCCATAACTATGGGAATCATGCGCAAAGTCGTCGAGAGTGAGGGTAATGGGGTATATGGTTGGGGGGGTTTTGGAAGGGGGGTCTACTACATCCGATTTGAGCAGTGTGTGTAGTGCGTTTAAGGCGTATGTTCTATGGGGGAGAGAGGGTGGGTGGTGTGGTCTGTAAAGCTCGACCACACTCTTCAATTTGGGGGTGTGTATAGTTGTATAATAGATCACACAACCCTTTCAGGGTGTGTGTGGGGTGAGGCAATGGGGGGGCTGTGGGTAGGGGGGGGGGGGAGAGAAGCACACCCACCATTTCCGTTGGGTGTGTGGGTAGATCGCATAACCTGCAATGTGTGTGTGGAGGTAGAGTTTGTGTTTCAATGTGTGGCTAGGTGTAGGAGTGGGGGGGGGGGGGTGGGTTGGGTTAGATAATACACCCTTCAATGTGTAGGTATATAGGGTTAAAATCAGACACCCTTTCAATGTGAGATCTGAGTTTCCCCGAGCAGTGTACTGGCGATGGGTGGGCCGGGGTGCGGGTTATGGGTGTTAGCGTCCCGGGGATCTATATCAGTGGGGTATATACACACCCGATTCACGTGTGTGGGTGATGGTTCGTGGAGTTGTGGATGGGTAGATGCTGAGACCCCGTCAGTGTATGGTAGGGTGTTCGGGGGGTGGGGTGGGTGTTAGGTCGGGGTATATCAGGGGGTATATCACACCCATTCAATGTGTGTGGATGTGTGGGTTAGTGGGTCTGGGTAGGTCAGACCCCATCAGTGTACGGTAGGGTGTTCGGGGGTGGGGGGGGGGGGGTTAGGTTGGGGTATATCAGGGGGTATATCACACTCACCCATTCAATGTGTGTGGATTGTGTGGGTTGTTGGGTATGGGTAGATCAGACCCCGTCAGTGTATGGTAGGGGGAGATATTATATGGGTGTTAGGTCGGGGTATATCATGGGGTATATCACACCCATTCATAGGGTGTTCCGGGGCAAGATATTATATGGGTGTTAGGTCGGGGTATATGATGGGGTATATCACACCCCTACAAAGTGCGTGAAGCTGGAAGTGGTATGCCTGGATTACACCCCGCCCCCTACACTATGTGTGAGGGTGGTGGGGTAGATACGCCACTCCTTCAATGTGTGGGTGGGTACAATAAGTGTGTGTGTGAGGGGGAGAGGGTATGATTCTACCCCCTTTGCTCCCTCGTACAACATTGCCTGTTTACTCAAACCTGCGCCCACCCCCACCCCCACCCTCACCCCACCCCCACACCACATGCAACATCCCCAGGGATTGATGTGGGGTTGGAGTTAAGGGGATCCGGATAGGAGCGGAAGAAGTGTGTGTGTGTGTGGGGCGGGGGGGTGCCCGTGGACCCGTCTCACTAATAACGGAATGCATCAAATATTATCCCCGATGAAATTCAGATTTTTAAGGGTTTTTTTTTTCCCGTTGTAACTTGTAGATGCCAACTTCTTCTTCTGAAAAACGAAGCTTCGTTGAGATCTTAATTTAATGTATAAAATAAACTGCGCATCAATCTTAATTATTCAGTTACTATATTCTTCAAGAAAAACTAATTTTAAAATACGACATTGTGGATACACATCGGGTAATCGTTAGTAACCCATCTCGTTGGGCGGTGTTCTGTGTGCGCGTCGGGTGGACCCCCTGTTGTTTTGTTTTACTAAATATTCACCGACGAAACTCACCATTTAAAGCAATGCCAAATAAATCCCACCATTATAATTTCTTGTTATTGGGTTATTGGAGCAAATCCATCTTAGACTAACACACACAAAGGGAGGTTGGTGGAATGATATATACAACTTATAACAGTTGAAAACACTTAGGAATTAAACCCAAAATGAATATTCTCTTCATTTCCAAATGGATTTAAGTAGCATTTGTCAGTACCCCCTCCTCACCCCTAAAGCGACTACCCTGGAGCAACATGGGATAGTGACTTGAGTCTTTAACACGAGCGAGCCCCGCCCCCCCCCTCCGCCCGCCCTCCCCTCCCAGCGCACCCACCCACCCCTTTCCTCTCTACCATGCCAGACTGTCACCCACCCCTCCATACGCACACAGCACCCTGGGAACAGAAACCCTAAGCCGTCATCTCAAAATTAAAATTTAATTCCATCGTAAAGTATTGAGGATCCACCTACCCCTCCCCTCTATCCCCCCAACCCCCTGCTGTCTGACAACACCCTTCCACACCCACACCCACCCCACCAGGGGTCTCTCCCGTCGCCCCCTCCACGGTCACATAACGTATAGGACGGGTCTCGGGCCATAAACACCAGTAACGCGCCGACGTCCACTTCCTAATTGATTTGATTAAGATTTTAATTTCAGGTAGAGGTGTCAATTTAGATGACGTCGCGTCGTGTGTGTGTGTGTGGTGTAAGTGTGTGTGTAGTGTGGGTGTGGTGGTGTGGTGTAAGTGTGGGTGTGGTGTAAGTGTGGGTGTGTAAGTGTAGGTGTGTAAGTGTGCGGGTGGTATGAATGTGGGTGTGTAAGTGTGGGTGTGTAAGTGTGGGTGTGTAAGTGTGTGGGTGGTATAAGTGTGGGTGTGTAAGTGAAAGTGTGTGGGTGTAAGTGTGTGTGGTGTAAGTGTGGGTGTGTAAGTGTGTGGGTGGTATAAGTGTGGGTGTGTAAGTGAAAGTGTGTGTGTGTAAGTGTGTGTGGTATAAGTGTGCGTGTGGTGTAAGTGTGGGTGTGTAAGTGTAGGTGTGTAAGTGTAGGTGTGTAAGTGTGCGGGTGGTATGAGTGTGGGTGTGTAAGTGTGGGTGTGTAAGTGTGGGTGTGTAAGTGTGTGGGTGGCATAAGTGTGGGTGTGTAAGTGAGAGTGTGTGTGTGTAAATGTGTGTGTGGTGTAAGTGTGGGTGTGGTGTAAGTGTGGGTGTGTAAGTGAGAGTGTGTGTGTGTAAGTGTGTGTGGTGTAAGTGTGGGTGTGGTGTAAGTGTGGGTGTGTAAGTGAGAGTGTGGGGGTGTGTGTAAGTGTGTGTGTGGTGTAAGTGTGTGTGTGGTGTAAGTGTGGGTGTGGTGTAAGTGTGGGTGTGTAAGTGAGAGTGTGTGTGTGTAAGTGTGGGTGTGGTGTAAGTGTGGGTGTGGTGTAAGTGTGGGTGTGTAAGTGAGAGTGTGTGTGTAAGTGTGTGTGTGGTGTAAATGTGTGTGTGGTGTAAGTATGGGTGTGGTGTAAGTGTGGGTGTGGTGTAAGTGTGGGTGTGTAAGTGTATGTATGTAGGTGTGCGGGTGGTATAAGTGTGGGTGTGTAAGTGTGGGTGTGTAAGTGTGTGGGTGGTATGTGTTGGTGTGTAAGTGAGAGTATGTGTGGTGTAAGTGTGGGTGTCTAAGTGTAGGTGTGTAAGTGTGTGGATGGTGTAAGTGTGGGTGTGTAAGTGTGTATGTGTAAGTGAGAGTGTGTGTGTGGAGTAAGTGTGGGTGTAAGTGTGGGTGTGTAAGTGTGTGGGTGGTATAAGTGTGGGTGTGTAAGTGAGAGTGTGCATGGTGTAAGTGTGGGTGTGTAAGTGAGAGTGTGTGTGTGTAAGTGTGCATGGTGTAAGTGTGGGTGTGTAAGTGTGTGTAAGTGTGTGTGTGGTGTGCGTAGGGGTGTGGAGGGGTGGGGGAGTAGAGAGCTTGTGGTGGGTGTTACTCTTAGTCTTAGGGGTGCTGGATGTAAGGGATGGCATGGTGTCAGTGGACATGGGTGTGTGGGTGTGTGTGGGAGTGAGAGGGGGGGGGGGGGCTTGAGGGTACGGGAACGATTACAAGGCCTGTGCCGCACGTCAACGCGCATGTCAAACATGTTCATTTCACCCCCACCTCCACCCCCTCCACTCTCCTTCCTCCCTCCCGCCACAACCCCACAACCCCCAACCCCTTTCCTCGCCTCTCATAAGTGTCATGTGTGCGCACGTGTTGGCGACGTCTGAGATGTCTCTGACGGGAAGATACACATGCACACGCACACACGCACCCGCGCACACCCACGCGCACCCGCACACACACACACACACACACACCAAGTACCACCATCATATCACATCGCAACACCTCCTATAGTCCTACACTACACGTAGCCACCCACGCAAATAGACATTTGCAAAACTTCCCATCGATCCCCCCCCCCCCCACCTTTGCCTTTTATTTCTTCTGACGGGAAAACAACAATCTGAACCATTAAAATAACATGAAATAATGATGGCTTTATTGGTTGTTTTAATATAAAATAATATGAGCGCAAACACTACAACATCATTGGCGTCCATTTGTAAGACATGATCAATTAAGTTCGATGGTTTTTCTGTCACTTTTTTTTTAGATAACTATGGTATGGTGACTGTCATAAGCTTCATTGCTTTAGTTTGAAGTAACTTATTTGAAATGACTAACTTTTGAGATCTTTGAAGTGCAAACGGGAAAACTTAATTTTGGCAAGCGCGTCAAAACTGTGACACCATAGCTTTCAGCAGTAATGCGTTCTATTAAAGGTGCATAGTCCGATGGTTTTGAGTTTCTGTAATTTTTCTGAGGTAAATATATTAGATCGATCACTAGTATCTACTTTACATTAGTTCAAAGTTACTTTTATTCTAAATGGTAAACTTTTGAGATATTTGAAGTGCAAACATGGAAAATTAGTTTTGGCAAGCTTGCCAAAACTCTGACTCCATAGACCTCTAAAGTAACGTGTTCTATTAAATTGACTCAGTATTCCCTTCTATACAGAAACAAATGTTCAATAAGTGAATCAGTATCTAAGTTAGATATGTAAAAATCAAATCAAGATAATTGGTTTGGTATTGAAATTTGCATATTTCATCGGACTATGCAACATTAAATTGACACAGTATTCCTTTACATGCAAACAAAATTGCTTAGTAAGTACGTCAGTATTAAAGTTAGATATGTAGAATAATATGTAGATGATTGCTTTGGTTTTGAAAATTGGATGTTTTCTTCAGACGTATACAGCGATGCTGCCTTATGTGTTGATTGCAACGGGTAGGGTATTATTTTCAACTGCCTCTGGTTCAGAGAAAACACACAGAGTCACAACACATGTCGATAGGTCCAGGGCAGTGAAAAAAAAGACATTTCTTATTTCTATTCACCTGCCATGTATCCTTCCTAATCATAGCTATCTAAACAAAGTTTCAGAGAAACAGAGTGGAGTAAAATTGTCAGTGCTATTAATATTATGAGAGTCCTACTTACAAACTCCGTAATGGACACCTTTCGGGAACCACAAAAGACTTTACAGTGGAAATATAAGACACTGCACACAGCATACGGCTGTACCGAGCACTACAAAGTACAATCAAACGGGCAGCAGACGACATTTTCAAAGTCCGTCCGATTTTGCCGCGATGGACTACAGCGTCCGTGTCCTACTTGTAGTGGCACGTGACCACGCATAAGCATGGGGCCGGCACCACTAACGATTCACAGAACAGGCCGCGGATCGGCAGCACTAACGATTCACCGAACAGGCCGCGGACCACAACACTGTCCTGCGTCCCTACCCCAATCTCCACCTCCCTCCAGACACTATCAGTATCACCTTTAACCCAACCTCAACTACATCATCAGGTGGTGCTGAAAGACTCTCTAAATTCTAACTCCTGATTTATATTGCTCCCAATAATTATAACACAGCAAGTTAACGCTAGAAATTAGTAGCTGTTTGTGGTGGCTTTCGGGTTGGTTAAAAAAAAAAAGTTTTTAGTTGAAAGAATCTTTTCATTTAGTAAACCGGGCCCGAATCCTCTTTTCGACTGCGAGTGTTGTTGTTTTTGGGGAGTTTTCAGTCGAAGTGGGCGGTGTCGGGGGGGTGGGGGGGGTTGCGGGGTGGAGGTGGGGCTCTTGCCTTACAAAAGAGCATCAGTGACCACTCGGGGAGTGGGGGTGGGGTCAATAGGGTAATCATTCTATCCCATTACACGCCCACTCACGCACTCACCCTCACACACACAGACACCCGCCTCTCCACCCCATCACCCTCGCCCACCCGTGTCACTGACCGCGCCTAATTGAAGCAGACGTTGATAGCAGCCTTCTGACCACCGCCTGAGGGGGTACTACAAAAGGGACGGCGGAGAGGGGGGTGTCAAGTGTGTGTGAGGGGGTCAGGTCAAGGTCAACAACTGGGGCGGTGCAAACACCTTATTTACCCCCATTTAGGCGGACGGGATACGACTGAGAGGTGATAGGCAGGGCTGTGGGTCAATCTGTGGTGACAGCTGGCGGACAGGTAAGAGACCACTTGTGGACGGACGGTCACGTGATGAATTACCGTGAGGGGGCGGGGAGAGGGTTGGTGGGACGGGGGAGCTATTTGTGTAGGTTTGTAAGTTTAAAGTGTATCATCGAATAGAGTGTCCAGCCGCCCATAGTGATATCTATGAATGTACAAATGTGCAAATGTACAAATATATAAATGTACCAACAAATATAGGTACCATTATGCAAATGTGCAAATGTACAAATAAATTTATCAATGTAAAAATGTACAAAAATTCAAATGTAAAAATGTGCAAATATATAAATGTACAAATGTGCAAATACACAAATGTACAAATACAAAGAGAGAAAGAATGAAAGACAGAAAGGGGGAAAGAGAAAGCGAAAGAAGCAAAGAGCGAAAGAGAGAAAGAGAGACAGAGAGAACGAGAACGAGGACGAGGACACATTTTATAGTCAAATTTAAATATGTATGTGAGGTAGAACAGATGATATGGCCCAACCTCTGGTATTAATTAACAAAACTTTTGTTATTAAGTACGGACACTGAGCAACTGGGTTTAGTTCTAAAAACTGACTGGGCCAGGTTCTCCGAACACCCGATCAACTGGGCTCTCGATGTCGCCTATTTCCCGCCTCGCATTAAATGTGGTTTGCCAATGCCAGGTGCCCGGAGCCCCGGTCCGTGAAAGTCACACCTTACAATCGAGGTGTGGTAGGGACGGTGTTAAACACACACCAAGCGCCAGTGTGTGTTTTCCTGTGGGCACCGCCACCCCTCACACCACATCCATCACCACCACCCACACCACCACACACCGCCACCACCACCCTCACACCACCACACACCACCACCACCACCAACACCACCACCCTCACACCACATCCCATCACCACACACCACCACCAACACCACACACCATCACCACCCACACCACCACACACACCACCACCCACCACCACCCAATTCACCCACATCCCCAGAGTGGCGCCCTTTCCTAAATGTCGCACCTCTATCCGACATGGCGTGAGGGAGTTTCCAATTAGGAACCACCCAAACCCGTTGGTCACGTGACACACGGGCAAACAATGAAAGGTCGCTTAAAATACCAACTGGACTGTGACGTCATAGCAACGTAATGACATCGGCTGTGACGTTTATTGCCACCGATAGCTCCAGAAACCTGACGCCCACTGACGCCCGCTGACGCCTGCTGACGCCCAGTGACGCCCGGTAGGTGGCGCGACCACCCACACGCGTCACCGGCTATGCGCATGTCATAGTGGCATAGTCCCCCGCATGAGAAACTGTGTCTGATTGGCTGATATCAATGGACAGGTGCTGTGGCATAGTCCCCCCACATGAGAGACTGTCTCTGATTGGCTGATATCATTGGGCAGGTGATGTGGCATCGTCCCCCACATGAGCGACTGTTTCTGATTGGCTGATATCAATGGGCAGGTGATGTGGCATAGTCCCCCCACATGAGAGACTGTGTCTGATTGGCTGATATCATTGGGTAGGTGTTGTGGCATAGTCCCCCCACATGAGAGACTGTCTCTGATTGGCTGATATCAATGGGCAGGTGCTGTGGCATCGTCCCCCACATGAGAGACTGTTTCTGATTGGCTGATATCAATGGGCATGTGCTGTGGCATCCTCCCCTGCATGAGAGACTGTCTCTGATTGGCTGATATCAATGGGCAGGTGTTGTGACATAGTCCCCCCACATGAGACACTGCCTCTGATTGGCTGAATCAATGGGCAGGGGCTGTGGCATATTCCCCCGCATGAGAGACTGTCTCTGATTGGCTGATATCAATGGGCAGTTGCCATGCACATATATATCCTCCTGGCCCTCTGCCCATCAGATATAAGAACTTCATTTGTTTTCAGTTATGACCTGACTTTAAACTAAGTTAAGCTAATCAAGGGTTGCCTTTGATGATGATGATGATGATGATGATAATAATAATAATACTAATAATAATAATGGTACAGACATTAACACAGCCTGATATAGTTCCAGTGCCTTACAGTAAGTTACACTGACAGGGTTTTTCACTGTGGACATAATCCTGGCGAAACATTAGTATTATTCATACCTTTTGCTTTATAAATCATATGTATATGCCTTCATGGAAAATTACACTAAACTCTAAAATAATCTAACTTGATTTAACTGACAGAAAAAATACCCACTGATACAAGTTTAAAGTGTTTTTTAATATAGTAAAATGACAGCCAAATCTAACTCACGAAACATAGCTAGAATTATAGGTGATACATTCCAGTGTTTCTTAGGAACTGTATAATTTCTTTGTGCTTTAACGTGGTAAATAGGCATTGGAGGCATTCGACTGGGACCTTTCCATCTGCACAATTTAGGCTCCGCCCACCTGCGCAGTGAACTAGATTTTTGCATGCCAGTCAAATGGATTCAGCGGTTTCAGCCAATCAGAGCTGTTCTCTGCCATTGCAAATGGCTGCCCTGTTTGGTGGTGGCCATTTGCAATAGAAAGGAACCAACCAGAGCTGTTCATTTCCATTGCAAATGGCTGCCCCCATACATAACTTGGTTGAAAAAGTTGAAGAAAACATATATTTATCTTACCAGAAAGAAGGGAACGACGACATGATATATTATATTTACAACTTGATTAAAAATGTTGAAGGAAACAACAATGTAATTTTCCCGAGAAAACGTCCCTCACACAGGCGAGTCTTGAGAACAAAATAAGTTTTTTTCAAAGTAGTTCAAGAAATAAATCTTTTTACCTCCTTCCTTATTTATTAGCTGTCGTTATTAGTTGACCTAATTCAGTGCTACCAGTTGAGCCCACACCCCCCACCTACTCAGTTTCACACACACACACACACACACATACACACAGATCCCCATAGTACACAGATAATCTTGGTTCCACAATGAAATTTGCAAGCTGCTTTGGTAAATTTCTTAGCCTGAAGAGGACAATTTAGTCAAAGCAGACGACATCGCGAGGGGAGCCGGGTTTTTGGGTTAATAGGTTGCCCACCAGAGGGAGTCCCCTTTGGCGGGCCGTCTGTGTGTGTTATGGGTGTGTGGGTGTGTGGGGAGGTAACCCGACTACAACTAACAACACTAAGGGGGAGTGTGATGGGAGAGGAGAGGGGAAGGGTCGGTCCATCAACAACACACATGTAAACAAGGGCTGTGTGAGCAGGCTTGTGTCGGGGGGGGGGGGGAGTGGGTGGGGGAGTGAGGGAGGGGGGGGAGCTACATAGAGAATAGGGGGCTAGGGGGAGTTGGAGGGGGTAGGGGTGGGGGTGGACGCGTGGGATGAGGAGGGGTGGTAAGGGTACTGGCCACCAACATGCAAACAGTGGGCAACCAGGGCAAGGTTATGGGACCCACGCACGCGCCTTGCGCGGGCACGCGCATGCGCACGCGCAGTGGTGGCATCGAGCTACCTGTAGCCACTGTAGTATTGACCAATTTCATATGACGTCAGCATGGCTATTTAGGTCAGTGCGCGCGCTGCTTGGCTGCAGGACAACATCCGGTCACTGCAAACTCAATCAGAATGTCCCAACTTTCACTATTAACTCTGTTTTTAATACTTAATAGAAAATTGCCTTAAGTTAAATTAAATACTTCAGATCTTCCTCTTCAATCGCGCATTAATATATTTTTAATCGACTCAGTGAAAGCTTTTAAATTAATTTTGCTAAAAATAAATGCTCTGCATAGACATAGCATTGCTGCAGTGTTTACCCTACTCCGCGAAGTTAAAATACGGCAATGCTGTGTCTATGTGGAGCATTTATTTTTGTAAAATAAATTTAAAAACTTTCATTGGATCGATTAAAAATATCTTAATGGCGCGATTTAAAGAGGTAGATCTGAAGTATTTAATGTAACCTAAGAGCAATTTACGCTGTGAAGTATTAAAAACAGAGATAATGTGAAAGTTGGGATATTTGAGTGTCTCAGTTGCCCAGTGCATTGTCAATGGCAGTGAAGCAATTTCCTACGAAAAAGTGAAAATATCTCTAAACCAAGAACTAGAGAGAAAAACGCTTGAACCGATTATAGAAAACATATTACGAATAGATTATATTACATTTATATGGTTAGGCTCTGCATGCTATTACTTTTGAATAAAATAAACGGTTTTACACTGGCGTACGGGCAAAAAACAGTGGCCGTGTGCATTCGTCCTGCAGCCGAGTGCGCGGCGCATACACAATGTTTACAAAACATTGGAAAGGATTCTATTTATGCAGCTGAAACCATAAACCACTCCCCCCACTAAATACACCCCCTTCCCATCTCAAATCCCCCCCCCCCCCCCTTCAACTTCAGCGCTTATTTTGCACTATTAGTATTAGCGTGCCTGGGAATGGGTATATATATATATATATATATATATATATATTCCCTAGTGAATAAGAAATAGAAGTGGTAGTAAGAGTCGGCAAAACGGCAGATATATTATAACTATGTAGATATACATATATGCATGTATATAATATATGGATAGTGATAAATCCTTTATCGCGTGTAATAAGCTGTGTAGTGGCCTCCCCTTTTGGGTTGGGTGGGGGGGGGGGGGGTCTGCCTCGGTTATGTGTGTGTACACACACACACACAACCCTCCCTATTACACATACTATTTTAACTTGGTTCCCCACTCGCGTGGTAGTATACACACACACACACACACACACACACACACACAAACACACACACAACCCTACCTAATACACATACTATTTTAACTTTAGTGGAAATCGCACAGTAAGCTCATAAAATGCCATACGCCATCCAGACACTAAACTAGCCATAGAGCTCTAATTTGTCTAAACACACAAAAGAACACCAGCAACAACAAAAAAAACACCCACAAATCTACGGACACGCTTGACTGAACACTGCGGTGAACCTAAATAGGGATTCACATTGAGACACACAATGCGGAGGTGGAGATTTAGGAAAATGTCAAAAGTAGGTCGAGGTGAGATCCTAGTCGTGGGTCCGTTTGTTGTAACCGTCCGTGTTCTGCCAAGGAGAGCGTGGCCAAACTTATGTTGTGCACCTGCGATGAAATATCGTTTGCAGCTACTGACATAATGTCGTCTGCTGTCCCAATTACTGACAGCAGACGACATTTAGTTCAACGAGAATTATTCGATGTTGTCAAATAAAGGGAAGGAGTTTCCGTGAGTGCCACTGCGAGCAGACGACAATTCACCACCACTGTTCTCTGTTGTCGCGTTTCTGATCCAACAGTGGTGTGTGTGTGGGGGGGGGGGGGGGGGGTCAGAGCCAACAAACTTGTGTGTGTGTTGAGTGTGTGTGTGGGGGGGGGGGGATTCTTCCATTATATTCAACAGTCGCCAAGTGAGAAACCCCACCTGAAAGGATGTGCACCCAAACCACACAAGTTGGTGACACGGCGCCATGACAGTAACACCGTACCGTGACAATGACGAGGTACCGTGGTACGGTACTATAACTGTGACACGGTACCGTGACAGTGACATAGTACCATGACAGTGACATCGTACAGTGACAGTGGCGTGAAATGAACATGTACAAAGTATCAGCAGCCATGGCGATAAATAAGTTGTGTTTGTTTGTTGTTTTACGTCCTAGCAACATTTAAGGTCATATCAGGACGGGTACCGATTTGTGACAGCGCGCACTCATGGCGATTTTATAGTGTTGCCCACCTGGGAGACCAGGCCGCTGCTCTAGGTGCAATGACACGGTACTGTAACTCTGACACGGTATCGTGACAGAGACATGGCAACTTGATAGTGCTGTCACACTGCGAGACCAGGCCGCTGCACCATGACCTGATTTCCCACTGGTTGGCTCAGTGTCAGGAGAGTAAGACTAGGTGGCATATCAGGTCATTGTGCGGGCAGCCTGTTCTCCACAAACAAACAAAACATATTTACCCCTATTGTTGAGGGGTGGGAGGGTGCGTGTGACTGGGGAAGGAGGAACTGAAGGAAGGTTGCTCTTCTTGGTTCTTCTCCATGTTTTCTCTTTGTATTTCTTTCTTTCTTTCCTTCTTTCAGTTGAGCTTTTATCTTTCTTTCCTTTTATTTCCCTTCCCTTCTGTATTTCTTTTCATTTTCTTTCTTTCTGCCTGTCTTTCTTTCATTCACGCTTTCTTTCGGACTTTCTCTCTTTCGATTCTTCTCTCTTTCTTTCGATTTTTTCTTCTTTGTTCCCAATCTCTTTCGATCCTCCTTTTCTGTCTTTCTTTCTTTCTTTCTTTCTTTCTTTCTTTATTTCTTTCTTTCTTTCTTTTTGTCTTTCTTTCTTTCTTTCCTTCTTATTTGCGGAAGTTTACCTGTCGTGGCCCGCCAGCGCCCCCTTGTATTGAGTGATGTAATTACCATGGCGCCCATCTCCATAATTGATTGAGTGAGGCTGTGCACGCCGGTGCGTGGCACGTGTGTTGTGTACAGTCACAGGCCCGTCCAACCAGGCTCCGCTCTGCACTGTCCCGAAACAAACCACATACGGTAAGAAGCTTCTCCACCCCGCCAACCAGGCCCCACTCTGCACTGTCCCGAAACAAACCACATACGGTTAAGAAGCTTTTCCACCCTGCCAACCAGGCCCCGCTCTGCACTGTCCCAAAACAAACCAAGTACGGTAAGAAGGTTCTCCACCCCGCCAACCAGGCCCCGCTCTGCACTGTCCCGAAACACACCTAGTAAAGTAAGAAGCTTCTCCACCCCGCCAACCAGGCCCCGCTCTGCACTGTCCTGAAACAAACCACGTATGGTAAGAAGGTTCTCCACCCCGCTAACCAGGCCCCGATCTGCACTGTCCCGAAACAAACCAAGTACGGTAAGAAGATTCTCCACCCCGTCAACCAGGCCCCGCTCTGCACTGTCCTGAAACACACCAAGTACGGTAAGCAGCTTCTCCACTCCGCCAACCAGGCCCCGCTCTGCACTGTCCTGAAACAAACCACGTACGGTAAGAAGGTTCTCCACCCCACACCCCACAAAGTATGTATGTGTAAATATATATATATATATATATATATATATATATATATATATATATATATACATGTATGTATGTGTGGTTTTACTTGTGTACATAAACACGTGTAGTATCAAATGCAGTCACACCCCCCCCCCAACTCAATCTCGCTAAATTAAAAATATGCCATAAATTTACAATGAACATATTGAGTTTCAATGCCATCGATCAACCACATCTACACATACTCATATATTTATATGTATATATGTGTGTATATGTGTGTTCATGTGCGCGTTTTTGTGTATGTGTGCATATATGTGTATATATATATGTGTATATATGTATATTTGTGTATATATATGTATATATGTGTATATATGCGTATATGTGTGTATGTATGTGTATATACATGTATATATGTGAATATATGTGTATATTTGTAAATATGTGTGCATACATGTATATATATATATATATATATATGTATTTATATGCATATATGTATATATACATACTCATAGATTTCTACATATGTAATTACTAATGAACATATTTATGACACCTAGTTATTATCTGGATTTAAGTTAACCTGTATACTCCAAATTGCAGTCTATCTGAGTGGTAGCAAATAGTAAATAAATAACATAGGCTTCAGCTAGGGAACAATACTATTGTAGCAAGAGTCATTAAAGCATTCTATATTAAAACCACAACGTGCCACGACATTAGGCATTGTTGCTTAAAATAACTGATATTGTACCAGGCACACGGAAACTAGCTTTTAAATTGCTATCTTGGCGATGTCAGTGTGTGCACTGTTGGCGGTGACTGTATGTAGTTTGGGTGCATATTGGTTTACAGGGTGTGGGATGTGCAGTGTGTGGGGTGTGCAGTGTGTGGGGCTGGGGTGTGTGCAGTGTGCAGTGTGGTGGCTGGCGTGTGTAGGGGTGGCATGGCATGTGCATGTGTGTAGGGGTGGCTGCAGTGTGGGGTGCAGGTGGGGTGGGCAGGTGTTAGGGTGGGGTGTGCAGTGTGTGGGGGGCGTTGGAGAGGGTGGGGCGGCATGTGCAGTCTGTGGGTGTGCAGTGTCAGTGTGTGGGGTGCAGTGTGCAGTGTGTGGGGTGCTTGCAGTGTGCAGTGTGTGGGTGGCATGTGTGGAGCTGGGTGTGCAGTGTGTGGGGGCTGGCATGTGCAGTGTGTAGGGGTGTGCAGTGTGGCAGGTGTGCAGGTGTGCATGTGATGGGCGTGCAGGGGTGTGCAGTGTGGGGGTAGGGGTTCAGTGTGTGGTGTGCAGTGTGTGGGTGTGCCGTGTGCATGGTGGTGAGGCATGTGCAGTGTGTGGCGTGTGCAGGTCCGTGTGGCATGGTTGTCAGTGGTGGTGCAGGTGTGTGCATGTGGTGAGCAGTGTGTGGGGGTGCCGTGTGGTTGCATGTGTGTGTGGGGTGTGCATTGTGCAGTGTATGTGTGTGTGTGTGGGGGGGAGGAGGTAGTTGCGTGCTAAATCCTTACTCAGGGCTAGATCTGTAGTAAGACTGAAGAGTACTTAACATCCAGGGTAGGATTAGCGCTAGTTGAGTCCCGGGTGCTGCTCTCCCCATACACTATTAGAAGGATTACCTCCTCCAGGCGGGATGTGTGTATGTGGGAGTGGGAGGGAGGCACTGGGATAGATACACATGGGAATTCATCACCACTTCAATTTAGTGCTGCTGTATTTGAATCTTGATATATATATATATATATACACAGTAAAACCTCCCTAACCGACAACCTCCACAGATCTACCACTCCCCTATATCTATCGCTTTATTTGGATCCCAACACTACCATTGGAACCATATTATAACTCCCTAAACCAACCACCTCCCTAAATGGACCACTTAAAATCGGTCCCAAGGTCGCTTGATTTAGAAAGGTTTTACTGTACATCAATAAATATAAACTTCCTCACTGGGAAAATAAATAAAATACCCAAATGAACTTTTCTTTTTAAAACTTTGAACTACATTTATTTTTAAATCTCAAAGGTATTTCTATTTCTTTTTTCCTATCAAAAGTAGCTGAGGTGATCACATGTACACCCCAATTGGAGCTAGTATTAAATGTGCATAGTCCGATGGTTTTGAGTTTCTGCTTTGTCTTATATAATAATTCATGTTATATGAGGATAATATTACATTAGGTTGGTCGTTATAGTCTACATTACTGTAGTGTGAAGTCACTTTTATTGCAAATGGCAAACTTTGGATATATCTTTATTTTGACATACATGCACATTTAATGTGTCCATGTATGTCAAAATTGTGACACCTTATAGGTTTTAGCAGTCACAGGTTCTATTTAATTGACTTCTATGCACACATAATTGTTGAATAATGCCTGGTACACACCTACCGTATAGGATTTGTGCACTAAAACTCGCGACTCGACCCGACCCGCTTAAAACTGAAAACGGGCCGATTCATTTTTCGAATCGCGAATCGCAATCATAATTGGCCCATTTTAGCCCTAAAACTGAGGTTTTATGCGCGAATCGCAGGCTAGTGTGCGCGGTGAGCCATCACTTAGCGATTTTTGTGCGCGAAACGGGCAGTTTTAAATTATATACGGTAGGTGGGTGCGCACAAACGGTAGGGGTGTACTAGGCATTAGTGCAGCAGTATGTAAGTAGTATATCTATAGTAAAATCTAGGTCATTGTCTTGATTTAGAAAAGTGCATGCTTTCATCAGACTATGCAGCTTTATATATGTATATATCATGCATTTTCTATATACTTTCTCATAATCGATTTTTTTGGGGGGGGGGGCGGTTCAAGAAATACGCTGTGCATTATTTCTTGTACTGAGCTGAACATTTTTGTACCTAGGTGCATACTATTTAAACAACTACCATATATGTACCAATAGAGGCGCACTGCGCGAGAGCAGACACATGGATGCGCATCTATTTATTTCCCGTGGGCGCGAAGTAATTATTTGCGATCGTACACAATTGTTAAGCAGGTACGGTCAAAGTTAAAGAATTTCATGGATTTGTTTTTGTTGTGCCTCTGAAATAAAGTGGGATTGTCTTATTTTATGTGCATTCTGTATCGTGAATACTGATCGTGTATTTGTGGTGTTGCTGTTTCAATCTATGGAAATAAGGGTGTGTGCTTCTATTGGGTAGCGTGTTTCTATTGGGACATATATACGGTACACACAGTCTCCCACGCACAACACCTGCGGATGTGTATTAATAATCATTCCAGCATTCTGCATGCAATACGGGGGCAATGGTTCAATATTGAATATCAGTTAAATATTGAAGAAGAAGCAAGAGAGGTGAGAGGTAGAAGGAGGGGGGGGGGTAATATTTGTAAATCACAAACGAGACCGGAAGTAAATGAGGGGACAAAGAACCGTGCAGGTGTGATGTGTGAAGTGTGTTCTGAGAGAGTGAGAGGTGTGAGCATTGTGCGCAATGTGGTTGGTCTGCTCAGCCGGGTGTGAGCAGAAAGGGGGGGGGGTGAGGGGAGGGAGGGGGGGGGGGGACGGCGTGAGTAGTATAAGGGTGAGGGGAATGGGGATGGCTTTCCTTTGGGTTAAGTATGCGAGGTTTGCATAGGGCCGTGAGGGGATGGTGGGGGGGAGGAGGGGAGGGGAGGGGGGGCAGGAGGGACAGGGGAGAAGTGAGGGGAGGAGGGGTACAGGAAAGGGAACGGGGAGGAGAAAGTGGAGGGCAGAAGGGAGAGGGGCAGAGGAAAGTGGAAAGGGAGAGGGGCAGAGGAAAGTGGAAAGGGAGAGGGGGAGCTGAAGGGGGAAAGGATGGGGAGGGGGAGGAGAGAGAGGGTAAGTGGGAGAAAGGAATTGGGGGGTAAAGGGGGAGGAGAGGGGGAGGAGAATGGGGAAAGGGAAGGCGAGAGGGGAAGGAGGGAGTGGGTACAGGGGGAGGGGGAAGGGGGGAAGGGAATGGGGAGATGAGGATGGGGGAGGGGATGGGGAGGATGGGGAGGGGGAAAGGGGATGAGGAGAAGCGAGAGGTGGGGAACGGGGGGGGAGGGGGGAGGGCAGGGGGAGGGGGGCGGAAGGGGGAGTGGAGGGGGAGGGGTGGGAGCTTAAAGGACTGTGCACAGTGTGTACAGATAGGATTATCATCCCTCGACGTGAGAACCAGGTGAGAAACGGTTGGGCGAGTAAGCATTTCAAACATACTAAACCCAACCTCTTACCCAAGCCATCGTGGATAAAATTATTAACGAGCAACAACAAAAAAGATGTGAAGTTATACTTTCAAAAAGGTAATTAAGTATATTGTATTTGTTCGCTGAACAAATTAAGCGCATTAAAATCTCAGTATGGAGACAATTTTGTTGGTACCTAACATTTAATGTGAATACATATATAAATCTGTGTTGTACATTGTATTGACTTGAGTCTAGTATTAGTAAGGATCCAAATGTATTATTTAAAATTGCTTGCAGTCCAGTTCCTGTGAAGCTTAGGAGCTTTGCATAGTGCGCTTGCACTGGGCACCAACTGAGTGTGTGGGTGTGTGGGTATGGGTGTGGGTGGCAGGTAAGCAGGTAGGAAGGTCGTGAAGGATGCGGGGAGGGGAGTGGGGAAGGGAGTTGGGAGGAGAGTGGGGAGGAGAGTGGGGAGGAGAGTGGGGAAGGGAGTTGGGAGGGAGTGGGGAGGGGAGGGGGAAAGTGGGAGTGAGTGGGGAGGGAGTTGGGGAGGGGAGTGGGGGAGGGGAGTGGGGGACGGGGAGGGTGGGGGAGGGGAGTGGGGGGAGGGGGTGGGGGGGGGAGGGGGGGAGGGGAGTGGGTGGGGGAGGGGGAGGGGGGGTGGGGGAGTGGGGGTGGGAGTGGGGAGGGGGAGTGGGGGGGGGTGGGGGGGAGGGTGGGGGAGTGGGGATGGGAGTGGGGAGGGGAGTGGGGAGGGGAGTGGGGAGGGGAGTGGTGGAGTGGGGGAGTGGGGATGGGAGTCGGGATGGGAGTGGGGATGGGAGTGGGGAGGGGAGTGGGGAGGGGAGTGGGGTGGGGAAATGGGAGTGGAGGGGGGGGGGAGTGGGGGATGTGGGGAGGGGTTATACGGGTCAGCTACCTTGCCAGGTGTTTCCTTTGATCTGCACCCAGCCCGCGTCACGCTCCGCTTAGCAACAACCAGAGCCCGCTAATAATGACGTCACAATGACGTCACACCGACATCGCCGAGATCCCGCCAGACAATGAAATGATGCAACATGCACCGGGACTACTCGAAACCGCGGCCATTTTGTTCTGCGTCAGCCCTGAGAGTTCTGCACCTAGATTTGTCGGCACACAACTATTTATAATAATTTGAAAAAATGGGTGTCCAAGGGATCGCCCCTATTTGTGTGTGTGTTATGGGTTCCCATGACAGCCACTGGTCGTGCTCTGGGCATGGCTTACTAATATTCCTTTAGAACAGGGTTCGCCAACATTTAAAAAAGATTTCCAAATTAATTTTCAAACGATTATTATTTTTGTTTGTTTTTACTTTGAAGGAAATGTTGGTGAATGGGAAAAAAACCTGGCATGATACTCCACAAAGATCTAATATTAATGTTGTGGAAACCCAATTGATTGATTCATTCTCTTTGCTTTCTTACACACATATATATATATACCTTTCGTGGCTGCAATTATTTTTTTATGATTGCGAGGTTTTAATTTCAAAAGTATGTTGATTTTGTGAACTTACATTCTGTGTAAAACCGATGGCCTGATAATGAGATCTGAACACTTCTGACAGTGATTATGACCGTTGATGCCAAAACAGCATTGAACAATCACCACTACCTAACAAGTAAACTTATAACATAGTTCACACCCCTCGCATTAACTTACAGAGATCACACTTCCTGCAATGACACAATTGTCCTGGGTTTTATTCAACCTATTTTAGTTACTGTACTCTGCACCGCCCTCTCAGGCAATGAGCCGCATATACAGGTATGCGTAGGTAGGGTGGTGACATCAGGGAGCATATGTGGTGTAATGGTTAGCACACTATCCCCGCCGTCCTGATATGACCTTAGATGTTGCTAGGACGTAAAACAACAACAAACAAACAAAACACTATCCTGGAACACAAGCGTCGTGGGTTCGATTCCCACTCTAGTGGCAATAGTTCCAATTTTCATCACACACACCTCCATGACACTGTGGTGATTTCTTAGCAAAACCTGACAAAGGCATCAGACAACGAGACCAGGACACGGAGAGGACAAAGCCGGGGGATGTCCAGTAATTGGGACAACATCCGGGCCCCAGTTTTAGTTGTCTTTTTTTTATTGTGTGCATCTCCTTTTATTGTTGCTTCTTTTTATATTTATTTAAAGGGGGAGGGGGAGAGATCAAACCCCTTTGTTAATGAACCCTATCTGTGCATGTGCGTGTGCCGGGCGTGCGCAATAAGGTGTGGGGGACGGGATGCGCAGTGGGAGTGCGCAGTGCACTGTGGGCCACTTCCGGTTCCATATCTGTCTGTGTCTCACTCACCAGGCCGGCCTGGGTTCTGGAGAGATCAGCAGTTGGGAGTTGGAGGGGACGTGGATGGGGGGGGGGGATGTGGAGGGGGGAGGCGGAGGGGGGGGGAGGAGTGCGTGTTGATGTGTGCGCATGTGTGTGGAAGAGGAGGGAACACCATCGTCGTCATTTAGCCAGAGATATGGTATCCCACTTGGGTAGCACTATAAACCTACCAATGAGGGCGTACTACCACAAGTCGGTGCGAGCGTGAACCTATCTCTTGCTAAGGCGGAAACCCCAATATATGGAAAGAAATAACAGTAATGCTAATGATCAATAGGGAATCCCAAACCCGGAAGGATATCTAAATAATGTATTTTTGTTGTTTTTTAAAACTTTTATTCTAGCCATTACTTTAAATAATTAAAAAATAGTACTAAAAGAAAGTGATTTTATTGGTTTCCGATCCCTATTCAGGGTACTTCCCCCCTCCGTGATGTGTACACAATGATGGCGGGGGACCCGTCAACACGCGACGCGTGTGGAGGTGTGTGTGTGTGGAGGGGGGGAGGTAGCGCCTACGGCAAACCCCCGTGTAGGGGTGTGTGTGAGGGGGGGGGGGAGACTGGGGGATGGATGGGTGGTGTGGAGGAAAAGACTCCAAACCACTCTCCCACATTGAATGCAGTCTCCAATTAATACAGGCTCCTCCAGTCCCTCTCTGTACTTAACCCGTCGCCTCCCCCCCTCCTCCCTCCATCTCCACACACCCATCAGCACACATGCCCGGCCCTCCTGGAGTGATTGCTCAAGGTCGGCCCACACCGTGGAGTCGGGGGTCGGCAATTATTCGCGGGTTGGTGACATGACGGGAAATCCGCATCACCGCCGACTTCACCTCTCTCTCTCTCCACACATACACGCACGCACATACTACTGCTTACACTCTACACACGCACACACTTAGCAACGTAACTCACACTTAGCAACATCACACACACTTAGCAGTGTCACTCACTTAGCAATGGCATTCAGACACTTAGCAGCGTCACACGCACTTAGCAGTCTCACTCACTTAGCAATGGCATGCAGACACATAGCAACGTCACACACACTTAGCAACGTCACTCACACTTAGCAACATCACACACACTTAGAAGTGTCACTCACTTAGCAATGGCATTCAGACACTTAGCAACGTCACACACACTTAACAGTCTCACTCACTTAGCAATGGCATTCAGACACTTAGCAATGTCACAACACTTAGCAACGTCACTCACACTTAGCAACATCACACACACTTAGCAGTGTCACTCACTTAGCAATGGCATTCAGACACTTAGCAGTGTCACACACACTTAGCAGTGTCACTCACTTAGCAATGGAATTCAGACACTTAGCAACATCACACACACTTAGCAACGTCACTCACACTTAGCAGTGTCACTCACTTAGCAACAGCATTCAGACACTTAGCAATGTCACACCCACTTAGCAACGTCAGCCACACTTAGCAACGTCACATACATTTAGCAGCGTTGCACACACTTAGTACCGACACACACACTTAGCAACTTCACTCACGCTTAGTAATGGCATACATACACTTAGCAATGGCATACAAACACTTAGCAACGTCACACACACAGCTGCCTTAGAGGTGTGGAGCTGCTAGGACGATAGCATTGTGTGGGTGAGAGTTAGATTTATAAGTTATAGATGTAGGACGTTGGGGATATGAAGGCACGGGGATGTGGGGGTGGAGAGATGTGGGGATGGGGGCTGTGGGAGTGGGGATGTTGGGGCTGGAGAGGTGTGGGAAATGGGGATCTGAAGGGCCCGGGGTGTGGGGGTGGAGAGATGTGGGGGATTGGGGGGATGTGGGGGCTGCAGATATGTGAGGATGTGGGATGTGGGGGGTTGGAGAGATGTGGGAATGGGATGTGGAGGATGTGGGGGTGGGGATGTGGGGGTGGAGAGATGTGGGGATGTGGGGGTGGCTAGATGTGGGGATGGAGAGATGTGGGGATGGTGGACGTGGTGGGGATGTGGGGGTGGAGAGATGTGGGGATGGGAGATGTGGGGAGGGGGGGATATGGGGGGTGGAAAGATGTGCGGATGGGGGATGTGGGTGGATGTGGGGGATGTGGGGATAGGGATGTGGGGGTTGGGAAGTAAGGAGTTGCAGGGTGTTGGAAGATGGGAAGATATGGAGATGAAGGTTGGGAAATGGGCGGAAGAGGAGACTGGGGATGAGGGATGGGGAGATGGGGAAGGATGGGGGGATGAAGGATGGGGATGTGGGGTGTGGGGAAGGAAGATGTGGGGTGAGGGGATGTGGGGATGGAGGCACACTTGCACTCACGCATCACTCATCACCTTGTACACGTACATTCCGTAAAGCCTGGGGTAGTGTAGGGTGTGAAGAAACATGTTCACCATTTTTGAAAGTTGCATAGTCCGATGGCTTTAAGTTTCTGTCATTTTCGAACATAAATATATAAGGTCAATGGTTATGATCTACCTTATTTTAGTTTGAAGCCACTTTAATTTTAAATGGCTAAATTTGGCGATATTTTGAAGTGCCAAAATAGTTTTGGTAAGCATGCCAAAATTCTGACACCATAGGCTTCAGCAGTAAACCTGTTCTATTAAATTGACTCAGCATTTTGTTCGATGTGGAACCAAATGCTTAAAAAGTCCATCAGTATCTAAGTTAGATATATAGGATCAAATCTAGATAATTTGTTTGGTTTTGAAAATGAGATGCCTTTAGTGGACTGTGCAGCTTCAAGCTTAAACAGTGAACTCTTGTTCGTGTCTCATAACCCCCCCCCCCACCCCTCCCCCCACCCCACCCCACCCAACCCACCCACCCGCACACACAGACACACACTCTAACCACCCCAAAAGAGTACCATGCTGAGGATATTTTCACTTTTTCTACCCTGCGCCACATGAAGTCGAGGAGTTAATGGCATTTTTAAAGATGTCGGTCGGGGTGGGGGTGGGGGTGGGGGTGGGGGTGGGTGGGAAGTGGGTGGTGGGTCGGGGGATTAACCATTTAATGAGTGTCGCTTCTTAAGTTGCACTATATATACTTCACCAAATCGGATCAGTAGAGATAAGATATAAATTAAAACAAATATATTCACAATTAAAAACATATTTGCGTTACAATAAATGGTACTTTAACATTAAAGTTGCATAGTCCGATGGAAACATCAACATTTTCAAAACCAAAACACTTATCTAGATTTGATTCGACATATTCAACTTAGACACTGGTACACTTTTTAAGCATTTGTTGCTGCATAGAAGGTCATAATAAGTCAATAAATAGAACCCGTTACTGCTGAAGTCTATGGTGTCAAAGTTTTGGCATGCTTGCAAACATTATTTTGACATGATTTGACATCAAATATCTCCAAACTTAGCCATTTAAAATTAAAGTTACTTCAAATTAAAGTAAAGTAGATTATAACGATTAGTATAATATATTTATCTAAGAAAATAGCAAAAACCCAAAAGCATCCGGCTATGCAACTTTAAACTAAATTTTACAAAAGACATGGACCCTGGAGATTCACTTCCTTCGTCCAGAATAAACTTTGACACTTGTAAAATAAAATAAAAGGGGAAAAAAGAGATTTAAAACACTGACCCCTCTCACATTGACAGGGACCCTAGAGATTTGAGACCACGCAGAAAAAAAAGAGAGAAAATTGTGACATTTTCAAAAGATCCCAGTCCACTCCTGACATAGAAGTACACTTTTCTTGTTTCCCTACCAATGGAGCGTCTATAAGGCCGGGTTAATTAAAATATTTAAGAGAAGGACCAAAAACTGGTGACTGCAATTTGCTGCGCTTCCTTGGTGAAACCTGGGGTCTGGACACGTGCTCGATGTGTGTTAATTAAACATAAAGCCCCTGTCACACCTCACCGGATTGAGCAACGGACAGAATTTTCTAGTCCGGTGGTGTTCGGGCATGATAAGTATCAAAATGTATTAAAATGTGTCAAAATGTTGCGATATTGGGTCAAAGGCCGCCGAACGAACGGACATGAAATGGACATGAAATGTTCATGAACGGATCGCCAATGGACGATAAGCGTACTAAATGAATTCGAACCGGACAAGAACCGTAGATGTCAATCCGGTGGCATCCATTCAAAGTTTTGTGCATGATCAAAACTTGTAACGGATTGGGCTGGGTATCAATGGATATCAACCGATAATCAACTGATAATCAACCGATATGCAACGGACACAAACCGGACTTTGCCGGATATCAACGGACTTTGTTCGGTTTCTTTCCGTTTCCTCAATCCGGCGAGGTCTGACAGGGGCAACTGCATAATATTAACACACGTCTTAAACGCACACAGCGTCGGTACGTGTGCACTACAGTGAAACCTCTCTAACCGACCACCTCCACAGATCGATCACTCCCCTATATCGATCGCTTTATTTGGATCCTAAATGATCACCCATATAATACTATTGTAATGATAATAAAAACTAACTCCCTAATCCGACCACCTCCCTAATTGGCCCATTTAAAGTGGGTCCCATGATCGGTCGATTTAGAGAGGTTTTACTGTACATGTAGGCAAGAGCGTTTGAATTTACTGAGCTAACTGTCATGGGTGGGGGATGAAAATTGGAAATGTTGCGCCTAGAGCGGGAATAGAACTCATATCTCTTGCATTCCAGGCCAGTGTCCTAACCATTCCACCACCTAGGCTCCCTGATGTAACTACCATACCCACGCCTACCTGTCTATGCATAGCTACAATTTCTGACACCACAGGTTGTAGCAGTAAGAGGTCCCGTCAAATTGACTTGATATCCCATTTGATGCAGCATCAAACGCCTATTAAGTTCACCAGCATCTAATTTAGCCACCAAGAATCAAATCTAAATAACTCTTCCAGTTTCAAAAACCTCATGCCTTCATCGGACGAAGCGGCTTCGATAATTAGACATATCGACAGGCCACGATTACCCGTCGGACATCGGTAAATTAACAATTATCGCGTGGTGTGTGGCGGGCTTTAGATTTCGCATTCTCCATTGCACTTATAATCAAAACACCGCAATTTTGTGTTTTGTTTACACTGAATAGCCCCCCCCCCCCCCGCCAGCTCACCCTCACACGCGCACAACCCCCTACCCACCCACCCACCAACCCACCTCATCGCCTCCCAAGTCTCCATCTCCATCACGTGATGGAGGTGTAGGATCCGGGGTTGTTCATCCAGGCATCTTATTTACCCTCCCCCCGGAGACAGTCCCCTCCCCCTCCCCACACCCTCCCCTACCAACCCCCCTCCCTCCCACCCCACCTCCTCCCTCAAGCACCACCACACATACGCATCCTCCGTACCATCTCCAACCCAACACGCTCAGCAACCTCCCCCCACCCCCGTCTCTACACCCCCCTTAGCTACTGAAACACAGGGGTTTGCTGTACGCTACACACTTACAACACCAACCAATAATAGCCCCACCACTACCTCCACCCACCCACCCTACCCTACCTTACCTATCCACCCCCACAACGCATTTACTTAATTAGCTACTTTTTATTGTTCTTGATGTGCGTGCATGCACTTCTCTCTCCCCCCTTCTCTTTCCCTATTATTTCGTCCTTTCCCTCTCTTTCAGTCACCTTGTCTCTCCCTCTCTATACGATTATCTCTCTCTGTCTCTTTATTTCGCTCCCTACCCCCACTTGCTGTCTCTCCGCTTCCTCCCCCTTCTCTCTCATCCTCTCTCACTGCCCGCTCTCTATTCCTTCCCTCTCTCCTGCTCCCCCCTCTCCGTTTGCCGCTCTCAGTCTCTCACCTTCTGTATTCCTCCCTCTCCATCTCTCAATGTTTTTATACTTGGTCCTCCAGTCAGGCTCTAATCCTTCAATTTCTCTCCTTCCCCCCCCCCTCTATCCTCCATCTCTCCCCTTCCCCCCCCCCACTTATCCCCCTTCTCCTCTCCGCCCCCTTCTCCTCCCCGCTCCCCCTCTCTCCCTCCCCCCCCTCTTTCTTCCCCTCTTCTCCCCTTCTATCCCCCCCTCTCCTCTCCCCACTCTCCCCTCTCTCTTCTCCTTCTCCCCCTCTCTCCTCTTCCCTCCCCCTTCCTCAATCTCCCTCGTCCCCTCTCCCCTTCAGCACTCCCTCTTCCCCTCTCCCCCCTCTCTCCTCCCCTCCCCCCATTCACCCCTCTCCCCCACCCCCCCTCTCTTCGCCTCTCATCCTCCCCCTCTCCTCCCCCCTTCTCCCCGTCTCTCCTCCCTTATCCCCCCCTGGCCCCCTCTCCTCCTCCCCTCTCCCCACTCACCCCTCTCTCTTCCCTTCTCCCCCCTTCTCTCCTCCCTCTCCCCCTTCGTCCCCTCTCTCTTCCCCTATCCCCCTTCGCCCCATCTTTCCTCCCCTCACCCATCTCTATTCCCCTCTCCCCCATCACACCTACTGTCCTCCCCCCCTCTCGCCTCCCCTCTCCCTCCCCCTTCTCGCCCCTCTATCCACCCCCTCTTCCCCCTCTTCTCTCCCTCTCTCCTCCCCTCTCCCTCTTCTCCCCGTCTACTCCTCCCCTCTCCCCCTCTCCCCGACCCTCTCCCCCCTCTCTCCTCCCCTCTCCCCTTCGCCCCTCTCTCCTCCCTTCTCCCCCTCCCCCCTCTATTCACTCTCCCGCTCTCTATTTCTCCCCCCTTCGCCCCCAGAATCACATGTATCCTGCTCTCCCGTTCTCACAGCCCCAACCAAAGATATCCACTCCCCCTCCCCTCCTCTGAGCCTCCTAATAACCCCCCCCCCCTCTCCCCGTCACACCCACTCCCCCACGCACTCACACACCCGTACTGACTGCCGGTTGCGCCATCTGATTGGTGGGGTGGGGGGGGGGGAGGAGAAGAAGGGAGAAGGGGGGGGGGGGGGGCTATCACGATCCTGGCTCGTAATGCCATAAATTAGAAGCAATTTAATAAGATTCAGATTTCTAAAATATTGAATAGAATCTTGCTCATATTGTTCGTGCGGCTGGTAGGGTAGGCCCGTGCCGGCTGCAGGTGACGCGTGCGCCGAATATTCATCCCGCGCATGCGCACCGCGCTCAACTCACGGCCCCGTCGCACCAACATTTCACCCTCCAGACACCTGTTTCTCATTTGAACAATGTTAGTCAGTGTTTGAGCGATTATATATATATATATCTATATATATATATATATATATGTATATATATATACATACAAAGGTGGCATATTTAACCATCGCCAGTCAGTACTTATATATACATATATATAAATATATACATGTATACGTATATACACATATAAATATTATCATATATATATATATATAAATAAATATATATATACTGACAAATTCTAAGCTATGTTACTTTCTAGATACACCTATATATATTATTGAATGATGCTGCTGCTAAAACAGGGTATATATGTACATATAATATATATATTTATATACAAGGAGTATAATATATTATGCGTATATAAATGCCGGAGTTAAAGTCCTTATTATTATTATCGTTCTAATAATAATAAATTATTTTCCATATTGTCCAATCAATACCTTAAGGCCCTGTCACATTACGGCGTATGGCGGGAGCGTATTGAAAACCTACGTAGGTCCTGCACGTGCCAGCCTATGATGACATTTGGTGACCTTTCGGGTGGTTTTGAGCGTATGTGGAACCTACGAGGAGCGTACGAGGAGCGTATGAGGAGCGTATGGGAGCGTATGGGAGTGTGCTGTGACATTTTTTGACAGTATGGGCCATACGCCCTCATAGGTCGTGTTTTTTTTAGCATGCACAAAAAAAATTGGACGGACGGATTTATGAAAGTGTATGGTGGCGTATGCCTCATACGCTTCACATACGCCCGCATCTGGCGGCATCTGGCGGCGTATGAGTAGCGTATGAGTAGCGTATGCGTAGCGTATGAGTAGCGTATACGGCGTATGCCGACGTATATGACGTAACGTGCTTACGCCGCCATACGCTCCCGCAAAAAACCCTAATGTGACAGCCCCTTTACGTACCAGCCCGGGCCTGCCCTGCAGTGGCGCCAAAACGGCGGGTTCGGCCGCCGGGCCGCCATATTTGTCATTCTTCGGCCAGCTTTCAAACTTTCGGATATATATATATATATATATATATATACGAAGGGAAAACTGCACAACCCCCTATATGAAGACATAGTCCTACCTTTGCGAATTTAAATCTTCGGGAGGGGGGGGGGGGGGGGGGGGGGGGGTATTAAACTCTAAAACTTTAAACAAAATGGGTTCCTCTAATGCTTAGCGAAACGCGCCCTTCGCCGTCCATACCCACCCAACTCGGTCGTGATTAAATCAAAATTTGGGACGGGAAAAGAAAATTAACTTGTATTGGGTTACTACGATGCGCGCACAGGGTCCCGTTTTCCTACAAGTTCTCCGACGTGTTGGTCCTAAATAAACAATACTATCAAACGCCCCATTAGTCAAACTCCCTTCACATTTAGATATATAGATATATATTCTGGGGGCGGGGGGGGGGGGGCAACAAAGTCATCTACCCATGCCCCAACACAACACCACTTGTATATATACATTTATATTAGACATGAGGCATTTAGACAACGGTGGGTGGTAACTGTTGATTGTTATTTAAATTTTAGTTGTGTTTTTTTTTGTTCAAGAAAAGTTCAGACGGTGTTTAGTTAGTTAGAGGGGCATTGGTTCTAGAGGCTAGAGTTAGTTGTTGGCATGGTAACTGAGACAGGATGTGGTCACCCACGGATAACACGCCAAGTCATTAAGGACAGGCGAGATGAAGACATATTTAAAAACAGAGATTATAAACAAAAAGTTGCAAAAAGGTAAGATTGGAGAAAAAAATAAAGAAATATTTCGAGAACATTAAAAGAAAAAACATTTTTCTTAAATAACGGAAGCAGATGTGTTGCACATTTTTGAAGATTTGCCGCGTGTGGGTGCCGGTGTGTGTGTGTGTGTGTGTGTGTGGATTCGGTAGCTGGGGCAATGGCGGAATTGCCCGGGAAATGGGAATTTACACATGCGCTGCCAGTGTAAAATGTCGTCTGCTATGAATAAATTCAAGTACACATGTTCTCATATTCCCACTAAGGAAAACTCTTTATATATTTATATATTTTATATATGTGTTTAAAAAAAATGCTAGCAAGCGAGTGGGCAGACCCCCCCCCCCCCCACACCCAACCCAAGGGGGGGGGGGGAGAGCGGGGGGGAGAGCTTATTACAAGCGATAAAGGGTTTATCACTATCCGTATAACGGAATAATAAAAGACTGTTCATATTGTAGTACACATCACGCTTTGATATTGGGATGGATGCCGTCTGTACTTTCGAACGAAACTAGTTCCATATGAATAATAATTCCTTGAGAAATCCAACAGGAGATGGGCGGAAAGGGGGGGGGGGGCAGCCCCAGAAAGAGATTATTTCACTCACTGAGGCTAGATGCATCAAATGGGCCATATCTTATTTCAAATAGACTGCGACAACTACTTTGCGTTTGTTGAGCACGGACGATGTCAAACCGGAAGTGACGCTTTCTTCCGGGGTTGCGCACACCTATTAGTATTACAATATTCGGAAAGTGCAGGCCTGATTGCATGTGAGGGTCGGTTGCTTTCTTTGAGTGGGGTTCCATCCTAGCAACATTTAAAGGTCTTGTTACAAATGTTAGAATTGGAGTGTGGTTTGAGGGGAAGTTGGATGAATTGGTGGCGAGTCTAAATATGGGGGGGGGGGGGTTGATGGGCTGGGGTTGTGGGTTGTGAGCTGTGGGTTGTGAGTCGTGGGTTGTGAGTTGTGAGTGGGGAGTTGTGGGTTGTGTGTTGGGAGTTGGGGGTTGATGGGCTGGGGTTGTGGGTTATGAGTTTTGGGTTGTGAGTGGGGAGTTGTGGGTTGTGAGTTGTGAGTTGGGGGTTGATGGGCTGGGGTTGTGGGTTATGAGTTGTGGGTTGTGAGTGGGGAGTTGTGGGTTGTGAGTTGTGAGTTGGGGGTTGGGAGTTGTGAGTTGGGTCCTCTGAGGTACTGACTTCAGAAAATTGAATTCTGAATGAGTGTACAAAACTAGACATTGTCCAACTGGAAAAATCCAACAAAAACTAAAGGAGGGTCATTGTAGGGAGTGGAAAGGATGCCTTACTTACCCATGGATTAGGGGGGGGGGTGTCGGCCGGGGGCAAAATGGTTCAAATACGCGTGAGATAATTTCTGGAATGTGTCAAGTCCGCATATTAATCGATGTCGGAATTAAAGGGAGAACTACACGGCTATTCAAATCTGTCCTTGAGTGTTTGACAAATGGTTAAATTTACCAATGTCAAACACCGCAACATAGCTACAACCACCCCTACCACCAATCCCACCCCTACCCACCAACCCCACCCCTACCCACCAACCCTACCCCACGTTCGACCAGACAGGCTGGCCAAATGAGTTGAGCGTCCGTCTCCCGTTCGAACCCAAGTCGAGTCAAACCAATGACTTAAAAATGTATAATTGTCGCTTCCTAGCCTGGCGCCAGGCATATTAGGATAGGGCAAGGACTGGTTGGTTCAGTGTCAGGGTAATCTTAGTGAGTGGGATATCAGGTCATGGTGCTGGTGACCTGACCTGGTCTCCCAGTCCCAGTGGGGCAGCACAATAAAGTCGCCATTAGTGTGCACTGTCGCAAGTCCATACCCATCCTAATATTACCTTAGATGTTGCCAGGACATAACATTCCAACAACCAACCACACAACCAACCCGCGCCCAGGGGGATAGAGCAGACGGCACAGATATAAAACTAATTATAATTCAATTATTGCCTGCAACCCTCTCCCCTCCGCCCCCCACACGCGCGGACTCCCCTCAGGGTGGAGGACGGGTAGCATACTGGTGCGGCCATTTTAAGAGCCCACAAGCTGGTCCGTCTGGGCGATAATAAATCCATATCTGCGCAGTAATCGGCGTGCTCATCTATGGGAGCCGGCCGCCAGTAATTGGGATGTTACTGTTAGCGGAACGCGCGGCCATGTTGGTGGCGTGTAGGACAGGCCGTATGCAAATGAGCGCAGGCTCGGTGGGTGGGTGGGTGGGTGGGTGGGTTGATGAGTGTGTGGGCGGTGGAGGGGATTTGTGGTAAATTGAAGAAAACAGCACCTCAGAGCACTGCTATTATATTTATGAAATGTATTAGGAAAATTAAGCAGGTTTATATATGTGATGTATTTATAACGAATTATATGAGTATAAATACATGGAAGGGAATAGAAATGTTTCTTATAATTTGTATATATATATGTGATGCATAATGAATTATATGAGTACAAATACGTGGAGGGGAATCACTCTTTGTTATATATATTACGTATTAGCTATCGTATAAGCCTTTACCACTAACTGGTGGAGTACACCCCCCACCCCCACTTGGCCTGATATCATAGCATTATGCCGTTCACTTCGGGTTAGAATAGAAGCATTGGTGGCGCCACCATCGGCAACTACATCACCGTGCGATCCTGGACAACCGAATCACCTCTTCAGTAATTTAAGTTTTGTAAGGTAAGCAAGGCCATTATCTTTCCAGCGATAGAGTTTTTCTGAGAACAAGAACTGTGTTCTTTCTTTATTACTATTCAGAGTCAGGCTTAGAATATATATATATATATATATATATATACATATATATATACATATATATATACATATATATACACATATATACATATACACATGCATATATAGAGAGATAGAGAGGGAGGGATAGATCATATATATATATATATATATAAATTTATATATATAAGTATGTATCCATTTAAGTGAAGTAATCATCACTTGACGACTCGGCTAACTGTTGGTGCCGCAGCGACCAGAGCCTGTCCAGGGGCAGTCCTTGTGTGCAGGGACTGGTTTGCGCGTGCGCCGACTTTTGATCTCAGGGCGTCAAGAATTGCTAACGATTAACCGAGCCCCTCCCGGTTCGGTACAGATTGACAAAATCGATAAGAATACGCCAACTGATTTGCACTACGGATTTCTTGCCAGCATTAGAGTAACATACCATAGAATGTGTGCATATAAAGGAATATATATATATATATAAATATATATATATAATAATATATATATGAACAGATATATGCAAAAATCGGAATATAATTTAAATGATTATAATGCATATATATGAAATTATAGGAATGCATATCAATATATGTATATATATATATATATATATATATATATATATATATATATATACAGATTTAATTACACACAACATTACATATGCACATTATATATATGCATATCTATTACGCATAAATATATATACATTATATATTTACTTTATATGAGTGTGACTGAGAGCTGACTACCCAGAGTTACTTTTATTTGAATGAATTGCAACACTTGATGATGACGATGGAAATGAATCATCAACAATGTGTTAGTTAGTGCACCCTAAAGCCCCTGTCACACATCACAGGATTTTGGGAAACGGAAAGAAACCGAACAAAGTATGTTGATATCCGGCAAAGTCTGGTTTGTGTCTGTTGCATATCCATTGATATCCATTTATATCTGGCCCGATCCGTTAGAAGTTTTGAATATGCACAAAACTTGGAACGAAATCCGCCGGATTGACTTCTATGGTTCTTGGCCGGTTTGAGTTTGTTTCGTCTTTTGGCTATCTGTTCATGTCTGTTTCATGTCTGCTTGTCCGGTGGCCTTAGACCCGATATCGCAACACCTTGACACATTTGAATACATTTTGATACTTATCACGCCCGAACGCCACTGGACTAGACAATTCTGTCCGTTGCTCAATCCAGCATAGTGTGACAGGCACTTAAGCGTTGTATGTTGGATTGTTTGTAAGATGGAGCCGGCGTTATATATATTATATATTATATATATATATCTATATATATATATGCATGTGTGGATCGAGACACTAAGGAACTACCTTCACTTGAATGCATTTCCACTGCCACACACTTAAATTCAAAGATAGTGACTAACGCATTCACCAACGAGGTATTAATGCAAGCCGCTGAGTTGCGAGGTGAGATGTTTGTAATATGGGGCCGGTGATTTAAGTGATGTCGGTTTGTGACGGACGCTGGGGACGTGGCACCAAAAGGTCATCAGTCATAGCATCACTCGACCACGGTGGTCGACCAGAGGGACGTAGAGATTCACATCCGAATGGCTGAATCACTATCACTGTATCACTGTAACCCTGTATCACTGTATCACTGTATCAGTATCACGCCTACTTGGGCACTCGCATTGGCACTTGCATTGAAGCTGCAGTCTGAAGAAACCTCAACTTTTCAAAACCAAAACGATTATTTAGATTTGATCCCACATTTATTTATATATTTTTTATGGGGTGTTTATGCTGTCCATAGCATGTAAGTTCGGATGATCGAGCTTGTTTTCTGTGCTGGGCAGTTATAATTTTGTGTTTCTTAAAGTTATATCTTGGGTTAGTGATCTATGTTAGTGTTTTGGGGTTTTCTTTTTCTCTACTTAATTCTACTTAATTCTATACTATCCTACTCTATTTACATGATATAGGCTTCTACGTAGTAGGTGGTTGGGTTCTGTTTGTTTGGATTTGATTTGATTATATTGTTGGTGTACATGTTATCTGGCTTTCATATTTCTTTACTTGTAAGTCACGCTCACACATTGCATAACTTGTTATTAGGACTGAATAGTCATAAATAACAGAATTGAAACAGTTTAGGATTTGTGTTATTCACATTCTTCATGTGTGTTTATACCGAGGGCAAGGTGAGAGCATCTGCTGCTCGCCGGCTGTTTTTCACTTGGCACACTCATAATTAACAGAACTGAGCCACGCTAAAATTTACAATATGTATTATTATTAGTGCATAGTCATAAATAACAGAATTGAAAGAGTGGAATGTTCATCATGCCGTTTGTTTAGTTGTTTCAAGTTTTTTCGTGGGTGTTTACCAAGGTGACAGCACCAGCCTCTGCTGGCAGGCTGTCTCCCCACTGCCCGGTCTCTGCCAGCTGCCTTCACCTGACCGTGCCGGCCACCGCCCCGGTCTCTGCCGACGGGCTGTCTCCAAGCTGCCCTGTCTCTATTTGTTGTCATGGCACTGTGCTGGCAACTTCGCTTCCACCTCTGCTCTCCTTACTGCACGCATCGCTTCCTCCCTGTTTACCGTGGTGACAGTAAACTTTGCTCTCATCAGCTCATTTTCTTCAACTTTAGAACTCTCCCATTCTTAAATCATGCTCAGATGTTACAGAATTTGTTCTTACCAGTGAATAGTCCTAGTTATCAGAATCTGTCCTGAAGCCATCAAAAGTTCAACGGTTCATTCACGTTTCCTCACGTTCATGTCTCGTGGTGACAGTGACTGCTGCTCATCGCTTATGTTCATCAATGTTAGCGCTCTCTCATTATTTCCTCACGTTGACAAATAACAGAATTTGATTTTAGCAGTGAAGACAGATGCTAATTATTAACAGTTTTGATTCAACATAGTGAAATTTATTGTGCTTTGTTATTTACGCTTGTTTGCGTGCCTGTATCGCAGTGACAGTGTCTGTTGTATTGACTTCTCATGACGCCAAGTTTGGTAGCCAACCATATTTAGTTCAAACAGTTAACACTAGGTAGCAGCACTAGGCTCAGCCTGCTATAATACTGTAGACTGCTGGTCACCGCTCACTGCTTTCAGTTTAGCACTTTTTCACTATTAAGTCAAGCCCATAATTAACAGAATGTCACCCTAATAACAGAATTTGACCTGAAGCAGTGGAAGATTATGTTTTGTGGAACATTTGCTTGCATCAAGAGCATTTTAACTGAGGGGATAACTGCTGCTCAACAGCACATTTATATCTTTGTAGCATTCCCATTATTATGTCACCTTCACAACTAACTAGCAGCTAATAATTCTAAATAACAGAATTAACCTGAAGCAGTGAAACTTCATTGTGCTTTTGTTTTATTACCCTTGTTCATGTGTCTTTACCACAGTGACAGTGACTGTTCTACTGACTCGTCATGATGCCTGGTTTGTATTCAACCTCATTACTTCCAATAGTTAACACCAGGTGACAGCGCTACGCAATAGTCTGATAATACTACAGTGACTCCTGCTCGCCACCTCATTTTCTTCATTTTGAGCACTCTCTCCATAACTCACAATCATAATTCACAGAACTGGATGTTACCAGCGAATAGTCATTCTCCTAATTAGCAGAAATTGGCATGAAGCAAGCAGTGAGAATTTCATTAGCCTTTGCCCATGTGTGCTTACCTCAGTAACAGTGACTGTCGATCACGGGCCCCTTTTCTTCACTTTGAGCACTCTCTTTTTTAACTCATGTTCAGAATTGACCAAATTTGATCTTAGCAGTACATAGTCATGCTCCTAACTAACATCAGCCCAGCAGACAGTAAGTGTTGTGCACCCAGTTGCCTAGCCTCACTGGATCCTGCCTACCCCGTGCCCCCCCCCCCCCCCAAACCCTTCCTCGATCGGAAGCTTTCCTCTGCTACCCATGTGCCAAAATGTCTGTAGTTTAACAGTTGATCGCGGTGACTCAACTTTGCCATTCGCTGGCTCATTTTACAGTTTAGCACTCTTTCACTATTAAGTCATACTCATAATTAACAGAAAGTAATTATAGGAGTGACTAGTGACCCTAATAACAGAATTTGACCTGAAGCAGTGGACGATTATGTTGTTAACATTTGCTCGCATCACAAGCGCGTCTACCGATGAGACCTGCTCACCTCCCCATTTCCATCAATGTAGCACCCTCATTATTATATCACGTTGACAAATTACGTGGGAAAGATGCAGCACATCGAAAAATGACTAAAGCATGCCAGGACATTTATGATTGCTGTCCTTGCAGTGATAAGACATTCCCCCAATTCTGGCCAACACTCTTCTCGAAAGAAATTCTGAAAGATATCGAGTGGTTCTAAAAAATTGGTGCCCCCTTTAACAAAACAGTCCTCCTTCCCGTAACCCCCATGATGGCTTGGGTGATAGGGTGTGATTTAACTCTTAAAGGTATAGGTCTTTCTCACCATACTATGTGCAAGAATATCCCATTGAGATAGTTCAGAGACTTAAGTACATAAATCGATTAGAAGCTTTTAATTGAATTACATCATTAACATACTTGCTGCCTAAAGAGCCTCAAACTTTCAATGTGGTAATTAATGCAGATAATCTCGTTTTGCAACAAGTGCTACAATCAGGCACAGGAAGGGATTCAGTTCTCTGCGCCTTCACAAAGTAAATTTGGCTAATTTCAGCTTCGATAAGTTGTAATATCACGATTGTACATAAAGAAGAAAAATCATTGGTTCTAGCAGACAACCTAAGTAGATTACCCCATAATCTCCAAGCTAAGGCCGCAGCTGCGGTGGAATGTGACAAGAGCCAACTAAAACCAATCTCCATCTCATTCTCTTTCAAAAACATTCATTTTCTCTGTAAACGAACAAGCTTATTCGCTTCCCTGGAAGACAAGTCACTCTTATGCTTCTATCTTCCAGGCTACACCCTGACACAACACCTCCAGCTACTCACTGCTTTCTTCGCTGCCTTAGCCAGAGGGACATGGACAAACAAAGCTGTCGACCTACACTCTTACAAGAGGTTCTGCTGGCACCACCAAGTCGACCGTTGGAAGCCAACCGTCTATGATGTCCTATCCTATATGGTCTTCCTCAGCTCCCGCCTAAAATCACCAGGCTTAATCGCGAACTACCTGAGCGGGGCAAAGACCTGTTTGAGGCCACAGTTGTTGATCTCCAACCAGGCTTAATCGCGAACTACCTGAGCGGGGCAAAGACCTGTTTGAGGCCGCAGTTGTTGATGTCCAACCGTTCAATGCTTACCCAGTTACTCTCCTTAAGAAAGGGATTGCTATGACTTCCCCCCACATCTCCTATCTCTCCACCTTCAGTGACCATGCCCTGGTCTATGTACCCGCCTTCCTCATAATCCATTTCACTTTAGCCCACCAATAATGTCACTTCTCCCTCCTGAGACTTCACACTCTTCTCGTTTCAGATATTGTTGTTTGCCAATCCTCGCCTGTATGTATCGATAAGATTTTCTAAAACTAGATCGAATTCTCAACCACCTCTCACTTATCTCCGACCCCCCTTCCTTTCTCACCTGGCTGCCCTCTCGCAGCTTGGGCTAAGTGTAAGCTTTGCTTGAATCCTCATCCTTCATCCTCGGCTTCCTTAGTGCCAGATGGCTCTCCACTCACAGTGGCTCAACTAACAAGAGCCCTCTCTCTTCCCTCATCCTTCCTCTCCGGGTCTGGTCACCCATTCATTGCACAGCCTCAGGAGGGGTGCAGTTCACACGTGTGTATCCGCAGGAGTGAACATTGATGCTATAAAAGAGGCTGAACCCTGGAAGAGCGGTGCAGTCTTAGCATATACTGGTTCTGCAGTTACCTCATCAGTCCCATCAGCCCTCGGGACTTTTTTGCGTTGAGGTCTGATGGTTTTCTCAATAGCCTCCTCTGTTCTCCACTTGATTTTGATCTAACCTCTTGATTTCACTATTAACTCATTTACTGACTTGTTCACTTACTAATACTCTGATTGAATGATACCCTGATGATTTGATTACACTGATTTGATATTACTCATTGCTCGATATTACACTGATCGTGTCTTGATATGTTACGAATTGACTGACTCATTTCTCATGATACAATACACAATACCGATAATGCTCTCCAGATACATGATGCCTCGGTCTGCCTGCAGGTTATGTTCTCCAATAAAATTTATTCTTAAAACTCTTTCCTCTCGTTCTTCCTCTTGTCTACGTGAGTAAATTACCTGAATACCCAATACCCTAACACCCCAACCCTTATACCCCTTATACCCTCCCACGGCAGGTGTGACTGAACCTATACACTTCCCTGTCTGTGTATTCCATGCCCCCCCCCCCACCCCCACACACACACTACTCTTCCCCTCACACCTCAGCCAACGCCCCCTACCAAGTACCATACCCTACTCCACCCTGATCAGTATCACTGTCACCCCCCGCCACCATTACCCCACAGAAAGCCCTCCACACCCTGCACGCCCGCCACCGATGTCTTTTCACGTCAGCCCGCTCCCCCACAGCCCCCCCCCCCCCCCCCCGAGCAGGGCCGTTGAGCCTCGTTCTCACCCACACACAGCCCGCGCCTGCGCAAGTGATTATTACAGCAGACAACGCCGCCTGCCATTGATCAAGTATCCATGGTAATCCACCCCGTCGCACCCCCACCCCCACCTCGTCCCCCCCCCCACCAACTGGCGCGCCTCCACCCCCGTAGCACCCCCACCCCACCCCGCCCCCACCCACCCCACGCCTATATTTAAAGGTTAAGTAAAATTCTACACCAAACCTCCGTTAAGGAACGTGTTGAACCCCGTCGCCTCAACGGCATGTGGGCCACTTGTGTCTGAGTGTCTGAGTTTAGGTGTGTATATAGGTATATGTATACATATATATATATACATATGAACAGTATCCATACGAACATATATAATAACTATATAATTATACTCGTGGTAATCTATTGCATAACTTAGCGTGCTCTAACCTCATTATATATATATATGTATATATGTAGAAAACATATATATATATAATATATATATATATATATATATATATATATATACAGTGATAGAAATAAGCAAAAATGCTCACTTGTCCACAAGACACGTCTGGTGTGATTTTGACTTGTCCGTCTGAATTTTTACTTGTCCCGGACAAGCGGACACACTCTTAATTCTTATTTCGAACGCTGATATATATATATATATATATATATATATATATATATATACCATATATATATACAGGTATATATATATATATATTATAGATATGTTAAGATGTTGGATCCTAGCAACATGTGAGGTTATAGTAGGGTGGATACCAACTTCTAACTGACAATTTATATATGCCTTCTAACAAAAGCTGCCTTGTGACACCTTTCAGTTTTGGGCGAGTTTCTTCACTCGGCAATCTCTTAGTGCTACTCCGCCCCTACCCCCCCCCCCCCCCCGCACTCCCCAGCCCCCGGGCGCAGCCATTGTCACCGCGTCACCATGACAGGCGTGGCGCATCGTCGAGCCGATATACATGCCTCAGTAGCATGTGCGCGGTGACATGCGCGGTGACATGCGCTGTGACATGCGCACACCTACATGCGCGCTGTGTGAGTGAGTGTGTGTGTACGTACATGTGTGTTCGGTTTGGTTGTTGGAGTTTCACGTCCTGGCAACATCTAATGTCATATCAAGACGGGTACCGACTTGTGACAGTGGACACTCATGGTGAGTTTTATAGTGCTGCCCCACTGGGAAATCAGGCTGCTAGCACCATGACCCGGTATCCCACTCAGTCACATTATCCTGATACTGTGCTAACCAGTCCTTGGCCTACCCTATTAATGCCGCACGCCAGGCTAGGTAGTGACAAGTACCAATTTTGTATGTCATTAGTTTGACTCGACCGGGAATCAAACTCCAGATTTTCCACACGGGAGGTCTACACTCCACCGAATAGGCACCTGACTGCATACTGCCCCACACTACTGCACACTGCCCCACCTTACTGGATTCTTCCCCACCTCACTGCAAACAGACCCACCCTACTGCATACTGCTCCACCTTACTGCATACTGCGCCACCCTACTACACATGAAAATGAATATGCAGCAATTATAACATTCTTTTAGAGTAGTGTTTTCAACTTAAAGTTAGTGTTTTGAACTTAAGGATAGTGTTTTGAGCATAGCCACAATAGTGTTTTGAACCTACCTTCAACTAGGTTGAAAACACTATACCGTAGTGTTTTGAACCTAGGTTGAAAACACTACCGTAGTGTTTTTGTGGGATAGTGTTTTGAACTTCCTACACCCGGCTAGCAACATGTGTCAAGGCAGACACCTTTCCCTCTGACGCCCTTCCACCTCCCCACCCCCAACCCCACTCCCACCCCGACTCCCGCCACATGCGGGTGTATGTAGCGAGACGCGCCGGGGCTGGATCTGGTCGCCATGGTGACGGGACGCCGGCGTCACCTGCCGCGACTGTCCGCCTTTGTTGTCCGCACGTCAGTGACGGAGCGATCTGGGATCGGCAGATGCGGCCCGGCGTCAGGTTCAACGTGAAGTGGGCCACAGGAACGCCGCTAGGCCCCGCCACCACAACTTCCGGTACGGCTGACTGCGCATGTGCGTCGGTGTCCGCGTGAAGGTCCACTGGCGCGCGTATGTGTACGTGTGTAGAATCTAACTCTAAGTTGTCGTATGTGTGTAAGCCTGTGTGTCACTAAGTATGTATGTGTGTGTGTGTATGTGTGTGCACAATACATGTATCATTGCATATGAGTCAGCCTCACGAAAATGGGCCAATTGGTGGTTTATTTAAGATGTCGGTGTCGCAATTCTTAAATTGTAGTGCATTTCTTTGTTTTATATTAAATTATCCTAGAAACAAATAAGGTTGTTGTGTTTTCTCTACCTTTACATTCAGGATAAATTTAAGGACTTTCCAATACCTCTGTCAATGCCAAACTATAATTATACTGTTCGACGCTGACATCCAATGCTCGACGCCGACAACTTTCCCCAATTGGCCTCTTTTCGTGATCCTGACTCGTATATATGTATTTGCTTATATGCATATATATGCATACATTAACTTATTTTCTTTCTTTGTTGTTGGTTTACATCCTAGCAACATCTAACGTCATATCAGGACGGGTACCGACTTGTGACAGTGCGCACTCATGGCGACTTTATAGTGCTGCCACACTGGGAGATCAGTCCACCAGCACCATGACCTGATAACCCACTCAGACACATTAGCCTGACACTGAGCCAACCAGTCCTTGCCCTATCCTAATAATACCAGGGTGCCTGGCTATGAGGAAGCGACAAGTATCAATTTTTAAGTCATTGGTTTGACTCGACTAAAGTTCGAACCCACAAACCCATGGGTTTGGATCTCCCGGTTTCCCAAAAGAGAAGATGGATGCTCAACTCGTTCGGCCATCCCGTCTGGTCGCATAACATTAACACATTCATGGATATCCACGTCTCTACATCCGCATATATAAGCATGAATTTAAGCTTAGTATAAATCCGGCGGTACAGTGAGTGTATGTAGGGGGGGGGGGGCCAACGGATCTGAGTGTGAGTGACAGTATTCGCGGCACTGGGGGGGGGGGGGGGGGGGGTGGCGCCAGCTGTCCCACCCAGGGGAGGGGCCACCCATAAAGTAGTACACAGAATCAGGGTGGCCAGTAGGGGATATTCCCTTACGCGCCTTTATACTCGCATAAGTTTTATACATCACATATATATATATATATATATATAAACACACACACAAAACCCAGCTTCGACAGGGGGAGCCACGCGCGGGTCGCGGCGCTGCTGCGCTAGGATACACGAGACCTTCAAATGATGATTACATACGCCTTTAAATTATAGCGGCCGACTGTAATTAATCAGATAATGTCACCTCACCATCTGCTTTCACTGGGAGACTGATCACTGTGGGTAGGCATGCATGCATGACGGCTGGTAGCACCCCACTCCCACCCCCACCCACCCTCATTCACACACCAACCCCGCAACATACACAGGCACTGTGATTGCGGGCGAAGCCTAAGTACAGGCAGTCGCTGTGATTTTAGAGCTTGGGTGTAGGTCCTGATTTATATCGAATGTGAGCCTAGAAACTCTACATTATATATAAATATTATATATATATAATATATTATATATGTATATAGAAATAAGATATATAATATATTTAAATATTATATATAATATATAAATAATTATTCATATATAAAATATATGTATGTATATATATATATATATATATATATATATATATATATATATATATATATGTATGTATGTATGGATATCACTCTCACAGCAGAGAGCTAATTGGACAGCGACAGTCAAGTAATGAAAGCAGTCTTTGTCGCATCGTGACCCACAGCATGACGATGATGATGATGATGATGATGATGTATGTATGTCTGTATATATGTATCATATGGTAGCACATTTCATATAAGACACAAATAAAAATAGGTGGAAATCTGACACCAGTTGTATTTGATGAATAATAGGGAATAGCTGATGACTGAACTGTCTGTTATATATATATTCTAATAAGTCCCTATATATCACATGTGTATACATATGTATGTATATATCACGGATAAATATATTTATGTGTACACATATATGTATTATATCACATACCTATGTTAATATATAAATATATATACACTGTATATAACTATCTTTTATATAAATATACTATTAATATACTCGTGCATAATTCTTTTTTAGAATGACAGTGTGTTTGTTTGTTGTTGTTTTACGTCCTAGCAACATCACTTATATGTATATATATTTTCCTCCAGAGTGTGACGCAAGCGGGAGCCCGCCCGGCACTTATCTGACAGCTGGGAGGGGGGTCGCTCCACCAATGCGCACGAGGAAATATAGGATGTACATGTTACCCTTGCATTTATACTTGCATAATGCATTATACATCATATATATATATATATATATATATATATGAGACTTAGGGATATATATATATATATATAATGTGAAGAGACACACGCTTACTTTACTCAGACACCATGGCTGACAATGACATGATTTGGCTCGTCCTAGTTTCCAAGACCTGTTAAACCACATATCAATTCATCCATTACGCTCATCAAACAAACCTGGTCACGTGCTTCTCAATTCTCCTCGCGAGATATCGTCGGCGGCCGCTGACGCGAAATGTCGTCTGCTCTCGCTAGACTACACGCATACGATGATTAGTTGATGGCAGAATAGCAACTGTTAGCAACACCAACCAACTTAGAAGTTACAGTGAAAACAAAACCGATTGTTCAGTGAATTCAAGACACACACACACCAGACGACATGTATATGATAAATGGCACTCACTACACAACAGGCCTACCTACATATCACCAATGTATTGCACGCATGCGCCTAGGATGGGCTTTGTGCAATATGGCGCATAGCAGCAAGTGTTAACTTGAGGTATATGTGTGTGTGCTTGTGACTGTGCTTAGCCGTGTTCGGCTGGTAGGAGAACACTGGAGGAGATTCAGCTTAAACCAGCAGGACATTGCCTTGTCTCCAGGGCTTTGGAAGAAAGAGTGGGATGGGAGGGGTCAGGCTTCATCAGATAACCGGCTCACTTTATATATTTGCTAACGAAAATTAAAATTAAAATTAAAATTAATTTCCCTTAAAACATGGTCATTTTTATCACTGCTGTAGTTATGGTTACTATTTCTTTACATGCTCACAGATTCTTCCCCATTGATATGTATATAATATATATATATAATGTAAATAATATATATAATATATAATGTATATGATATATAATGGATATAACATATATACTATATATAATATATACTATATATAATATATTCAATATATATAGTATATAATATATATTATATATATACTATATATACAATACATAATATATAATATATATAATATATATACTATATATATAATATATATAATATATAGAATACATAACATAGAAAATATTGTATATATGTGTGTAAGTCGCGGCATCTTAGTTCTTACTCCAGCAGGCACAGAATTGCAGAAATTTTGAATGTTCTATATTATTTTTAAATACATGTATTTTGGAAGAAACACTCGGTGGGTGTGTACACAAAAGGTCCCATTGGATGGCCTCCTCTTGAGGGCTAAACCGCTGAATGCTGCTGTTGAAAAAAATCTTTTTGTTGTATATTTATACTTGCAATGCTTTTTTTCTTTTTTTAATCCTTTAAACAAAAGTCGATGCCTTTAAGTGTTCTACCACGTAGACAATGACCCCCTGACCCCACTAACTACCCTCTCCCTGCAAGTACTCTACCACCTATCTCATCCACTGTCACTACACACACCCTCCTACTCCCCACAAAAATACCCACCCACTCCCTCACCCCATCATCCGAGGCTTACACCAGCTTTCTCATTGACTGTCACCAAACCCACCCTGCCAGAGTCCCACCCTGCCAGAGTCCCACCCTGCAGAGGCCCACCCTGCCATAGTCCCACCCTGCCAGAGTCCCACCCTGCCAGAGTCCCACCCTGCCAGAGTCCCACCCTGCCAGAGTCCCACCCTGCCAGAGGCCCACCCTCCCAGAGTCCCACCATGCCAGAGTCCCACCCTCCCAGCGTGCCACCCTCCCAGAGTCCCACCCTCCCAGAGTCCCACCCTCCCAGAGTCCCACCCTCCCAGAGTCCTACTACCCACATTGATGATAGTGCCCCCCTACACAACCCCACCCCACACCTCCACACCTCCACACCCCCTCCGCTTACACTACAGGAGGAGAGTGGAAGCCGTCACTATGGGGTATGTGAACAAGAGAGTTGGTTAGTGGTATTTTGTTGTACGTGGTCATAAGTGGTAGTAGTAGTTAGTATTAGTAGGGCTTGGTGGTGGTGTTTTAAAGACAAGAAACATGGGTGTTTTCTGGAGAAATTCTGTCAAAACTTAAATCACGTACCGTCGTACAAGTTAGTACCGTATTTATATGCCCCAGCACCTGTGCAAAGATAGATTGGGAGTTCGATATATTTAAAAGTATGCATCAGACAAGTGTTGCAATGACTAATAAATAACATTGGGGAGTGAAATGAGATCATATATATATATGGATTTCTCAACTGGAGCAGCACACTGTAAAACAATAAATGTGCAATAACAACGCAATTGTTAAAAGCACCACATTATATCGCAATTGGGGTAATAATTGAAGCAGCATGATTTGCAAAATTGATACATTATAACCTTATTAATAATAGCGCTATATCGTAAAGTATCACATTCTTGTAGGGCAAGGTGGAATGGTCAGTGCGCATGAGCTGAAAAGAGGCTAATTATTATAAGGGGTAAGAAGGTATTAAAGGCGTCACACTGTGCAGCACTATCAGGCAGGCATAATACTCATCCTTTATTTATCTCAAAGCTGGTACACTATTGCAAACATTAAAAAAGGGAGTGATATTTCAAACTGTCAACTTAGCTATCATAAGGAGTATTAATCACTTACACATCTATTTCAAAAGCAGACACCCGTTATTGCTTGTTTGGTTACTATTGGCGTAATATTTAAAAGCATAATAGTTTCTATCGGAACAGTTAAATTATTACTGCACATTTATTTTAACAATTGGCTCTATGTTTACCAAAGTGTCACTATATAATATTATAGCACGGTTTAAAAAACCAATGTGGTGCTATATATAACGCCACTTTGGTAAATATAACATTAAATATTGCATACTTATCAAAGTGGCATGCTATATATAACCCCACTTTGGTAAATATAACATTAAATATTATATACTTATCAAAGTTGCCCGCTATATATAATGCCATTTTGGTAAATATACCATTAAATATTGTATACTTATCAAAGTTCCATGCTATATATAACGTCACTTTGGTAAATATAACATTAACTTTTGTATACTTATCAAAGTTGCACGCTATATATAACCCCACTTTGGTAAATACAACATTAAATATTGTATACTTATCAAAGTTGCATGCTATATATAACACCACTTTGGTAAATATAACATTAAATATTGTATACTCATCAAAGTTGCCTGCTATATATAATGCCATTTTGGTAAATATAGCAGTAATTATAGTATACTTATCAATGTGGTACTATATGTAGCACCAATTTGGTAAATATAGCACGAAGGATATAATACTTCTGGAAATGGCATTATATATACCATCAATTTGATCAAAGTAGTAGTATATATAGCACCACTCTGATATAGATATAGCAGTAATTATACTGTGTTACCATACAAATATACTGGGCTTTTTAAAACATCGCAGTATTTATAAAGTGTAATAACTAATGTGCAATTATTGTTAAAGGGTCTCATTATTGCAGTTGCAATAAACAGTGCAATAAAGATCGCTCCATTTAAAAGCGACACCCAATAACAAGATACAAGACTGGTGTTAAATTCTTAAGCCAGCTTGGCATCATCAAAGATACTGACACTGCTAATGCTATAGTGCCAGGTGCCCGTATGGTCACGAGGTATAATACCAGCGCTATATTTAGTTTAATATGCACACTGTTTCAATAATCGTACTTAGTAGTCCCCTGTGTCTAATAGTACGTATTGTATTATCACACCATGTGGCACAGTACAGTATACAACTACTATATTATCACACTGTGCATGCTAGTACAGTATGATGATACATTATCGAAATAACTATGATAAAACTACTGTTATCACAATATATATGATAATACAGTATAGACATATATTATCACACTGTACATGCTAGTACAGTATGATGATACATTATCGGAATAACTATGATAAAACTACTGTTATCACAATATATATGATAATACAGTATAGACATATATTATCACACTGTACATGCTAGTACAGTATGATGATACATTATCGAAATAACTATGATAAAACTACTGTTATCACAATATATATGATAATACAGTATAGACATATATTATCACACTGTACATGCTAGTACAGTATGATGATACATTATCGGAATAACTATGATAAAACTACTGTTATCACAATATATATGATAATACAGTATAGACATATATTATCACACTGTACATGCTAGTATAGTATGATGATACATTATCGGAATAATTATGATAACACTACTCTTATCACAATATATATATATATATATATATGATAATAGTGTAATACAGTATAGATATATATTATCACAATGTGCATTGTAATGACACAGTATAAAATACTATATAATCAACATGTGTATGACAACACAGTATAAAAATACATTTTCACAATGAGTATGATACCACAGTATAATAAGACTATATTGTCACACATTATAAAATAACCATATTATCGCACACAATGTAAAACACTACATTATCACACAGAGAATAAAAACACTATTATCACAATGTGTATGGCAGCACTGTATAAAAACACTACATTATACTGGGAGATAATAGCGATGTGTTAAACATCAGTATAATGCCAACATGTCTAATAATAGGGAGACACGTCTAATAAGGCTCAGCACTGATAACACTGATACATAAACGTTCGGGCTATGATTTGTTGTTCTTCTTTTTTGGGGTACATTAGTTGTTTAAGCAGGGGAAATTTCAGTCGCAGACGACTGGTCTTTCTCATTCCACTGCTCCTTGCCCTATCCTAGTAATGCCGAGCATCTGGCTAGGAAGCGACAAGTATCCATTTTTATGTCATTGGTTTTACTCGACTAGGATTCAAACCTACGATCCCACGATCTACCAACATGGGAGACGGATGCTCTACCTCATTTGGCTATCCCGTCTGACTTAAAGAGCCAGTGCTAAGTGGTGTGATAACCGTGGCACTATTGTTTCAAAAGAGGCTCATTACCTACATCTATATATAACACGGTATAAATTACTCATGTTAAATAGAAAAACAAATATTAGTAGATAAGAGGTGTTTATATATATATAATATTCCTCCAGTGTGTGTGGCGCGAGGTGGGGGGGGGGGGCTAGCCACCAATTACCTCAAAAGGTGGGGAGGAATATATACATATAGAAAGTCCGTTTCCCTTGCATTTATACTCGTATCATACGTTTTCCATCATATATATATGTATTTATTAGATATATTTGATATATTTATACCGTATGGGAGAGTGGCATGTGTTCGGTGTTCTCTGTGGCCGAGTGGTTAGAGTGTCTGACTTTTTTCTAGGTCGGACTCCTAATCTGAAGGTTGGTGGTTCGATTCCCCATACCCCCACCTCTGCCACTTTGGATTTCCACCGCTGTGTATAACTTACAGCGTCATCAAAGGCCGGTTGCTCTCATACCATGTCTATGTGGTGTGGGAGGTTAAAAATCCCTTGGTGAAAACAAGTCTATTCAGACTTATCCATGATATGCAGTATAAAATCTTCAAATCAATTAAAAAATACCTTTGAGAGAATTTGGTGTGCGAAATAATAAATACACTCAGATATTTTATTATAGTATTCTATTGGTTGATTTATATAGATGCGTGTGTGTATGTGTTTGCATACAGTGCTGTGATGTGGGGCTGGCGTCAGTGAAATTACAAAAAGGTCGCTATGCGCCTATATAAGCGTCAGGTTAGAGGCGTCAGCGGTTTGTATTCAGGCCAGAGGTCTGTCTGTATAGCTATAGAGGATGGGTCGCGTCTCACTCTCAGTAGGTACCGGTTCTCACGGGCCCTGACACAGGGTGGTGTGAGGGGGGGGGGGAGGGGAAGGGGGGAGAGGGGAAGGGGGGAAGGGAGGAAGGTGGGAAGCGGGGAAGGAGCGAGGGGGAAGAGGGGAGAGGGAGGGATGGGAAAGGAAGAAGAGGGGGAATGTGAAGTGGAGGGGAGTGGAGAGGGGAGAGAGAGAGGAGGGGGAGAGGGGAGGGGAAGGGGCAAGGAGAGAGAGAGGGGGGGGGGGGTGGCAAGGAGAGGGGGGAGGAAGGGGAGAGGTCGGGGAGAGGGAGCAGAGAGGTGAGAATGGGTGGAGAGGCTAAGGGGAAATGTGAGGTGGAGGGGAGAGGTCTGGGCAAGAATATATGGGGGAGGGAAAGGGAGGGAGAGAGAGGGCGGAGGGGAGGGGGTGTAGATTGTCTTTGTCTCCAGAACCCACCCTTCCAACTTCAGCCCCAATCCTTCACCCCCCCCCCCCCCCACCCTTAGGCACACCTCGCTGCCTGCTAGTGACGCAACACATCAGCGATCTATGCACCCACCCACCCACCCACACACAGAACCACCACCCAGCCCTCCCCCCTCCTCCCACCACACGCACACACCTCCAACGCCCACCCCCTGGGGGCAGGCGTTTGAAAACTGGGGGCACAATAGGTAAGGGTGCGTGGGGGGTGGGAGTGGGGGTGGCGGTGGTGGTTTCTCTGAAAGGGTATAAGGGTGGGGGTAGTGTGAGTGACAGGGCTATAGCATAGAGACGGTGTGGGGGAGTGGAGGGGTGGAGGGGTAGGGGGGAAGGGGGAGGAGGAGAGAGGGGGAGGAGGGCAGGGAAGAGCTCATGCTTCGAAGGCGAAAAAGCACGCTTAGGTATAGTCAGTCAGTCAGTCACCCGCGAATCTCATCTCATGGAGTTGGTTAGACGCGGGGTGCACCTCGGACGTCAGCGCGCTGCCGGAAACTGAGCGGCGCTGCGCGGACGCAATGCGCGTGCGCGCCGCCAGTAAGCAGAGTACTTTTATTGTGGCGTGGTTGTACTGGTGTGGTTGTGCACTATTCACCGGGACAAGCTGCTCTATTTATCTAGCAGCACAAAAACGCACCAGCAATGCGGCTCGTTGAAAGAGCTTTCCGCGTAACTATTTTTGTCACTGGGACTGCCTGCATGGAATGAGGGCAGTGTGTGGTCGGGCACCCATTATTTCTTCCTCATTTTATGTGTGCCCAGTTTTTAGTTGGGTGTGTGTGGGTCCCATGAGTGACAGCATATATGTATGTGCTGCTTATATAAATACATATATTATATTACAAGATATTAGATATGTATTTTCGGGGAATATGTTTATAGTAAATAACCACACCATATATATATGATGTGCACTGGACCGTGGAATGTCTACTATGGTGTCATTTGACGGGTGTGATCTCAATATCGTTTCCACACCTGCACAATCGCCTACACGCATTGCTACCAGTCTGATGACCGAGCAGTCTCTCTTTTCTTACCAACACTTACCCACCCATTCACCCTCCCTTTTCCCTCTCATATAAACAATATTTACCGACCCATCCACCCTGTCCTTGTCAACCTTTCTCACGCCAGAACACCTCACAACACGCAACTCAAAGCACCCACCCACACATACACCTCAGAGCACACCCGTGCACACATACACCAACACCTCAGAGCACACATGCACACACATACATATACCTCAAAGCACATGCACACACATACACATACACCTCAGAGCACACATGCACACATACCTCAGAGCACACATGCACACACATACATACACCTCAAAGCACACACGCACACATACACATACCCCTCGGAGCACACATGCACACACATACATATACCTCAAGGCACATGTGCACACATGCACATACACATCAGAGCACACACACACATACACATACACCTCACAGCACACATGCGCACACATACACATACACCTCACAGCAAACACGTGCACAAATACACATACGCCTCAGAGCACACATGCACACAAATACACATACACCTCAGAACACACATGCACACACATACACATACACCTCAGAGCACACACTCACATACATATACATCTCACATCACACATGTGCACACATACATATACACCTCAGAGCACACATGCACACACATACATATACACCTTAGAGCACACATGCACACACATACATATACCTCAGAGCACACACGCACACATATATACACACATGCGTCAAGAGCACACACGCACACACATACACATAAACACATGTACGTGCGCCCCAGACAGGCTTTTCTGTCAAGCGCACCGATTCCATTGGAGCATAGGCGATCACGTGTTTGCCTGTGCAGTGACGTAGACAGGGGCAGATGGAATTAGCAGTCTCCAGGTGCTTAGCCGTTGGTCGCATCTCCCGCTGTGGGCACACTGCGGTAAACTCACCAGGACGCACAGACAGACATGTTAGAGACAGCTCACCTTGTGTGAAGAATAGGCTACAACACACAGAAACACAGAGACACAGACACTCAGAGACACGGAGATACAATAGGACCCATGTGCCTTTTTTGTGTGTTTTTTTGCACCAGTATCCAAGTGTAATATGTGGAATAAAATCTAGCTGAATCTTATGGTTTTGAAAATCTGATGCTTCATCGGACGATGCAACTTTAAAGTTGCATAGTCCGATGGCTTTGAATTTCTGTATTTTTTCCTGCGATAAATATATTAGATCGATCACTAGTATCTACTTTACATTAGTTCAAAGTTACTTTTATTTTAATTGGTAAACTTTTTAGATATTTTGAGTGCAAAAATGGAAAAGTAGTTTTGACAAGATTCCGAAAATTCTGACACCATAGATTTCAAGAGGTGCTGTTAAATTGACTCAGTATTGCCTTCTATGCAGAAGCACATGCTTAATAAGTGCATCAGTGTCTAAGTTAGATATGTAGAATCAAATCTAGATAATTGGTTTGGTTTTGAAATTTTGATATTTCATCGCACTATGCAACTTTAACGCACTAACATACTTACATAAACTGGTCACCTTACTCAGTGCATACAACGAGGGCTTATTGTAGTTCCAGTTGTGCTACTGGTACTATTATTACTATTAACATATTTCGCAAAGGGTTACATAAGGATATCACTACATTTAAATTCTACACAGCGACAACGCCTCCCCCCTCACTCACCCCCCCCCCCCCACAACCCACACAATCATCACCACAGTCACCACCACAGCCCTCTCTCTCCAGATTCTTCCGATTTTGTTCTGCGATACTCTCCTATAGGGAATCTGTTTCCACATCCATCTTTGAACGCGCTCTCACAAATCCTCTCACATCGCTGTGAGCGTGCATCTACAAATTAAATTATCACAATACCACACCCCCACAGCCCATTCTAAGCAATCCCCACCTAGAAATAACTCCCCATAGCCCCCCCCCCCCCCACCCACCCCCACCCACCCACCCTCACCAATCTACAATCCCACACTTGCTATAGACGATATCACTAACTTCACACACCATTGGATCCTTCTAAATAAATATCTTTTTTATCCTTCGCAGTCCGATTTCTTGTCCCTCTTTTTCTCACAATTTACGCCCCACTCTCCCCCCCCCCTCCCGCCTCCGCCCCACACCCCCACACACCGTCGTTAATATTGACACGTTGAGAGCCCCTCGCTACTTGCACCCTTGTCCGGGTGGTTGCGTTGCCCGACTGCATGCCGGGAAATTGGCCGGAAATGCTGATATTCTGATCGGCCGCTAGGGGGATATTGGCGCGTCGGGCGGGCACAGTGGTGCCCGACAAACAAACGCCAATCAGTGCCGCTCACTTCGACGCGCATACTGCGCCGACTGTATCGACTGGGGCCGACTGCAGCGACTGGCATCGATTGGGACCGACTGGAGCCGACTGGAACCGACTGAAGCCGGATGGGACCGACTGGAACCGATTGGGGTCGATTGGGGCCGAAGAAAGCCGACTATGGCCGACTGGATCTGAGTGGGGCCGACTCTATTCAACAAGGGGTTTCGCGACAGTTGTGAGACAGTCGTCGAACGACGTTGGAGATTTCTGTTGCTGTTTTCTCAAATATGTTAATTTAAAGAACACCCCCGCCGCCACCTACCCGGCATGTGCCTCGACATTCCATTATGTAATTCAACTGCTGTTTGTCGGGAGGCGGGTTGTCGGCTCGTCAGCTCGGTTAAAGCTCTGCATTACTTCAGCTAATTTCATCAGATGATATCCTAATTCTGGCAGAAGCCGTGATGGCGGTCGGGATGGTGTTGCTGGGGTTTGTTGATGGTGATGATATGATGGTGGTTGAGATGGTGGTGTTGATGGTTGTGTTGTTGCCACTGGTGGTGTTGATGGTGGCAATATTTGTTGTTGTTGGTGAGTGTGGGTGTTGCTGTTGGTGTTGGTAATGATGGTGGTGCTTTCTGTGGTTATTGTTGATGTTGGTGTTTGTTGTTGGTGGTTGTTGATGGTATTGCTGTTGGTGGTGTTGATGTTGGTGTTGGTATTTGTGTTAATGTATGTGTTTGCCTTGTTGGGGTGGGTGCCTCTTGTGACCTTCTCTATCAAGCTTTCACTCTCCTAAGTCTCACTGTCTGCTGTATCCTCTCTCCCCTCACTGGCTGTTCTACGCCTCTCTCTGTCACTCTCTCTCTCTATCTCTCTCTCTGTCCCCCTCCCTTTGGTTATTTCTCGCCCTCTCTCGCACTCTTTCTACTCTGTGACCACTGCTCAACAAATCACCCAATGGAAAGGAATCAAAGTCTGTCTGTGGTTAAAGTTGCATAGTCCGATCGTTTTGAGTTTCTGAAATTTTCTGAGATAAATACATTAGGTTGATCGTTATTATGTACCTTACTTTAGCTTGAAGTATCTTTTATTTTAAGTGGGTAACTTTTGAGATATTTGAAGTCGAACGATGTAAAATTAATTTTGGTAAGCACGCCAAAACTCTGACCCCATAGGCTTCTGCAGTAACAGGTTCTATTCAATTGCCTCGGCATCCCCTTCTGTGTGGTGACAAATGTTTAATAAGTGCACCAGTATCTAAGTTAGATATGTAGAATCAAATTTAGATAATTGTTTTGGTTTTGGAAATTTGATATTTCATCGGACTATGCAACTTTAAGTAAGACACGATGTCAGGTCTCCTCTTTTCTAAGAACAGATATCCTTATGACTATGATTGTCCTGACAGGAACAGATGTCCTCTCCTCAGAGGGACGGTCAAATGAACCACACAATTTGAACACTTAACCATCATTTATTCACGGTCCAGGTATTCTTCGATCACAGAGGTCGATGTAAACAGTAAAATGCTGGGTGGGTGGGGAGCCGGGTTCGGAGCATACATAGGAAGGTGCTACCTGTGGGGGGACGGCCGGGTGGGAGGGAGAGTGGCCGGCTAGGGTGGGCCGGGCGGCTGGGCGGGGCGTGGCGGGCGGGAGCCGCCATGTCCGGCCGGGTCCGGCCAGCCACTCCCCGGCCCCGCCGGCTCCCAGGCCCCGCCGGCTCCCCGGGCTTCCCGGGCCGGCGTGCAGTGGTTACCGGACTGAGACAACGGTCACCCCCCCCCCCCCCCCTCCGAGTACAGAGGACGCCAAGACAACGCACCAAAGGCACTCAACTAAAAATTGGTCAAATGTCACGGCCACAACGGACGGATCAGAACTAAGGACAGCATTGTCTCGTATAATAAGATGATGATTATAATTAATGATGATGATGATAGTGATGTTGATGACGAGAGCGGTTAAGATGATGGTGGTGATGATGCTTTGATTTCCAACCACTTCCCTTCACCCCCTCCCCTCCGACACGCACACACACTCATACTAACTAACAACTCCACAAAGAAAAATCCCCATTGAAAAAGGAATCCCAGTACCCATACAACCTCCCCCCCCCCACCACCACCACCAAAAAAAAACTATTACCTAAAATCTCTAAAATCCCAGGAACAATCCCTAACTTTCTAGATCACAGGCGTGCACAAAGTTGGACCTGAATTTACGCTGGGCTTGGCAATTGGTTGGCAGTGGCGGAGAGGGGATGTGATGGGAGGTAAAGGGTGGCGGTGGTGGTGTTGGTGGTGGCGGGGGTAGTAGTGATGGTGGTGGTGGGGGTGGGGCGTGGAGGGGGGGGTCTAAGTGAAAAGTGAAAAGTTCCCCTCAGCACGTGGATAAAGTGATGTGGTGAAGAAAGCACCACAGCGCCTGCGAGATCTAAAGGACTTCCTCTACCTCAGACCTCATCCAGCTCTTGTCACAAGAACCCAATTTAAAATGTTCGCCCAATTCTATCTGTTAGTTGTGGGGCTCTCTTTCTTGTCTACTCCCCACCTAGCCCCCCCCCCCCCCCCCCCCCCACCCCACTCCCCCACAGCACCACCACCGCCGCCTACCAAACCCGAAGGAAATTCATTTCGATGTCTGTGAGTGGGTGGGAATGTGGGTGGGGCAGGGGGGATGAGTGTGGGGGGATTGGCGTGGGGGAGGGGTTGTGGTGGTGGAGGAGGGAGTTTCGGGAAGGTTGGTGATGGGGGGGGGGCGTTCTTTAATTTCTTGGTTTGGGGCGTGAGGTAGGGGGCGCTCTAGGAATGGGCGAGGCGTGATAATTGCTCGCGCCGTGAGTCAGCGCGTAGAACGGCCGGTAAAAACGCCATCAAACGCCGGGTGAGCTGCTCGGGTGGCTGCGTGGAACGCCACCCACCCCCCCCCCCCCTGAGCGGCTCAACCCCCCCCCCCCCACACACACACACCTCACGTCACACACCCAGCCCCACGCCCGGTGACCGCCGGCTCACGGACGCATGCGCACAGGAAGGGCCCTCAGCTCTGACGGCTGGCCGGTCACAGACCGGGCCTAGCCGGGCATGTAGCCTGCTTATCTGCCAGCCTGCTTGTCTACCAGCCTGCCTGTCAGCCTGCCTTCCTATCAGTATCAGACCGCATGCCAGCCTGCCAGCCAGCCTGCCTTCAAGCCAGCCTTCCAACCAGCCTTCCAGCCACCCTGCCTTCCTCCCAGCCTGCCTTTCTGCCAGCCTGCCTACCAGACAACCTGCCAGCCTGCCTTCCTACCAGCCTGCCTGCCACCCATAGCCATCTCCCTTCTTGCCAGCCCGCCAGACAGCTAGTCTGCGATCCATCCACCTTGCCTGCATGCCTGCTTGCCTGCATGCATTCAGAGACCTGGCAGTCATGTTGGGGGGTGGGGGTGGGGGTGGGGGAGGTTCTTCGAAGCAGCTTCTCTATATAAAAGTTCGAGGTAGTTAGTGAAAGGGCACACAATAAATAGTTGCTTTCAGCTTTTGTCGTGTTCGCGGCTCGGTTCTCACATTGTCTCTCATCAGACTTCTCAGTGGATTTCTCACAGAGATTACACATACCGCTTCTATACAGAGAAAGCGGTGTTTAAAATAATTTAATTATATCAATTTTTATACTCCAGGGCTTTTCTCACTTGCCATTCTCAAATTGCTTCCCTCCCACATTGATCCTCACATTATCTTCTCATTGCATGTTGTCGGTTGTTGGAGTTTTACATCCTGGCAACATCTAAGTCATGGCAGGACCTTCTCGGACTGTTCGGATATATTCTCACACATGTGTTCACATAGATACTCAAATTGTTTCTTTGTGCTAGTATCCTTGAACTTCTGACATTGGTTCTCGCATTAGCTTTTTCTTCTTTTTTTCTTTTCTTGAAGATTTATACTGGCTATCATGCATAAGTCTGATTATACTTGTTTTCACCATTAGACAGTGTGTCGATGGAAAGCCCGAGTCTAGACTTGTTCCGACCCAAGGGATTTTTACCCTATCACACCACATAGACATGGTATGAGAGCAACTGGCCTTTGATGACGCTGTAACTTATACACAGCGGTGGAAATCCAAATTGGCAGAGGTTAGTTACTTCTGATGCATCGGACTACTCACATAATATGTGGACAGCCCTTTGTTGATAGTCCTTCGATGACATCCGAATATTGACAGCCATGTGTTGACAGCGCTATGTTAACATCCCTTTGTAGATCACCCTATAATGACAGCGCAATATTGACACCCCTATGTTGACAGCTCTATGTTGATAGCCCGTTGATAGATGGCGCTATGTTGATAGCCCTATTTTTACATTGCAATCGTGACAGCCCTATGCTGGCAGCCATGTGTCGACACTCACACGCTGACAGTTGTATGTTACCAGCCATATGCTCACAACGGAAAGTTGACAGTCCTATATTGGCAGTCCTATATTAATAGTCATATGTTGACAGCGCTCTGCTGACAGCCTCTGGCTAACATAACAATTTCTATAGCCTTATGTTGACAACCCGATGTTGACAGTAATAAAATATTCATAATAAATATCTTGCTGACAATATCTCTCAATAACCTTCCTTCTACCAAGTTCCTTAACTATGTTGTCTCCTCCACTAAATGTCCCCCTTGCTATTTCCCATGACTTCTCCTGAGATATTTTCGTCCAGTTCCTGACATGAAGACCAACAGAAAGCTTACTACAACCAAAATAAACGCAGTCCTTTTCATCCTGCACCAGAACCCTCCTTCCCACATACTACTCAGCTGAAACTCAAAACACTCATATTCATACAACTAATAATAACACTCTTTTCTATTACCATTGTGATCATAATAATTAGTTTCATCAATTGATTTTATTTCTGCATGAAGCGTTCTCGTTGGTTTTCTTAGTTTAATATTATTCTTTCTCTCCCATTTTCTCTCTTTCTCTCTCCCTCTTGAAGTGAATCTCTCCCTCTATCACTCCATCTTTTTTCTCCCAGCACTGGTTGCACCATATCCAGCAGCACTGAGCTAATTTAAATACCACCATCTCCACCACTTCCAGCACCACCTCCAGCACCACTGACCTAATGTATTGCACCACTATCACTATCTAACCATTTGTACCACCACTTCTAGCACCACCTACAGTACCACTGAAATCACTATTTCACAACTACCACCATCTCCACCATTAGTACCACCACTCCTAGCACCACCTTCAGCACCACTACCGTCACCTCCACCACCACCATCGAAGCACGACTAACCTCACTCTCACTGCAGAACTATCAGGCCCACTATAGCTGGTACCACCATCACCACCACCACCAACGGCACCGTGACTATCACCTCTGCAGAACCGCTAACCTCACTTACTGCAGCACTATCAGGCATACCACGTACGGAGCCAACGCCACCACTTCCAGCAGCACTACTCCCACCACTTCCAGCAGCACTACTCACAGCACTTCCAGCACCACTACTCCCACCACCCTCCAGCAGCACTACTCCCACCACTTCCAGCACCACTACCCTCACCCCTAGCACCACTACCCTCACCTCTAGCACCACTAGTGCCACCCCTGGATGGCTCAATGCCTGTTCCTTAATTATAGCAATGTTACTACGCATTGCATTTGCACGAGTATGCCATATTGGACACGCACACAGCAATAACACACACGTCGGCTTCACCCAAACCCCAACCCATAACCTCCAACACCCAACCTCCAACACCCACTTTCCAACACCAGCTACATCAACACCAGTAATGACAGCAACAACCTACACAGCCACTGCAATCTAATAATCTGCATTGCTGAATGCTAAATATGTAATTAAATTTAGAGCGGGAAGGAGAGCGCGAGTGGGAGATGGGGTATAGAGAGCAAGGGAAGGGCGAGCGGTTTGATAAGCTGGGAAGAGGCACGTGGACTAGGGGAGAAGGGGCAGAAGATGGAGAAGGGGGAGGGTGGGGAGGATGGGGAGGGACAGAGAGTGAGGACAGGGGGGAGAGGTGAAGGAGGGAGGGAAGGGCAGAAGGGCAGAAGGAGTACAGAGCGGGAGATGCGAAGGTGGGGGGAGAGAAGAGGGAAGAGAGGGAGGAGAGGAGAGGGAACTGAGGAGAGGGAAGTGAGGAGAGGAAGGAGATGGAGGAGAGGGAGAAGGAGGAGAGGGAGGAGAGGTGGGAGAGGGAGGAGAGGGAGGAGAGGGAGGAGAAGGAGGAGAGGAATGAGAGGGAGGAGAGGGGGGAGAGGGAGGACAGGAGGTAGAGAAGTGAGGGGGAAACGAGACAGGTGAGGGAGGGTATGAGAAGGAGAGTTAGAAAAGGGAGGCGGAGGAGGCGATTGAAAAGGAGGGTAATGGTGGATGGGAAAGAGAGAAAGAGATGGGGCAAGAGAAAGGGGAAAGGAGCGAGAGACAATGGCGGGAAGAAGAGCCAGGAAAGAGCCGATAACAGGATGGTGGGGGAGAGGAGGGGACAATTAGAGGCAGAGGGAAAGAGCCTATAATACCAGCCCCACTCTAATGTTCAACCTAGTCAGTGATAACCCATTCAAACCGATTATCCTCTAGGCTAGCTGACCCCATTGACGACGAACGGATCGACCATAAAATGTGTTCATTTTTGGTTCTTTTCTAAAATGCCAAAAATAAAAACATTCACCGCTCCGAGCCCCTCACGGACCAGTGCATCCCACCTCTCCACTCCTACACTTTCCCCATCCCCTCATTTCCCCCTCCCTCCTGCCCCCCCCCCCCCCCCCACGTCCCCCACTCCATGACCGGCCTTACTGTGCGCCGGGCGGTGGGCGCGTGGCATCCAGCCTGGCACCGGGGCCCGACCACGGGCACGGTCCGGCCAATCGGGCCGGCTCAGCTGCTCAAAGCCGCTCACGGGCGAGCTGCTCCCGGGGCCGACACACGCGACATACCGCCACCCGCCGCCCGACCGCCGAGTACCGCGCCTCACACGCCGCCGCCCGGGCCCGCCCGCCAACCCACCCACCCTCCCCCGGCTTCTACGTCACACACGCCGGCTAACACAGACTCAGACCCCCCTCCCCGTGCCCACTAGCCCCCACCCCCGCCCGGCCCCCCGCTACCCCCACCCCACCCCACCACCCCGCGAGAAACTCGGGTGGCTGGTATGCGATCCACCTCCACCACCGCCGTCAGCATCACTGCCACTTCCACCAACATCATTGCCACCACCACCACCACTGCCACCACCACCACTACCACCACCACCACCACCATTGCCACCACCAGCACTACCAATACCACCAGCACTGCCACCACCACCACCATCACTGCCACCACCACCACCACGACCATCACCACCACCACTGCCACCACCAGCACCACCACCACCACCACTGCCGCCGCGTTAGAGCTATTCATAACAACAAAATCTAAATTCAAATAATGAAAAAATAAATAATGAAATACCGCCCCCACCCCCGCCCCAGTTACACAGCATACTGGCTGGCGCTTATATTATGTAACGAGGCAAAGCATCTGCTCACCACGGCCAACTGCTCATGGCTGGTGGGAGCAGGAATAATGGTGGTGATCGGGTGGTGCCTGGGTGGTGGTGGTGATTGTGGTGGTGTATGGTGTTGGTGTGTGGTGATGGTGGTGTTGGTGTATGGTGTTGGTGTTGGTGGTGGGAGTGTTGTTGTTGGTGGTGGTGTTGGTGGTGGCGTTGGTGGTGGTGTTGTTGGTGGTGGTGGTGGTGGTGGTGTTGGTGGTGTTGGTGGTGGTGTTGGTAGTGGTGTTGGTGGTGGTGGTGGTGTTTGTGGCGATAGTGCTGATGGTGGTGATAGTGGTGATAGTGGTGACAGTAGTACGGTACTGACAGTAGTGGCGGTAATGGTGGTAATATTGTGTGAAGTGGTGGGGTGGTAGTGGTGATGATGGTGATGGTGCTGGTGGTGGTAGTATGGTACTGATAGTAGTGGTGGTGATGGTGGTTGTGCTGGTGGTGGTAGTGGTGATGATGCTGATGGTGCTGGTGGTGGTAGTGTGGTACTGATAGTAGTGGTGGTGATGGTGGTTGTGCTGGTAGTGGTACTGGTGATGATGGTGATAGTGGTGGTGATGGTAGTACGGTACTGACAGTAGTGGCGGCAATGGTGGTAATATTGTGTGAAGTAGTGGGGTGGTAGTGGTGATGATGGTGATGGTGCTGGTGGTGGTAGTATGGTACTGATGGTAGTGGTGGTGATGGTGGTTGTGCTGGTGGTGGTAGTGGTGATGATGGTGAGAGTGGTGGTGGTGGTAGTACGGTACTGACATTAGTGGCGGTAATGGTGGTAATATTGTGTGAAGTAGAGGGTGATAGTGTGCTGATGCTGCTGATGGTGGCAATGATAGTAGTGGTGGCTTTGGGGTTGTCATTAGGGTTGGTGTGGAGGTTGGAGGTTTGAGGTTAGGGTGCTAGTGGTGGAGGTGGGAGTAGATGTGTATTGATGATAGTGGTGATAAGGCTAGTGGTGGTGGGTTTGTGGGTTGGGGTTGAAGGTAAGGATGCCAGTTGTGGAGGTGGGGGTTGGTGGCGGTGGTGGTGGGTTTGTGGGGTTTGCCCTTGGGGTAGGTTTGGAGGTTGGGGGTTACAGGGCTAGTGGTGGAGGTAGTGATGGAGGTAGAGGTGGGGTGGAGGTGGCGTTGTATTAGCGGTGGTAATGATGGTGCTGATGGGTTTGTGGGTTGGGATCGGGGTTGGTGTGCAGGTTTGAGGTTTGGGTGGTAGTGTAATGGACGTGGAGGCTGGGGTTATCGTGCGTCTGGGCATTTTAACTGCATGTAATCAGGGCGAGCAGAACTGAGCTGGTGTGAGCGGTTCCCTCCACTTCCACAACACCGCCACGAGGCACTGGGTGGAGCAACGGGTGGGGCACAGGGTGGGGGGATGGCGTGGTGGGCTGGGGTGTTTGTGATGGTGTTGGTATGGTGGAAGTGTGGTGGTGTGGTGGGTTGTATGTGTGTTGTTCACGGGGTGATGCTTTAGTGGTTTAGTTCGTTGACTTGTAGGTTGGTTAGTAGGTTGGTTAGTATGTTGGTTGTGGGTCGGTTGGTGAGTTGTATGTGTGTTGCTTGTAGGTTGTCTGATGTGTGATCTAGGTTGTCTGAGGTTGTTGGTGGGTGGGTTGGTGTGGCAGTTATGTCAGTGGATCTAATCACTCGTACCAGGTTATACCTATACACAATTGTTCCTAGACCCAATCTCCTACGCAACCCTGAGCACCCTGCCCCACCAACTCCCACCCACTTCACACAGCTTCTGGAAATACAACCAGACAAGATGACTACCCTGTACACAGTCTGTCCTCCGCACACTCACCTTAATGGTCGCAACACTGCAACATGAGGCTGTATCAGTGTATGGCTAGTTCATTCCTCCCTCCCTCCCTCACCTACTCCAGTACCCCACAGCCCCACCCCACACCCCCTCACCCTCCCCTAAACCCCGCCCTCCCAGCAAACTACCACACTGGGTGGCTACTGTAATCCCCTGATCAACCTCCATGCTCACCCCGACCCACCTCATGTGGCACTACAATACCAGAATGAATGGCTATTGAGACCCACTCCCCTCTCGTTATCCCCACACCTACACCCATACAAACCCAACACCAACTACACTCCTCACACAACTCTACCAGTACCAGAGTGCGTGGCTACTGAATGCAGCCCTCACCCACCATCTTCCCCTCACCCACCCCCTTCCCCTCATCCACCACTTAACCCTTCCCCTCACCCACCCCCTTCCCCTCACCCACCCCCTTCCCCTCACCCACCCCCTTCCCCTCACCCACCCACTCCCCCTCACCCACCCTCTTCCCCTCACCCACCCTCTTCCCCTCACCCACCCCCTTCCCCTCACCCACCCTCTTCCCGTCACCCACCCCCTTCCCCTCACCCACCCTCTTCCCCTCACCCACCCCCTTCCCCTCACCCACCCTCTTCCCCTCACCCACCCCTTCCCCTCACCCACCCCCTTCCCCTCACCCACCATCTTCCCCTCACCCACCCCCTTCCCCTCACCCACCCCCTTCCCCTCACCCACCATCTTCCCCTCACCCACCCCCTTCCCCTCACCCACCCCCTTCCCCTCACCCACCCACACCCCCTCACCCACCCTCTTCCCGTCACCCACCCCCTTCCCCTCACCCACCCCCTTCCCCTCACCCACCCTCTTCCCCTCACCCACCCCGTTCCCCTCACCCACACCCTTCCCCTCACCCACCCCTTCCCCTCACCCACCCTCTTTCCCTCACCCACCCCTTCCCCTCACCCACCCCCTTCCCTCACCCACCCTCTTCCCCTCACCCACCCTCTTCCCCTCACCCACACCCTTCCCCTCACCCACCCCTTCCCCTCACCCACCCCCTTCCCCTCACCCACCCTCTTTCCCTCACCCACCCGCTTCCCCTCACCCACCCGCTTCCCCTCACCCACCCTCTTCCCCTCACCCACCCTCTTCCCGCCTCACCCACCTAAGCCACCCTCACCCTCACCCACCCAATGCCCCCCCCCCCTCTACCTACGTAATTCCCCCTAGCCCTCACCCACCCCCCTCATCCTCACTCATCCACCCACTCCCCAACCACCTACCCACTCACCCTCCCTCCCTCCCTCCCACCTTCCCGCCGTGCATAGCGGCCACGTGGGGTCGGCATGCTATACTATATAGGGGAGCAGCATGGTTAACTGCTGTTATTGTTTGAATACATGATGGATTGAAAATTAGAAAATGATCCATGATTAAGGCTGGTGATAAATTCCCGCCGTCGTCCATCTTGTGTGACACAAATTTCTCAGGATACTGCATCAGATAGATACCCCATACCCCTCTCAATGCCAGCAACGTCCCCCCACCCCTACCCCCACCATGCAGTGCAACCCCCACCCCCACCCCCACAAGCCGACATTCTAGTGATTATGCCATCGGTGACTACACATACTCTAGCCCTAGTCCCACTCCATTGTTTTTCTCTGTCCAGCTGATATTATTACTAAGGGGTAGCGACAATATATAATCTAGCAATAGCCTTCAAGCATTGTCTGAATGAAATGATTATGCTGAGAATAGTTTATACATGCATATATATCACTTAAATATATGTATACTATATGTATATGCAATATATGCAATATATATATATATATATATATATATGTACATGCATATATATTTGTTTGTTTGTTGTTGTTTTATGTCCTAGCAACATCTGCGGTAATATCAGGATGGGTACTGATTTGTGACAGTGCGCACTCATGGCGACTTTATAGTGCTGCCCCACTGGAAGACCAGGCTGCCAGCACCATGACCTGATATCCCACTCAGTCGCATTATCCTGACACTGAGCCAACCAGTCCTTGCCCTATCCTAATAATGCCGAGCGCCAGGCTAGGAAGCGACAAGTATACATTTTTAATTCATTGGTTTGACTCGACCAGGGTTCGAACCCACGACCCCACGATCTAGCAACACGGGATATGGACGCTCTAACTCATTCGGCCATCCCGTCTGGTAAATATATATATACATGTACGCATATGAATATATACATGTATATATATACATATATATATACATGTATATATATATACATGTATATAGTATATATGGTCCATAAAATGTCATCGCAAAAAGACGGGGTCATGGTACATCGGGGTTCTATGCTAGTCTAGTAGTAAGAGTAGAACAAATAAAATATATATATGCCAAGAAAATCAAAAAAAAAAAAACATAGACTACTAACCATACCAACCATCTATCTGCTACTGAAATGCAGGCAATCAAACACCTTATCAGCAGCTATTGTGTGATAAGATAACACCAGCACTAGTGCTGGCCAGCATTGAAAAAAAGCTTGAATACCTGGGCATATAGGCTATGGACAGTATATATATATATATATTTATATATATATATATATATATACAACCAAGGCTATGCATATATAGGCAAAGGAATCTGAAGGAACAAGGCGCCAGTTATGTATGTATATAAATCAGCAGCCTGCACATTATGAACCTTTGTGTCTAGGAGTGAAGAAGGAGATTGTTTGGGCGGTGGAAGGATGGTGTGCGGCTGGGGTGGGGCGGGCCGGGGGTGGGGTGGGGGCGGGGTGGGGGCGGGGTGCCGGTGTGGGAGATACAGGCTACATGTCGACGATGGTGTGACCAGTGTGGTGTGAGAGGCTGGAATGGCAGGTGTGATAATGAGCATGGTGTGTGTCATAATGTCCACCGTCGTTATGTTCCGAATTGTACCCATACTGTGGAATCTGCTGGTACCCAGGCCTCTCTCTCTCTCTCTCTCTCTCTCTCTCTCTCTCTCTCTCTCTCTAGATGTGTGCCATGTGGTATAGGGACTGGAGCAGGTGTTTAGATGTTAACCCTTCAGTATGCAAAAGCTTTGTCATACTGTGGCCAGCTTACCGCCCCGCCCCCCACCCCCACCCCCACCCTCACACTCCCTCTCCCCCTTTGCAGTAATGATATTCATGTGCAGGCTAATGCCTAGTACACACCTCCCGTATAGGATTCGCGCACTAAAACTCGTGACTCGACCCGACCCGCTTAAAACTGAAAACGGGCCGATTGGTTTTTCGAATCGCGAATCGCGAATCGCGAATCGCAATCGTAAACGGCCGCTTTTAGCACTAAAAACTGAGTTTTAAGCGCGAATCGCAATCGCTAGGTGTGCGCGGGGAGCGCACACCAAGCGATTTTTGTGGGCAAAACGGGCAGTTTTCGATCGTATATGGGAGGTGTGCGCACACAAACGGTAGGTGTGTACCGGGCATAAATGTCGTCTCCCGACAGTAAACTCTCGCAAACTGCAAAATCTACTACAAACAGACCCCCCCCCCCACCCACACACCCAGACACAGATCTTAATTAGAAGGAGTAGCACTAGGTGGAGAGAGGAGGAAGAAGAAGACGAACGGGATGTAGGAGGAAGGAGGAGGAAGGAAGAGGAAGGAAGCGGGAGGGAGGAGGGGAGGACGAAGATGAGCAAGGGAGGAGGGAAGGAGAAGGTGAGTAGGTTTGTTGGGGTTTACATCCTGGCAACATCTAAGGTCATATCAGGATGGGTACCGACGTTTGACAGTGCACACTCATGGTGACTTTATAGTGCTGCCCCACTGAGAAACCAGGCTGGTAGCTGATTTCCCACTCAGTCACATTACCCTTATTCTGAGCTATAACCAGTCCTTTCGCTATCCTGGTAATGCCCAACACCAGGCTAGGTATAGCGACAAGTATCAATTTTGTGAGTCATTGCTTTGATTCGGCTCGGTTTCAAGCTCCCGACATTCCACATCAGAAAGGGGTTTTGGGGGTTTTTTTTTGGGGGGGGGGGTCCATTAGTTGTTTAAGCAGGGAAAATTTCAGTCATAGACGACTGGTCTTCCTCATTCCACTGCTGGTCGATAGAAAGCCCGAGCCTACACTTTTACCGACCCAAGGGATTTTTAACCTCCCACACCACATAGACATGGTCTGAGAGCAACCGGCCTTTGATGACGCTGTAACTGTAAGTCATACACAGCGGTGGAAATCAAAATTGGCAGAGGTGGGGGCATGGGAAATCGAACTGCCGATCCTCAGATTAGGAGTCTGACCTAGAAAAAAGTCAGACACTCTAACCACTCCGCCACAGAGAACGCCACTTTAGGGTTAGGGTTAGAGTTAGGGTTAGGGTTAGGGTTAGGGTTAGGGAAGCCTGTGCTCTTAGCGATTCAGCCACCGATTCCGGTAAGGGGACAAGGAGGAGGGAGAGAGGGGAGGAGGTTCGGGGTTGGGGGGGGGGGGGGGGGGGGGGGGGGGAGAGAAGAGGAAGGGTAGAAACGGGAGGAGGGGCAGGAGGAGGAGGAGGCTGAGTAGGCTGAGGAGGGCGGGGGCAGGGGTGGGAGGCTCGTCTCATTCCCATGAGGTAATTGAAACACCCCGGGTGGCCCATCACTGTGTAGAGTAAGTGTCAGTTAATGTCACCCTGCCCCCTGACGGCTACACGGGAAACGAAGAGCGGACGCCACGAGGTATGTCGGTGTGTGTGGAGGGGGGGGGGGGGGGGTATTGGGCGGTAACAACTGTCAGAAAAATAATAACCCTACCAAACTATCCAATGGTTACTATGGGGTGGATGGGATGGTGTGGGTTGTTTTTGGCGGGAATTCGCGGTGTTTAATAAGCAGTAACTGTATCAAGCTACCGACCACGGAATGTCGTCTGCTTCTCGGGATGCCATTTATGAATTTATAAATTAATAAATATATATATATATACGTATAGACATGTTTGTTTATTGGGATTTTACGGCCTAACAACATTTCAGGGCATATAAGCACGGAAACACACGGACACCATCTCTCTCCCTCTGTCGCTATCTGTCTCTCTATATATATATAGATGTGTATGTATATTTATATGTATATGTATGTATGTGTGTATGTGTAATTGTATGTCTATGTAGGTGTATGTATATTTATATTTATGTGTAATTGTATTATATGTATGTGTATGTGTACAGTGTACTTGTATGTATATGTATATATATATATATATATATATATATGTATATGTGTAATTGTATGTATAGGTGTGTGTATGTGTAATTGTATGTATATGTATATTTATATGTACAGTGTACTTGTATGTGTATATATGTATATTCATGTGTATGTGTTATTGTATGTATAGGTGTGTGTATGTGTAATTGTATGTATATGTATATTTATATGTACAGTGTACTTGTATGTATATATATATATATACCTATGTGTATGTGTAATTGTATGTATAGGTGTGTGTATGTGTAATTTTATGTATATGTATATTTATATGTATATGTACCTGTAATTGTATGTGAAGAGTTCAGGCACAAAACCATGTAAACGCCAATCTAAAAGTGGAGATAAACATTGGAATCAACCCGACAAAAAGTAGTCTTTTTATATTCCTACTTTTTTGTTAATCGCTCCATAACCACGTGATCATCTGAAAAGTGGCATTAGTGAGAATTAAAATCAAATTCAGGGAACAATCTTATATTTAAAGTGAACATTTTTGGATTGAAGGTTACATGGTTTTGTGCCTGAACTCCTCATGTATATGTATTTGTATATGTATGTATATATGTATGTGTATGTGTCTACATATACATTGATACATAATATACATGCACCCCTGGCAGGGAACCGTAACGTTCTCTGCCAATCTGCGTGCGCACCCCCCCCCCCCCCCCGCACCCCCCCCCCCCCAGAAAAAGCGAAACTAAGCAAAACATCACACATTTGCTCTCGCGTCCTCTCGCGACCTTTCGCGTTCTTTGACGTTTTCTCGCGTTCTCTCGCATCATCTCGCGGGCAAACGACATTGCCAGCGCAGACGACAAAGTAACAACAGTTAGGGCGCGGGGCGTAATGGTGGGCTGTCAACTGGGGGTGTGGTGTGTGTGTGTGTGGGGGGGGGGGGGGGGGGGGACTGTGCCCCTGCTGAGACCGGCGCAGTGACCCGGCGTGATTGATATCTCTACCAGTGTATACCGTTACGCGTGTGCCTTATGGTCGGCAAGGGAGGCGGCGAGCTGACACGGGCCCGGCCTACTAACAAAACACCGAACCGGCCCACACCCCAGGGCCAGGTCCAATAGCCATACTTTGCGCAGATTCACCGCTTGTGTACACGCAGACCAAACCGGCATCGGCACTGACCACGTGTGTGTGTGTAGTGAGGGGAAGAACGTTGGATTTGGAGATGATATATGTTTAATTATGTTACATGTATTTTACTGAGATCGATAGTGAATCTTGTGTGACCCCCCCCCCCCCTCACACATACACAGCCCCCGTGTATGAAGAGGGGGGCAGCTGGTTAAACGCTCGGGCGAATACACACCTCAGCAACCCTTGTGTATATTGTTTACAACACCGCTACCTCTGTAGCATATATATATATATATATATATATATATATATATATATATATATATATATGCATATACAGAGAGAGAGACGGAGAGACAGAGGGAGAGACAGAGAGAGAGACAGACAGAGAGATCCTGTCTCAAAATGTGATAAGTAATTTGGGACAAAACTTTGTCCATTGTAACGATCAACATATTATCTGCTTATACTATATACTATATGCATTTGCTCAGGATGAACTGATTTGTGGTGTTTCATAATCCCATTAGAATATTTGAACCTGAAGCAAATGTCCTCAGTGACCTCAAATGTTGTCAGTGTAAGTGTAACCGTTTCTGTGCTGTTTTGTGCCAATCGTTACGCGGACAACAACACAAATACATACATATATTATATATATATACATATATACATATATATATATATATATATATATATATATATATATATATACAGTGAAACCTCTCTAAATCGACGGATCTTGTGACCGACTTTGAGTGGTCCATTTTAGGGAGGTGGTGGGTTTAGGGAGTTAGAATATAATCACACGCATGCGCGATGGTTCAGAGGTGGTAAACACAGCGTCTGACATTATTCACGCGCATATAGTGATATACTGCTTAAGTATATGAGCGCATTTAAGTGCGCGTGTTGGTGTGTGTTAGTGTGCGTGTTGGTGCGTGTGTGTATGCGTTAGTGTACATGTTTGTGTGCGTGAGAGCGCGTGTTCTCAGTGACATTTGCTTGGCTGGGTGTTGACACACGTTCGCGCGACGCTGTGTGTGGACATCGCGCTGCACGCGCATCCCCATCGCGCAGCGTGTCGCGCATCACGCACTCCCAACACGCCGGTTACATCACGTAAGTTATATTAGGAATAGCTTCATACGCTGCCATGCTTTTCCGTCACGCATATATATATATGCTTGTTCGTTGGGGTTTTATATCTTAGAAACATCTGCATTCATATCAGGATAGTTGTTCTGACTTGTGAACAATGTGCACTCATGGTGAATTTATAGTCCTGCACCAGTGAGATACCGGGCTGCTGGTACCATGATCTGATATCCCAACCAGTGACACTGACACTGATTCCTGATACTGAGCTAACCAATCCTTGCCATATCATATTAATGCTGAGTGCCAAGCTAAAGTATCAATTATCTAAGTCATTGGTTTGATACAACAATGCACACAGGAAGCCAATCAGCGCTGTACCGACTGTTCCATCCCGTCCGGTCCTTCTGGAATGCATATCGACTTCCGCTTCCACCTCGGTCAATATTCGCCCCAGGGTCCCTGTATTTAATCTTTTTCTTTCTTCTAACACCAGGAGCTTCGCTTTCCATTTGGAGATCTGGTAACAAAACCCCATATTGGGCTACTCACTGTAGAAGCAGGATTATACAAAGGAAGTGTGTTTTGGGCTTTGGTTTTTAAATCTCCCAAACTGAAATTTAGGCATGAACAGGTGAGAGAAAATGCTCAGTTGTAACCAGTAGATCAATTAAATAATAATGTAATTTTACAGAAACTCATCAAATTCAGAAAATTTCCCACCTGACACCAATATAGCATGCCCCAAATATACCCAACCTCAAACACCACAAGCCTTCAGCCCCTGTCACACATCACCGGATTGAGCAACGGACAGAATTGTCTAGTCCGGGCATCATAAGTATCAAAATGTATTAAAATGTGTCAAAATGTGGCGATATCGGGTCAAAGGCCGCTGGACGAGTCGACATGAAACGGACATGAAACGGACATGAACGGATAGCCAATGGAGAGAAAGCGGACTAAACAGACTCAAACCGGACAGGAAATGTGGAAGTCAGCTTGTGGCGGCATCCGTTCCAAGTTTTGAGAATGTTCAAAACTTGTACAGACACAAACCAGACTATCAACGGACTTTGTTCAGTTTATTTAAGTTTCCTCCAATCCGGTGATGTGTGACAGCCACTTTATATTCACAACTAAATGCTTGCTAATAAATAGTACTAGTAGTTGGAACACACCAGTTCCGAGCACAGCCTAAGTAGCATGGATTTATGCGCGTGTAGTTATGCATATATGTGTGGGGTGGGGTGGGGGGGTTCCTAAATTAAATGGAATATGCGGAGGAGAGTGGTATAACTATAAATGTGAGACACCAGTATGTAAAAGGATATTAAATTTGAATAAATTATATTCCTCTGCTTGCCTCCAAAATTAGTAGATGATGATTTTCCGTGTTTGTGATTAAAAAAAAGATAAATATAATGGGATGATCGGCATATTCGACTTGACTTTACTTACAAGTAATTTGTTATCATAAATAATTAAACTGGGGCGATATTTGAAGTGAAAACATCACAACTTATATTTGGTATGCAGTTAAAAGAAAACCTGACACAGGCTTCAGCCATAAGAGATTCTATTAACTTAAACTTGATTTTTCTTCTACGCCGAGATAAATGTTTAATAAGTGAACCAGCATGGAAGGTGACTGACTATGTGGGATCAAATCTACATAAGTTTTGGCTTTCAATATTTGCTACTTTCAATCGGACTGAGCAGCTTTAAGTTACTGCCACAATCGCACCGTCTGATATTTCACCTCAAGTCTCCTCCGCATCCTCTAGACGCATATCTAAGTCACAGTTCTCACCACACACTCTCCCCCCAGAGGCAGGAGGCAGTAGGCAGTATCCTCACTATAGGTAGCAATGGGAGAATCAGTGCTTGGCGCTAACGAAGGGTGAACAAACAGTTCCTACATCTGACGGCCAGCTCTCCACCACTGACGGCGAGTTGTATAGTTGCCTGTGACAGTTGGCGCAGGTCCAGCAAACCCAGACTTGTGCCTGAGTGGGCGCGTGTGGGCGTGTGTGCGTGTGTCTGTGTGTGTGTGTAGATAGGCGTGTGCTTGGCAGAGGGAATGTCCACAGGTATTATGCACCTGTGCGTCGCAGACAATGAGCAAGGGAACACTCCTGTGTCTGCATCTCCACGAGATGGCGCCACCTCCCTCCTCCCTAACTCCCCCTTCCCCGTCCCCCCATACCCCCGCGCCTTCCCCTCCCAGGGCATGGAAGGGCAGGGGTACTACAGTCAGGGGGCCCGGAGCTGGGTGTCTGTCTACCGCTCCGGGCCTCCTCAGACGTGGGGTACCGTGGGGGTGTCGGGTGTAGGGGTTGGGAGATGTGAGGGGAAAGGGTTGGGGTGGAGGTGTGTGTGTGTGGGGGGGGGGGGGGTAGTGTAAGGGGATTTGACGAGGTTGATCAAATCTGGGTGTTTCAGTGTGGGTTCTTTGAGTGTATGGTTTCCGGGTGTACTTTAAGTAGGTATCCCAAGTGCCTTGCCAATCCACCAATAATCTGTGTGTGGAGGCTTAAAATTCATCATTTTCAATCTGTTGGTGTGTTCTAAGTTTTTCACCAATTGAAATAAAACCTAAAGCAAAATAAAGCTTCATATTTCTTCTTTCTACTAGTACCATCTACATTAGCATATGCCTTTGATCAGCTACAGAAAATCAATGCTTTGTCAAGTCCATTTATGTAGAAAATCACCTTTTGTTTCAACTAACTTATGCATGAAATTTTACACTGCTTCTTCAAACCTCTGATGCCCATTCACCAGAGCTAGCATCATCATGCCAATGATATCATTTTGTTGCCAATACTACAGGCCATATAGTCATATTTTGTCCTTGAATAAATTCTTTTCCATCTATTTTAAATTTTAATTTAAAATGTTCAATTAACCACCATTTCGGAACCGAATAATGGATAACTTCGGGTTTTACATGAAAATAAAGATCCTTTTTTTCTTAAAATAAAGAAGTTACTCATGATTCTTAGCAATGCACGGTGTGAAGGTGTAAATTTGAGACAAAATAAATGTTGGCTCTACTTAAGAATTGAATGCTAAAGTTGTTATGCAATGTGCCAGTTGTTATGCAATGTGCCATAAACACACTGCCCACACACACACAGGGTTTGAAAACTTAAAAAAAACAAACATTCATATCTATCAAATTGTATTGTATGTAACGTAAACAGAAAGAGCATGTTGAAGGTAGTACAGTGTGAAAATTTCATGCAATTATCTTGTACGGGTGCTTTTCTGTACCAAATAAGCCTGTTCAAAGTTGGGCATTTCCTTTTACCGGATTTTATCACTTGTCAAATTGAGCTCTGGACCATTTTAAACCAATTTTTTTAAGCTTTTCCCAAGCATATGTAGTCCTGAAAAAAAATAGCAATGACAAGACTCATCAGTAGGTTAGGGATAAATCAGAATAATTTAATATGGGTGCCAATTTTTTTCCACAACCAAGCACCCAAAAGTGGTCCAAAGCAAAATTTGGAAATTGGTGAAATTGAGGAAATTGTGATTTCACGCATTTTTGAAGATGTATATCTTGAAATGTAACCACATCAGACCCCTGGATCTTTGTATTCTCATTGTATAGGCCATGGATTTGAAGGAAAAAATACAGAAAGTCTGATAGGGTGGTTACTTTTAATTCTTGGGGCCATCAAAAATGCTATCTTTTTAGTTTTGGGTGACCCAATTAAGTAACAACCTAAAAAAGTCCATATCTTCTTTAATATTAGAGCGATTTGTATGAGTGTATGGTTTCCGGGTGTACTTTTAAGTTTAAGGGGCTGTCAGACATCACCGGATTGAAGGAAACGGAAAGAAACCAAACAAAGTCCTTTGATAGTCTGGTTTGTGTCTGTACAAGTTTTGAACATGTACAAAACTTGGAACGGATGCCACCGGATTGACATCTATGTTTCTTGTCCGGTTTGAGTCCGTTTAGTCTGCTTACCATCTGTTGGGTATCCTTTCATGTCCGTTTCATGTCCGTTTCATGTCCGTTTCATATACATTCGTCCAGTGGCCATTGACTCGATAGCGCAACATTTTGACACATTTTAATACATTTTGATACTTATCACCACCGGAGTAGACAATTCTGTCCGTTGCTCAATAGGGCGAGGTGTGACAGCCGCTTTAATAGTTTTAATCCCATTATGTCGCATCTGTCTACACAAATGTTATTCGCACAGCAACACAATTTACGTAGGTACATGCAAAAAATGCATGTATCAAACTTGTCATCAGGGTAGTCTGTTTTTACCGCCGTATGTGCTCTATAATCTATTATGGGAATATAAACAAGGACACTAACTCTCTTCAGTTTGCTCTATTATTTTATACCATTTATCTAGGTTATATTGCATGTAGTTCCAGATTCGGCCACACCAGAGCCACTAGTCAGAGGCTTTGACACTTGTATGATATATATATATATATATATATATTACAAGTACAGCATGCAAATATATGTAGCAGCATATATTTGATATATTATAATATATATATATGCGCCTACAAAAATATCTTTTTATATGCATATTTATATGCATATATTATGTATGCCTATACATATTATATAAATGCCTATACATATTATATGTATACAAATATATACAACTATATAGGGTGTGAAAACAAGACTGACCTGATGGAATGTTTGATACAGACAATGCATGAGCCCCTTACTGTCTGAGTGTAAACGAGCTGACACCATTTACTACTACAATTACTAAGCATTTGATATTTAAAACAACACAATTCAAACAGAAGGCTGCGGGGTGCCACACATGTGAGCAGGTAGCAGTGTTTGATTGTGGCATGTAAAATAGCAGTGGCTAACCACACACACTGAGGTACACGACATACAGTGTCACACACCCAGAACCACATCCATAATGGGTTCCGATTCAATGAATATTAACCACCGTGTCGAATTCACCTTGAGATACCTCACTCCGCCCGGCCTTCCTTCCCTAACCACCCCCCCCCCTCCGATAGAATACGGTGGTTGAATCGGTACACATGCTTCGCGTCTGGAAAGTTGGGAGTCTAAATCTCTGTCGAGTCAAACCACTGACTTACTAAATGTATATGTCTTGCTACCTAACCTGGCATTCAACATTTGTAGGACAGAACTAGAACTGGTTAGCTGGCATTCGGAATATCTAGGATAGGGCAAGGACTGGCTAGTTCAGTAATGGGATAAGGTGACTGAGTGGGATATCAGGTCATGGTGCCAGTGGCATGACCTCCCCTTGGGACATCACTATAAAGTCGTCATGAGGGTGCAGTGTCACAAATCGGTACCATCCTGATCGATCTAACCTTACATATTGCTAGGATGTAAAGCCCAATAAACAAATATGTCCTTCCCTCATTCCTTCCTTCCTCCATCCCTTCCGTCCCTCCCTCCTTCCTTCCCCCATTCCTTCCTTCCCCCTTTCTTTCCTCCATCCCTTCTATCCCTCATTCCTTCCTTCCCCCATTCCTACCTTCCCTCATTCTTTCCTCCATCCTGCCCTCATTCATTCCTTCCTCCATCCCTTCCGTCCTTCCCTCCTTCCTTCCCCCATTCCTTCCTTCCCCCTTTCTTTCCTCCATCCATTCTATCCCTCATTCCTTCCTTCCCCCATTCATACCTTCCCTCATTCTTTCCTCCATCCTTCCTTCCCTCCTTCCTTCCTCCATCCCTCCCTCCCTCCATTACTTCCTTCCCCCATTCCTTCCTCCATTCCTTCCATCCGCCATTCCTTCCTTCCCCCACTCCTTCCTTCATTCCTTCCATCTCCCATTCCTTCCCCCCATTCCTACCTTCCCTCATTCTTTCCTCCATCCTTCCCTCATTCCTTCCTTCCTCCATCCCTCCCTCCTTTCCCCATTACTTCCTTCCCCCATTCCTTCCTCCATTGCTTCCATCCCCCATTCCTTCCTTCCCCCACTCCTTCCTTCATTCCTTCCTTCCCCCATTCCTTCCCCCATTCCTACCTTCCACCATTCCGCTACACTTATTCGTGCGCGCGCACACAAACCGGTAATCAGCGCGCAATGTTGACACCGGAAGTAGACGGTTAAAGGCGGCAGAATTTGCGGCGGCGCCATTTCAAGGCCCACTATCAGCCCTTCGCCCCGCCCCGCCCCGCCTCGCCCCACCCCGCCCCGCCCCAGCCCCCTGGAGGACGGGGTAGCACACCGGGGGCTGGCTCGCCTCATTAGCCCAATCGGGCGTTTATCCGATGACAACTAACACATACTTACACCGGCAACAAGCCTAAGTGAGTAATTGCCCGCCTGTATTATTCCGTAATGAAGAGAGCGCGCGACGGCCGGGAGCGAACCGGGCGAGGGGAGGGGGGAGCCCGGGGGAGGGGGACGGGGAGGAGAGGGGGCGGATCGCCGCGCCCGGGCCCCGCAGCGGCGGGAGCGGGATGGGGAGAGGTAGAGGAAGGGGAGGGGGGGGGGGAGATGCAGACACAGGCTGCCGGGAGGAGGGGATAACAAGGGGGATGACGGAGGGAGGAGATGATAGGGCTTGGTGGAGAGGCGGGACAGGAAGGCTGTCAGTGTCAGGCTAAAGTATAAAGCGAGTCGTGATGGCATCGCTACCGGCCTCGGGTTTCAGGCCTCCCCCGGCTCGGCCCGCCCTCACCCCGTCACTGCCCGGCGTCGCGACGCCAACGTCCGCCGCCCTCCGCGCCCTCACCCCGGACCGCCCCCCGTCGCCGCCATCGCCGCAGCCGCATCCGTCGCCCTTCGTCCCCGCGTGTGCCCCTGTCCACGCCGGCGACACCGAGACCCCCGGCCCCTCCTCATCCTCCTTTAAACCCTCATCCACCCACCCCTAAGCAACTGCTGCACGCACCAACTACAGAAGGGTGACTGTTAAAGTGATTATATTTAGGGAGCATATAGAATGCAGGACAGCGAGAAGGGAGAAGAGAGAGTAAGAGAGACATAGACACACAGAGATAAACAGAGAGGAAAGAGAGATGGGGTTGCTGATTTGGGATGGAGATGGGGGATACTCTCTGTTACACACAAGAAGTCATAGTTCTGCCACCCCTCTCCCGGGAGTGGGGGAAGAAGAGAAGGGGTGTTTGGTGATGGGAATGGGGGGGGGGGGGGAGGGGTGTGCCGGGGAGAGGGAGGCGGGCGGGAGGGCGGGCGGGGAGAGCGGGCGACGGGATGCCAACAAGGAACCCTCGTGTCTCCGGGCTCGTATGTTTAAGACGAGCTAAGTGAAACATGCGTGTCATCGTTTTGTGTTCCTAATCAAATCTCCAGCCCCCGGCGTGATAAATCAGGAAATCAAGCCCGGCCCCTCCGGGGGGTCTGTGTGTGTGTTTGTGTGCGTGTGTGTGTGTGTGTGTGTGTGCGCGCGACGATACATCCAGGGTGACGCACAGACGAACAGGGACAAACAGACAGACCCATCTTACTTACCACAGGGTGCCGGAGCAGGCAACGTGTCTATGCAAATATACATGTGTGCATGTGTATACAAGTGTACCGTGTGTGTGTGTGTGGTGTACATAGGCGGGGTTACAAGCACAGGACATATGTGTGTGTGTGTGTGTCGGCGGGGGGGGGGGGGGCACCCCTTATGTCCTACTTATGACAATCCAATTTGAGTGAAATTAAACAGAATCAAGATGCGGTAGATGTGGCACGCGCCTCCGGGAGGATGGAGGGAGGATGGAAGGGGGGGGGGCTGAAGGGGGGGGGGGGTGCTGCTACTCAGCTGAGGACGATGTGAGTTTACTGGTTGTGCAGGGAGCCTGGTTCTACTGCAGTGTGTCACAGTGGACTAGGGACTAGGGAGGTAGGAGAGGGGTAGGAGGGGGTAGGAGGGGGTAGGAGTGGTTGGGGGATGAGTAAGCGAAGGGAAGGGTTCAATGGAGGGGAGTGGAGAGCCAGGGAGGAGCAGGGATGGGAAGTGCTGTAAAGACAGGGAAGAGAGTAGTGAATGAAGGGAAAGGGAAAGAAGGTGAGAGTGTATGCTTTAACTTATGTAAGTATATGTACATACAGGTAGGTCTACGGGAATTCGGGTGGGAATTTGAGGTCGTTGGGTTGCAGAGGGGAGATGACGGCGGCGGGGGAGAGAGAAGCGGTGGAGGCAGCGCCCGAGAGAGGGCCGAGGAAGGCGGCGGCGGGGGGAGGCTTCCTTCTGTTCACGGCTGATGGGTGCGAGCCGGGCGATTGCCGTGGGGGTCGCGGCGTATTGGGGCGTGAAGGAGCCGGCCCCCGTCCTGACAGCCCCCCGGCCCCAGGTCCACGGACCGCCGGCCCCCGACCATGGCCGGACGGTCGGGCGGGCAGACACAGGCACAAACACCGTCCCCAGGCGCCGTGTAGGTTACCGCATATGTAGGGCAGGCTATTGGACCAGAACACCCCGCACCAGTATAGGGCGCTGTGTGTGAGAGCTGGGGACGGGGAGGGGACGGGGGACGGGGGGCGGGGGGGGGGGGGGTCATAGGGAGGGGAGATAGAAGGAAGTAAAGGAAGTTGAGGGGGAGGGGGGGGGGGGGGGCAGAAGCACATGTTTTCAATTTCACCTGGTATTCTTCATGTCTGATCAGAAAAAGAGCAGGATACCATCACCTCCTCAGAATGACAAACAATATATACATATAATAAATATATATGTTACATATATTATATATAATAAATTATACATTATTTAGTATATAATACACATGTTATAGTAATAGATGTACTATATATATGCATATCTACATATGCAAAGTGTACATGTGTATGTGTAGATGCGGAAGACATGAAAGGGACTCGTGATATGCACGTGCCTTATTCTTACATATATAATGCCCAATTATATGCTACATATGGTGTGACTGTGAGTGAAATATTTGTTTTAAAATGTAGATATCACCGTACAAGCTGCAGCTGCTGACTCACCCCACTCCCAGAGGATGCGAGGTGGACAGTTGTGTGTGATATAGTGTTCCAGTTACTAAATAAAACGTACTAACCTACTAAGTACTATACTACCTTATGCACACTCTCTCCCGGAACACGACTGTACCCCATCGAAGCAGGTGATTGGGTCCTGTCCTCCCCCCCCCCCCCAACCACCACCACCACCACCGCCTCTTGAATCCCGAAAGAAGAATCCTCCCTTCCAAGTCGACAGAAATGTCCCCTCCCCGAAATGTAGCATGCAGTACGAATCTTCTCAGCTGGGGTAAAAAGGAAAGTACTTCCTCGAGATTATGCAGACATGCATTGTAGACATACACACCCGGCAGTGGCAGAATTGGGAAGCACATCTCTCCCACTCTCTCATATAATAAACATAATACATACAATTGCAGTTAATCATACAATTATGGGAATATAGTAATTATATAATACAAATCAGATATATATATATATATATATATATATATATATATATATATATATATATATATATATATATACACTATTTTATGTAAACATACAATAAATGGTAATATATATATATATAAATATATATATATTCCCCCGAAGTTAAATTATAACTTATATATATCCTTCCGAGTTCTATACAACCGTATCTACACTATATATATATGAATATATATAGCTATATATATATATATATATATATATAACAAGTATGCAGACACGGGTGGATAGAACAGCGAGACAGTAACAAATGGAAATAGGAGGAAGGGGGAGGGCTTGTTAATATTTCCATAATTGCATTCTGGGGTACACACACACAAATTTGAAAAGAAAACAAATATTTAAAAGAATCAATATACATGTATATATTATGCAATGTCAATACACACCACGGTAAATTGTAGCTATACCGTTGCAGTGACTTGCCCTGGGCACCCAACCACCGATGTCCCCCATAGCCTAGCGGACAGGGAGGAGGGCGAGGCCGGGCGGGGGCGGGAGGAGGGCGAAGCCGGGCGTTGCCGGTGCCGGTGACGGTGACCGCGGGCGCCGCAAGGAGAGGAGGGGCGGGGACCCGAGAAAAGGGCCCCCGGAGTCCGGGGGTCGGCGGGCCGGGAAGGGCATCGGCCGCGCCCGGCGCCACGCATGGGTAGACGGTGCCGCTGCCGCGCCTACTGCGACTACTGCCGCTGCACGGCTCCGGGGCCAAGGTCATCCTGACATTCAGTTTCCCGCCGCAGTCTCCACAGCCATTATGGAATCCGTTACCATGGTGATAATGCAGTAAATGATAATGATAATTTGATAATGCCAATATAATTTTTAAAATTGAAAGTTTTTTTTTAAACATACGTCCCAGGGTATATACTCCAGTCATAGCTCAAGTGATTTCACATGGGCTAACGATGAAGGCATCAAACACCGAGACCCATATGAAACCACTCTCTCCTTCCGATTCACGCAAACTATTATGTTTGCTACATATAAATAATGTCTTTTGCTGCTACACAATTTTGGTAATACATATCGAGCAATTTTTTAAATATTTGCTACGGAACTATATTCCAGTCACTGCATATGGTACTAGTACCATTTGACAAAACAGAAAGTACCCCGGTATTAAAAATGGTTTATGCATGCAAGTAGCATTTATCGGGGGGGGGGGGGGGGTGTTAATATGGATGACTGTACTAAGAGGCTGCCAAACATTGAAATACAAAAACATAAGTAAATAGATATATACACATTTGTAAATATATATATATATATATATATATACATATATATATGTATATATATGTATTTATAAATATATATATATATTTACAAATGTGCATATATCTATTTACTTATCTATATATGTATATATATATGTATATATATATGTATATATATATGTATATATTTACACACAATTAGGTCTCCGTAGAGTCAGCCATGATGTGGTTTATGGCTACAGGTGTCAGCCAGTCCCAGGTGTGGTGTGAGAGTTAAGGAAACAACGCCCCGACACGGTCTAGCTCCATGTTGCACTTGCTGACACCACGGCAGGCGTTCAAGCACAAACTGGAACAACCCGCAAAAAGGGACAGCGATTAGACACAAAAACACCCCACTCAAAACCATTATACACACACGCCCCAACAAAAATATAAATGAAACCACTTTTTCTCCCGATCGAGTTTATATTTTACCACTGCCTTTTTGTTCCCCTCCCCCATCGTCCCACCCGTCCCACTCACTCTCTCACTATTGCTCTTGTTGTAGTAATCATGACGGAGAAAAGGTGATATGGTAATTGGATTTAAAATTGTTTTATTCCTGGATTGTTTATGTTTTTGTAATTCCTGGTGGGGTTCTTTTTCTTGTTCCATTGTTTGGATTGTTTTGTTGTTGTATCGCGGTGTACTTGTACAGTGTATGCTTCATGAAGAGAAGGTAGGTGAGAGCATAGGGAAACTGTTGGTGGTTTGTGGATATATATATATATATATATATATATATATAGGGTATTATTCACATCGCCAATTGCCTTGACAGCAAAGTGGTAGATGACGGGGTTTGGGGGGAAAAACGTAGAGCAATCATGAAGAGTTTAATATTAAAGATGGCGAGGATTAGTGTAGTCGTTCCTGGCGGGTGGCGGGTGGCGGGTGGCGGGTGGCGGGTGGCGGGTGGCGGGTGGCGGGTGGCGTTGCCTGTTGTAATTGTACGATTCACGGCCTAATGCCGACGAGAGCAGAAGGTGTCGGACACCAAAAACCCAGGCACGGAACAAGCAGCAAAAAGCGCCGGAGATGGGGTGGGCGGAGGTGGGGAGGAGGTGGGGTGTGGATGGAGGGTGGGGGGGGGGGGGAGATGTGGACGGGGCGGAGGGCAGGGTGGGAGAGGAAAGAGGGAAGATGGGGGAGACATGTTGACCGAGGAGGGAGGAGGAGGGGGCAGGGAAGAGCAAAGACGGAGGAGGAGGGAGGGAGGGAGGGAGGGAGGAAGGGAGGAGCGAGGAGGGAGGAGGGAGGAGGGAGGAGGGAGGAGGGAGGACGGAGGAAGGGGTGGAAGGTTGGTAGGAGGGAGCCGCGGTAGGAAAGCTTGAAAAAAGAGAAAGAGAAAGGTAGAGAAAAAAAGTGAGGGGATAGAAATGGCCAAGTCAAGTGCGGGCAGCCGAAGCGGAAAATACTCCCGTGAAAAAACCTGACGGGCGGAGCAGACTTTTTGAGGGGAAATATTATGCGATGTTTGTTGTGGGTGGTAGCGGCTTTTGGGAAGGAAAAAAGTCCGTCACTTGGTGTAAGGTGGTGGGGGGAGGGGGCGGGGGAGGTGAGGGGGGTGTAATGCTTTACAGGCAGGTAGGCCGGCCGGGTGAAAGAACGATGGCATGCAGTTAAGTTAAAACAGCGACCTGATTCTTGAAAGCTCTACCGCAAGAACGCAAACCCCAAACCGGCGTTTATTTCACAAGTCAACACAGGCACACGCATGGGTGTAGATAGGGAAGTAGAGGAGGAGACGGGGGGGGGGGGAAGAAAGAGGTGGGATGGGGCGGGGGAGAGGGAAGGTGGAAGGGAAGGGGGGGGTGTGAGAGGGCGGCGGGAGAGGATGGAGGTAGAGACGGGGAGAGCGGGAAGAGAGGTGGGAGGGGATAGCGAAGAGAGAAGAGGGGATAGAGTGGAGTGGGAAAGGCGGGGAGATAGTGGGAGAAGGGAGACAGGGGGAGGGGAAAACGAAGAGAGAGCACAGAGTGGAGGGGGAAGAGAGGGGAGAGAGGGGAGAGGGGGAGAGCGGGGCGAGAGGGGAGAGAGGGGAGAAGGGAGAGGGAGATAGCGGGGCGAGAGGGGCGAGAGGGTAGAGGGTAGAGGGAGATAGCGGGGAGAGAGGGGAGGGGGAGAGAGGGGACAGAGGGGAGAGAGGGGAGAAGGGAGAGGGGAGAGCGAGGCTACAGGGGAGAGTGGAGAGAGGCGAAGGGGAGAGAGGAGAGAGGGCAGAGAAGGGAAGGCACAGCGAGAGAGTAACTTGGAATAGGAGGAGGGAGGAGGGAAGAAGGGGAGGATTGAGAAAGGGGGAAGGATACATGGGACGGGGGGGGGGGGGGGGAGGGAGGAAAGGGGAAGAGGGGGGGAGGGATTCGGAAGGAGTGGATACGAGAGGGGAGATGGTGATTGGATGGTAGGAAGAACAGGAAAATGACGGGAGGAGGAAGAGGAGAGGGAGATTGAGAAGGATGAGGAGGAGGAGAAGGATGGGAAGGAGGAGGAGAACGAGGAGGAGAACGAGGAGGAGGCGAAGGAAGAGAAGGGGGAGCAGAAGGAGGATGAGGAGGCGGAGAAGGAGAAGGAGGAGGAGGAGAAGGAGGAGGAGGAGAAGGAGGAGGAGGAGAAGGAGGAGGAGGAGAAGGAGGAGGAGGGGGACAAGAGGCAGAGAAGATATGAGTGGGCCTCATGTGTGTAATTTGACAGGTTACGGGGCTTGGGTTGACACGCTGCCTGAACATCGGGGGTGAGAGTGGGTGAGTGAGTGTGTTTATGCGTGTGTGTGACAAGTCTCCCCCAAACAGACTCCCATTTTGCGCCTCCCTCCAGAACACAAGACTGTGAACACTTCTCTGTCCGTTTCTCCTCCGTGACACTGACAGTCCGGAGACACATCCGGTCCTCCCGGTGAGACCGCACCGTTCACCCCGGGTACACCCCGTGTACACCCCGGGTACACCCCGGGTACACCCCGGGTACACACCGTCCGGGACACATCACAGGTTGCAGCACAGTGTACATCACAGTGAATACCACAGTGTGTAGCACAGTGTACAGCACAGTGTGCAACACAGTGTCATCACAATGCACAACACAGTGTACACCACAGCGTATAGCACAGTGTATAGCACAGTGTATAGCGCAGTGTACACATGTGCAGCACTGTACAACACAGTGTGCAGCACAGTGTACATCACAGTGTACAACAGTGTACATCCGAGAACAGCACACCGAACATCACAGTGTGCGGCACTATATGCAGCACATAGTGCAACACAAAGAAGCACACAGTGCGCAACACAGAGACTGGTTGGCTGTTGGAGTTTTAAGTCCTGGAAACACCTAAGGTCATATCAGGACGGGCAGCACAGAGAACCTTACAGTATGCCGCACATTAGACTACACTGTGTCTGTGTCGCTGGAATAATGCACATATACACACGACTGCACACATAAAAGGACGAACAACCCACACACAAACTAAACAGTAAGTTCAGTGCGCGCGCAACAAAAAAAAACCCAACAAAAACGCGCAAAAAAAGCACCAAAGAAATCCACACACAAAAAAGAATCTCATACACAATCCCATTTTTTAAAACCAGTCTCCCTTTAAAAAAAAACTTACAAAAAGCTGCCGGGTCTCTACCTCTCTCCGCCACCCCTCCTCCTCCACACCCCTCCTCCTCCTCCTCCTCCTCTTCCCCTTCCTCCTCTCACCCTTGTCATCCTAATGACGTAACGGCATGCAGTGTGTGGAGGGTCCGGCGCAAAAAGGCGCGCTGTACAGATTCAGCCGAGTGTGTTTCCACCCTCACTGTGCATGTATATGTATGTGTAGGTGTATGGGAGTGTGCGTCTATGAGAGAGTGTGTGTGGGATGTGTGTACAGGCTTTCGGTTTTCTGCGCCTAAGTAGTATGTGAAAGTGGGAATATGGAGCAAGCAGTCTGGGAAGTTTTGCACATGGACATTACTACGCACATGGTCAGCCCATGGGCGGTTTGTAACCTTATGGCTGTAATGTACGGTTACCGGCTGCAGAAATGCAGCAATATAGAAAGGCCCCGATAAATCGGTCCAATCTTTGGATTGAAGATTAAACTTCAGGTGGGACGGTTGTAGAAGCGGGGATTTCTTTACAACAATTTAACGAAGAGTCGTTGGGGCGGATCCGGATAACTCTGGGCTGGCGGTAGCAGTGCACTCATGTGCACTAATGTACACACACTTTGTCATATATATTTCATGGGGCTATGTATATATATATATCAATATATATATATATTATATATAAGTTATAAATAATATATATGAATATGCACAAATAAACAAAAACAATCTATACATATAAATTATACACGCATATACATATATACATATGATAAATATATTAAAACATATAAACATATATTTATATATATATTTACACAGATATATAAATATGTGTGCATGTATCTGTACAGATTGATGTTCCCTAAATATAGTTCTTCAGTAGTGGTGATCTGATGAGCTCCCCGTCTTGATATGACATTACATGTTGCCAGGACGTAAAACTCCAACAACCAACCATCTGATGAGCTGAGACATGATACATGAGACATGAGACATGAGACATGAGACATGAGATACTGCCTATGGTTTAAGTCATCGCGCCCTAAACGGAACTGGTCTTACAAACTGGTCTTACAAACTGGTCTTACAAACTGGTCTTACAAACTGGTCTTACAAACTGGTCTTACAAACTGGTCTTACAAACTGGTCTTACAAACTGGTCTTACAAACTGGTCTTACAAACTGGTCGTACAAACTGGTCTTACAAACTGGGCTTACAAACTGGGCTTACAAACTGAGACAAGGACAAGTGTGTACCCTCCAATGGACAGGTGGGTGTATGTGCCAGCCTAGAACCGAACCCACCGGAGGGGAGCAGTCAGCAATCAGTGCCCAACCTATCTTGTGACTATATGTGTAGGTGCTCCTCTCCATTCATAATCATAGGCAAAGCACATACAGGGGAGAGTGTTTGAGTCACATAGAGAGGGCGTGGGAGAGAATAGACTCACATAGAGAGGGCGTGAGAGAGAAGCAGAGAGGGACAGAGATATACCGAGAGAATGGGGGACAGGGTAGGAAAGGCAAAGAGCTTAAACGCAGAATGTGTGTTTTCTGCTTTAAAAAAACAGGTTCTTCTGAATAGAATAATGTGCAAGGTTGTGTTTTTAAACAAGATACAAAAAGTTACAAAAATGAGAACAGGTTTTTTAGGTGGGTTGAAAAACGTCGCACCCGTCCTGCATTGATCAAATGAGAAGAGGGTTGGAGTGGTAGGCGGGAAAAACTCCACGTGTTTTTGTGCGGTTATTAAATATGTACTATACACTATAAATACTTCAAAGTCCATTGCTACCAACCCTCCCACGCATCAATATGAATACAGTATATATGTATGAGTTTGATATAAAACAAGCATGCACAGAAATATACCTTAAAGAAAAATAAACTGGGAAAAAAAGCCAAGAAAAAAGCCCATCCCCTACATAAAAAAAGTAAATTAAAATAAAAACGCTGAAAAAAAAACCCGCTCCATACAATAACAAAGTTAATTAAAATAAAAACTGAATACATTTTTATCCCCCAAAAAAATGCTTTTACAAAAATCGGAAACCCACACACACGCACAACAAAAAAATAAATAAAATATGTATTTTTTAGGGGTCTAAACTTACATGATGAGTTCCACATGAGGTGCTTCAGGAAATCCTGCATGTTGTCGTTACAGTCCATGACGGATCGCCAGTTGTTGGACGGCGCCGACAGCATGGCCGGGTCCGGCGCCCGCTGCATCCCGCCGGCCGACGCGGGGCCCGACAGGCCCGACCCGTAGTCGGCCGCCGAGCCGCCGCCCGTCGCCGGGGGCACTCCGAACGGAGTGTTGGAGACGCACGCCCACGCGATGGTGACGCCGGGGGTGGGTCACTCCAGGAGGGAAAAAGGGGGGTACAGTAATGAAAGGGTGGGGAGGGGGGTGGTGGGGTTGGAGGTCAGTCAGTGGCTGGATTGTGGTGCTAACCAGGGTAATGGGTGGTATGGATGGTATCTTGGGGAGGGTGGGGGTTGGGGTGGGAACAGCAGTGTTGTAGTTGGAGTTTGTATTGTCCAAACAGCCCCCTCAGTAGTAGTAGGAGGAGGAGGAGGAGGAGTAGTTTTAAAGAAGGCCTTTAGGCTTGGCTGTGCCTGCCCGTCTGCCTGTCTGTCCACTTGCTGTTCGCCTGAAGAACTGACTCACTCACTCACTCACTCAGTCTCTCGCCCACTCTCTGGCTGTGCAGAAGTGAAAACGCTGCCTCCGCCACCAAGCAAGCGGCGCGTTTTGTTCTCTGCCTCCCACGTTTTGTGCGCTGGTTGTCTCGAGGTGCAAGTATTAGTATCCTGCGGGTTTCGGCCGGGCGGAGGACTGTAGTGAGTGGTTAGTAGTTAGTAGCGGCGGCGGCGGCGGCGGCAGTGGCAGCGGTGGTCTGTGTGTGTGTGTGTGCCGCTCACTCACTCGCGCACGCACTCACTCACTCGCTCGCGCACTCACGCACACACGGGCTGGCGGACGGGCGCATGCGCCGCTCGGATAGCGGCAGGACGGGCCGGTCTGTGGCGCGGGACCGCCTTAGTTGCCGTCTATCGCTCACGCTGGTGTGATAATAGTGGCTGCGGAACGGCGTGTTTTCTTGCAGGCGCCGGGCGGCGCGAGGCGGACGGGAGGGAGGCGGGAGGAGGAGGGGCGGGGCGCAGTCGGAGGAGGGAGGGCGGGATGCACCGCCGCCGCCGCCGCCGTCGCCGCCGTCGCACCGGGGAGCAGAGGAGAAGGATGGAAGGGTGAAGAGAGGTGGGGGGGGGGGGGCGGAGAGGGGATGGTTGGAGGGGTACGCACTACTAGTCAGTACTAGTCAGTACTAGTCAGTACTAGTAATTACTAGTGATTACTAGTCAATGCCAGTCAGTGCTAGTCAGTACTAGTCAGTACTAGTCAGTACTAGTCAGTATTAGTCAGTACTAGTCACTATTATTCGGGTGTCATTCCTGCAATGCGTTCGAGCCATCGTCACAGCGTAACCTGTGTGTGACGGGGAGTGCAGAGAGGGGGTGTGGGGGTGGGATGTGTGTGCTGGTGTTGGGAGGGGGGAGGTTACGACATAGCCGGCCTCCTCCTCCTCCTCACAGCGAACTCACTGAACGAACGCCCGCCCGGCAAACAACCGACCAATCAGCGTGCGCGTAGCTTACTACGGGCGCGCAATCGTCTCTACGTACTCCCCAACTGACTACTGAACGCACCCCCCCCCCTCTCCCCTCCCCACTCCCTCAGCGCCGCCCGCCCTCTTCTTTATTGCCATGGTTACGGGTGGGTAGGCGGGAGGGAGGGAGGGAGGGTGGCGGTGGCGACGGCGGCGGCGGAGAAGGGTAGGGGGTAGTTAAAGAGGTACACCCCTCTTTTACACAGACCCAATCCAGCACCCCCCCACCTCTACCCCCAACCATCTCTCAGCTCACCTCAGCGGGTATGTGCCCGCCCTCACCCACCCACCGGCCCCGTCGACCAATCAAAAACTTGATGCACATCCCCACCTCCTCCTCGACCACCACTACCATTCCATCCGCCCATGTACACCCCCGCCCCGACACACATACACACGCAGACACACGTACACACATACATACACACACTTTCTCTCTCTATGCCTGCGCGGAGCATCACGGATAAAACCCACCTCACTCTTCGTAAGGCGGTGTGAAGCAGTGCCTCTTCGCTTTTGTTGCATTTCAAAATGCACGCGGTTAAAATCAAAGCGATTTAGCTCTCTTTCCACGGCGACGCTCTTACTCTCTGAGCCTGTCCCCGTCCCCGTCCCCAGCCCGGCCCGGCCCGCCCCGTCCCCAGCCCGGCCCGCCCCGTCCACACTCCGGCCCGCCCCGTCCCCAGCCCTGCCCGCTCCGTCCCCAGCCCCGCCCCAGCCCAGCATGCTCCCCGTGTCAACTGCCTTCTCTCGCCCGCCTCCGCTGCTACTGCTCCTGCTGTTATTGCTGTTACTGCTGCTATCACTGCTGCCTCAATGAATGTTATTGCTTCTACTACTGCTATTACTGCTGCTGTTACTGCTGTTACTACTACTGTTATTACTGCTGTTGTTATCACTGCTGCTACTACTGCTACTATTACTGCTGCTAGTACTGATGTTATTACTTCTGCTTCTACTGCTACTCTTACTGCTGCTACTACCGATGTTATTACTGCTGCTATTGCTGTTGCTGCTACTACTGATGTTATTATTGCTGCTACTACTGCTAATGTTACTGTTGCTACTACTGTTGTTATTACTGCTTCTACTACTGTTGTTATCACTGCTGCTACTACTGCTGCTGTTACTGCTGCTACTACTGATGTTATTACTGCTTCTACTACTGCTACTGTTACTGCTGCTACTACTGATGCTATTACTGCTGATATTACTGTTGCTGTTACTACTGCTAGTACTGATGTTATTATTGCTGCTGCTACTACTGCTACTGTTACTGCTGCTACTACTGTTGTTATTACTGGTTCTAGGACTGTTGTTACTACTGCTGCTACTACTGCTTATGTTACTGTTGTTACTACTGATGTTATTACTGCTGCTATTACTGCTGATATTACTGCTGCTACTACTAATGTTATTATTGCTGCTATTACTGCTGTTGTTACTGCTGCTACTACTGATGTTATTACTGCTGCTATTACTGTTGCTGTTACTGCTGCTACTACTGATGTTACTACTGCTGCTACTACTGTTGCTGTAACTGTTATTACTGCTTCTGTTCCTGTTGCTACTGCTGCTGTTATTACTGCTGTTGTTATTACTGCTGCTACTACTGCTGCTGCAATTGCTGCTGCTACTACTGCGTATGTTACTGCTGCGGTTACTGCTGCTAATACTGATGTTATTACTGCTACTACTGCTGCTGCAATTGCTGATGCTGTTACTGCTGTTGCTACTGCTGTTATTACTGCTGTTGTTATTACTGCTGCTGCAATTGCTGCTGCTACTACTGCTACTACTGCTTCTACTGCTGCTGCTAGTACTGCTACTACTGCTGCTGTTACTGCTGCTACTACTGATGTTATTACTGCTACTACTGCTGCTGAAATTGCTGATGCTACTACTGGTACTACTGCTTCTGTTACTGCTGCTACTACTGCTGCTGTTACTGCTGCTACTACTGATGTTATTACTGCTACTACGGCTGCTGAAATTTCTGCTGCTACTGCTGCTACTACTGCTTCTGTTACTGCTGCTACTACTGCTGTTATTACTGCTGCTACTACTGCTGCAATTGCTGCTGTACTACTGGTATTATTGCTGCTACTACTGCTGTTATTACTGCTGCTACTACTGCTATTATTGCTGCTACTACTGCTGTTATTACTGCTGTTGTTATTACTGCTGTTACTGCTGCTGCAATTGCTGCTGCTACTATTGCTACTACTGCTGCTGTTACTATTGTTACTGCTCCTACTACGGTTGTTACTGCTGCTACTACTGCCGCTGCAATTGCTGCTACCACTGTTGTTCCTGCTGCTGCTACTACTGCTGTTGTTACTGATGTTACTACTGCTATTACTGCTGCTACTACTGTTATTACTGCTGCTACTACTGCTGCTGCTACTACTGCTGCTACTACTGCTGTTGTTACTACTGCTACTACTGCTGCTGTTACTACTGTTATTACTGCTCCTCCTACTGCTATTACTACTGCTGCTGCTACTGCAGCTACAATTGCTACTATTGCTACTGCTGCTGTTACTGCTGCTACCGCAGGTGCAATTTCTGCTAACACTGCTGCTGCTGCAATTGCTGCTGCTGCTACTGCTACTGCTGCTGCTACAACTGCTACTATTGCTGCTGGCAGTGGTGGTGCTGTAGGCCTGTGTAGTGTCGGCTGTAGGAGAGGTAGTGGGGAGGGTGGCTACGGGAGGAGGGTGCCGGCTCAGCATGCCACTGCTGGTACCGCCATATCCAGGCTCCACATACAGAATACCAGGGCACCAGCTAAGACCCTGGGTACGGGAGGAGCAGGAGGCTGCGGCTGCGCGTGCGTGTGTGCACGTGTATGTGTGTATGTGTGTGTGGTAGAGGCATGTGCGGGCACGAGCTTGTTCAGGCGACGTCATCACCCTAAACCCTAACCCTAGATATGTAAATGTGCGGCCGAGTGGCGACGGCGGGGCGGCCCGGCAAAGAGCGTGTGTGTAAGTGAGGTGGGGGTGGGGGTTGCAGGGGGAGGGTAGGAGCGGGGCGCAGCTGGACGAGGAGCAGGGGGAGCTGGAGGGGGTGGAGAGGTGTAGGAAGGAGGAGGGGGGAAGTGGGTGGAGAGGTGTAGGATGAGGGTGTGAGGAGGGGAGGAGGGATACTGGGGTTACAACAGCCGGGACCTAATATTTACCCTCTCCCCCCATCTTCATACAGCCACTGCCAACTCAAATCCCATATCTCCCTTACTGCACACGTGGTTCCTCTCACCTGAAGGACTGAGCCAAGTGTTGGGTTTTGGAGGAGAGGTTATGCCCATTCCACGGGTTGGCCGCTCACCTGGAGATCCGTATCTCCTTATCTACAACACTTTTTTTCTGGGTGTGTGTTTCTCACTCACTCACTCACTCACTCACTCACTCACTCACTAACTCACTCACTGAGTCACTCACTGCCTCATTCCCTCCCTCACTCATTGAGTCACTCACTCCCTCCATCCCTCACTGTAGGTGTCCACCTCTTTCTGCTTCTCGGTCACTGCCTTTCTCTCATTCTCTCTGGATCCCTAGCTCCTCTCTTTCACTCCTACTCTCTATTTCCCTCTCCCCACTCTCCTCCTCCAGTCACTTCCCCACTCTGTCCATCTTTCACAATCTCATCCCCACTCTTTATCCCTCTCTTAATCTCCCTATTTCTCCCCAATCCCCATTCCCTCTCTTATCTCGGTCTCCCTCCCCCTGCTCTACTCTCTGTCTCTCCCAATCCTTCTCCCCATTTCTCCGTCTTACATTCTCTCATTTCCCATTCCCCCGCTCTCTCTCCCTCCACCCTTTCACGTCACTTGACCGAGTGCTGCTGACCGACCACCTCGTAGTCACCCGCTGCTAAACTAAAAAAAAAAAAAAAATCAATAAAAAAGAATCCCGGAAGTTTGCGCGGTGCACATGCGCACAACGCTGCGGGCGCATCACGGGACGCATGCGCGTTTCAGTCCCGTGGCCACCGACTCGGACGCGCCAGTTCTGTCCCCGCAAACCTTACTGCGCATGTCACACTGCGCACGGTACACACACACACTGCAGGTGGCACACTACTGAGCAGTCAGCCACTGCGCGCGGCACGCGTCACGGCACGCGTCACGCATGCGCCGCCAGGTGACGTGACGTCACCGGCGGGTAGCGTGACGTTCGTGGTCACAGCGCGCTGGTCAGGTAAGTTACCGGGCGTCTCATAGGCACCTGGGGCCTGGTTACACTCCCTCTCACTCTCTCCCCCCCCCCTCCCTTCCGCTACACCCTCTTCCCTTCTGCCCCTGCCCATTCCCTCCCCTCCTGGCTACCTCAGTCCCTCACCAATCTCTACTGCCTCCTAACTCTGCCCCTGTCCTTTCTCTATTGCCCCCCGCCCCCCCCACCACACACCCATCTTCCTGCTACTGCATCCTGCCCCTGCCCATCTCCCGTCTCTACTACCCCGACCCCGCCCGTCTCCAGTCTCTACTTACCCCTACCCCCGCCCATCTCCGGCCTCTTTTACCCCCTACCCTGCCCATCTTCTGTCTCTACTACCCCCTACCCTGCCCATCTCCCTTCTCTACTACCCCCTACCGCACCCACCTCCCTTCTCTACTGAATCCTGCCCCCGCCCATCTCCCGTCTCTACTACCCCCTATCCCCGCCCATCTCCTGTGTCTACTACCCCCTACCCCACACATCTCCCATCTCTACTGCCTCCTGCCCCCGCCCATCTCCCGTATCTACTAGCCTACCCCGCCCATCTCCCATTTCTCCTACCCCCTACCCCGCCCATCTCCCATCTCTACTGCCCCCTGCCCTCGCCCTATCCCATATCTACTAGCCTTACCCCACCCATCTCCCATCTCTACTACCCCTACCCCGCCCATCTCCCGTCTCTACTACCCCGTACACCACCCATCTCTCATCTCTACTACCACCTACCCCGCCCATCTCCCTTCTCTACTACCCCCTACCCCGCCCATCTCACATCTCTACTACCCCCTACCCCGCCCATTTCCTATCTCTACTACCCCTACCCCGCCCATTTCCCATATCTACTACCCCCTACCCCGCCCATTTCCCATCTGTACTACCCCCTACCCCGCCCATCTCCCGTCTCTACTACCCCCTACCCCGCCCATTTCCCATCTCTACCACCCCCTACCCCGCCCATCTCCCTTCTCTCCTGCCTCCCACCATCGTCCATCTCCCTTCTAAACAGCATCCTACCTTGACCCCTATGTCTCCTACCCCAACATCTCCAATCTCTCCTGCCTCCTACCCCGACCCCTTCCTTCTTGCTCAACCCCCCCCCCCCCCCCCCCCCCATCTCCATTCCCTGCCCTTCTACCTTTCCTCCTGCACTCCCCCCCCCCCAATAACTCCCCTCCTTCCCCCTCCCACCCCCCTGCCCCCCTCCCATATCACCTTACTCCTCCCACTTATACCCCTCCTGCCCCCCCCCCCCCCACCCTGCCCCCAATGTCCACCACAATCCACACCTGTGACGCCGTAACGGTAACAGTGAAGCCAACCCAACCCTAAGATGACGCGTTGTTTTTTTATCCGTCACATAAAACGAACATGTATTTTTTGTGGGTACGTCGGGGCATCCCGTGCTGACCTCCTTAAATGATCTCCGGCCCTCAACGACAACAACAGCCAGAAAAAAACCCACCTCACACACACGCCCCGAGGAATGAGAAGAAGAAGCAGAAAAAACGTCCAAAAACAAACAAGTGAAAGGCTCCACACGCACCCACCCACACACACACACAATGAAGCTCAGCTTGCTGTGCAGCACGAACTAGGACAGCTTCTCTCAACCGCATCGGTTCATTATTCATAACATTAATCGCCATATAGTAACAATGCATCCGGCCGTGCGTAACGTTTGTATTTAATTACCTCCCCGTAGTGGTCCGCCGCGCTAAACATTCGCCGGCCGGAACGGGCACGTGTTTCTAGAGATTCACAGACCCGTTCGGGTGTTGGCGGTATAATATTATTATTAAATTTGCATAGTCCGATGGTTTTGAATTTCTGTATTTTTTATGAGATAAATATATTAGATCGATCACTAGTATCTACCTTACATTAGTTCAAAGTTACTTTTATTTTAAATGGTAAACGTTTGAGATATTTTGAGTGCAAACATGGAAAATTAGTTTTGGCAAGCTTGCCAAAACTCTGACACCATAGGCTTCTGCAGTAAAACGTTCAATTAATTGACTCAGTATCCCTTATATGTGACGACAAATGTTTAATAAGTGCACCAGCATCTAGGTTAGATATGTAGAATCAAATCTAGATAATTGTTTTGGTTTTGACAATTTTATGTTTTCATCGGACTATGCAGCTTTAAAGGGTCGTGTGGCATATGGATGGGGCAAGGTAGGTTACTGGGTACAGGACAGTACGCTATGAATTGTGTATGTGTGGTGTTAATAAGCAAGCTGGTTGATTGGGGTTTTATGCCTCAGCAGCATCAGTTGACATAACTCTTTTACTCTTTTTGTTGTTGTTTGTACATATTTGATTCATCTGAACACATATTTTGTTAGCGCCGAGGCACTGGTCTGACCACATCAGGAATGGTATCAGAACTGGTGTTTGCTATCGTTTGACCTGGATCTGACCATTTCGGAGTTTGTGTACATTTCAATGTCGGCATGTGAATGTGATTGGCAAGACTGAGAGAATAGATGCCACTAGCTTTTCAGCATGAATATGGATGGCCCTTGTTGCTGACACATTAAACGATCAGCAATCATTAGCAATCTAGTAGTAGGCCAGACGGGATGGCCGAATGAGTTAGGGCGCCCGTCTCCCGTGCTGGTAGATCTTGGAGTCGTGGGGTCGAACCCTGGTCGAGTCAAACCAATGACTTAAAAATTGACACTTGTCGCTTCCTAGCCAGGTGCTCGGCATTAATAGGATAGGGCAGGGACTGGTTGGCTCAGTGTCAGGATAATGTGACTGAGTGGGATATCCGGTCATGGTGCCAGCGGCCTGGTTTCCCAGTGGGGCAGCACTATAAAGTTGCCATGAGTGCGCACTGCCACAAGTCGGTACCTGTCCTGATATGACCATAGATGTTGCTAGGATGTAAAACAACAACAAACAAACAAAAAAGCAATCTATTTGTGAGTTTGAAGGCCAACCGAGTCAAACTGCTGACTTACAAAATTTACACTTGTCACTAAAGAGCCTTTTGCTTTGCATTAATAGGATAAGGCAAAAGGACTGGTTTGGTCAGTCTTAGGATAATGTGACTGAGTAGGAGATCGTGTCACAATGCTGGTGGCCCCGTTTTGTTTTGTTTAAGTGTCCCCACACTTAACCGTTATGAGCAGGTTAAATAAATTTATCACACACAAAAAAAAAGAAGAAGAAAATAAGTATATAGTCGCCATGTGTGCACAGTCAACAAGCCCAGTTGGGTATACAGTACCACCCCGTTAAACCAAGCTCGGTTAAACCAAACGATAGGTTAATCCTAACTTTTTTCGGTGGACCCGCCAAATTCTACCATTTATCAAATAAAAAAGTGGGTTAAACCAAAATCGGTTAATGCAAACTATCGGTTAATCCAAAGAAAATGTTCGGGCCCCAGGCCACTTCCGGTATGGTTAAACAAAACTTTCATGTGGTTATAAGGTCATCTGAGACTTTTTTTATATGATAATTGGTAGTATTTTGCCGGGCCGCCGAAAAAAGTTTGGATTAACCGATTGTTTGGTTTAAGTGAGCTTGGTTTAACTGGGTTATACTGTATATACATAAAAAAACAATAATCAAAGTGTATATTACATTGATAATGCACCTGCGTTTTTGACAAAGCCAAGTCAAAGTCGAAGCCAAAGCTCGGTTAAACCAATGATCGGTTAATCCAAACAAATTGCTATGGTCCCTTCAAGGTTGGTTTAACAGGGTTATACTGTACCAGCAATGCCAAGCGCCAGGCAAAACAATGCCATTTATCATTGTAGGTCTTTGGTTTATGCTAGGTAAACACCTACCGTTTACGACTCGCGCACTACAACTCGCGACCCGACCCGACCCGCTTAAAACTTAAAATGGGCCGATGCATTTTTCGAATCGCGAATCGCAATTGTAAGGAAGCACTTTTAGCCCTAAAATTAAGTTTTAAGTCGCGAATCGCAATCGGTAGGTGTGCTAGGGGAGCGCACACCTCAAGACTTTTGGGCAATTTTAGATCGAATATGGTAGGTGGGTGCGGAAAAACAGTAGGTGTGTTCCTAGCATTAGACTTGCCCAGAGATTGATCTCACAACCTCCGGCATAGGAAGCAAGGGTGCTACCCAATCCGCTACCCAATCCACATCCCAATGGTCTGGACGGTGAGGTGTGACAGGAAAGATGCCGTCACGATTTCAGAAATCAACAAGGAAACATGTGAAAAATAGATTAATATTTAATATATAATTCCCCAATAAATAGTTTTTAGAATATAATATACACACACAAATGTCTGATAATTTTGGTTATCCATATTCGCACAATAATTTATATATTACATAACATACAGCGTGTAGAATTATACGAGTATAAATCAACTTGGTGGCGCCCTTAGCGAGTCCTCATAACACTAAGCACATCTGACCTCCGGTGTCGCAGTTTCAGTGCCCAGTCAATTTCCACCACCCATATAGACTCAAACTCAAGGCATTGTCCATGGTCGTGAGCAATCTTCATAAAGAAAATACAGCAAAAGTGAAATATCTCTAAAACTACACCACCTATTAACAAATCGCTTGGTACACATATAGAAAACATCTTTACCAAAAAGACTGCATTAAATTTATAAGGTTAGGGTTCTTGATTTGTATTAATTTTGAATAAAACTAAGGTTTTGCACTGCCCGTACCGTCAAACTCAAGGCATTGTCAATGGTCGCTAGCAATCTTCATACAGAAAATACAGGAAAAGTGATATATCTCTAAAACCACACCACCTAGAAACAAATCGCTTTGTACACACATAGAAAACATCTTTACCAAAAACATTATATTAAATTTATAAGGTTAGTGATGATGATGTTAGATTTTGATGCATGCGCATGAAACTGACCGGGCGCTGAAACTGACCGGGCGCTGAAACTGCGACACCGACCTCACTTTAAACTATATTTACATTGCATACTTACTTAGGAGAATTCAACTACATTATAACTAGTTTACAGGGGTTTTATTTTGGTGTTTTTTTGTGTGTGACAAGGTATTTACCCTGCCCATCACGTATAAGCCCACGTGAGGGCGCTTGTTTTCAACGCTGGACAGTATCATGAACATCGGTGATTTTCCGATAAACCCCCCCCCCCCTCCCCCCCATGTACCAAATCTAAACACCATACGCTCCGGTTGTGCCTGGCGTTGGTGTGCGGGTGGTATGGGTTGGTGTGGGGTTGGTGTGGGGTGGTGTGAGAGTGGTGTGGAGGTGGTGTGGGAGTGATGTAGGGATGGTGTGGCGGGGGTGGTGAGGTGGTGTAGTGGTGTGGAGGTGTGTTGGTAGTGTGATGGTAGTGTGCAGGTGGTGTACCGGTGGTGTGGTGGTGTAGTGGTGTGGAGGTGTGGTGGTAGTGTGATGGTAGTGTGAAGGTGGTGTCCCGGTGGTGTGGTGGTGTTGTGGTGTTGCGGTGTTGTGGTGGTGGCGGTTGTGTGGGGGTGGTCTGGTGGTGGAGGTGGTGTAGCGGCGATGTGGTGGTGTGGTGACGGTGTGGTAGTGTGGTGACGGTGTGACGGTGGTGGCGGTGGTGGTGATGGTGGCGGTGATGGTGACGGTGTGGTGGTGGCAGTGGTGGTGTGGTGGTGTAGTGGTTTGGAGGTGTGCAGGTGTTGTGCTGGTAGTGTGGCGATGGGTGATGTTGGAGTGGAGTGGCGGCGGTGGTCTGGGGGTCGAGTGACGGCAGGGGGAGGCTTGGTTTAGTACATGATGCCCGGACACCGTGGCGTGTAGCCCGTAGTTACGTAACCCCCGCCCCCCCCCGCCCACCCCCCACCATCTATTTTAGACACACGCACCACGCATAGCGTAACACTGCTTCTTTTTAAATCCAACTACCACACGGTGGCGCCACGCTCACTTCCTCCACCCCCACCCTCCACCCGGCCTGACCATATTGACCTTGCACCTGTTGGCACAATTGGCGAATTGACCCCGTTTTGCCACAGCGTCTCGCCAGATGGAGCAGTGTGCTTGGAGAACTGGGCCTGGGAGGTGGACGGAGTTCCCTTGCTTTTTTATATTTGTTTGTTTGTTTACTTGCTTTTTGTTGTTGTTGTGGGTTTGTTTGCATGTTGGTTTTTGTAGTTTTTATTGATTGTTATTTGTTAGTCTGTTTTTGTATGTTTACAGGGGCCGGTACCGACCAGCTCCAGGGTCGAACTCCAGGAGGATGGGCAGGGTGTGGGTGTGGGTGTGGGTGTGGGTGTGGTCGGAGGGCCAGCGGCCTGATGGAGAGAGGGAGAGGGGGAGAGGGGGAGAGGGGGAGAGGGGAGAGGGGAAGTAGGGGAGAGGAAGAGGGTGTCGGTGGGCAGGGGGAGCGGAGGGGAGGAAAGGAGAGGGGAGGGGCGCAGAGGGGGAGCGGCAGAGGGAAGGAGGGGATGGAAAGAGGGAGAGAGAAGGAAGGGGAGAGAATGAGATGGAGAATGAGAGGGAGAGAGGGGAGAGTGCGAGAGGGAAACCGGGAGGGAAAGCGAAAGAGTTGCGTGGGAACGGGTGAGGAGAGGAAGAGAGAAACAGAGGGAAAGGGAGGGGGGAAGAGAGAAAGAAGGGAAATGGAGAGGGACGGGAAGAGTGAAAGAGGGGAAAGGGAGAGGGAGGGGAAGAGAGAAAGAGGGGAAAGGGAGAGGGAGGGGACGAGAGAAAGAGGGGAAAGGGAGAGGAAGGGGAAGAGAGAAATGGGGGAAAGGGAGAGGATGGGGAAGAGAGAAAGGGGGGAAAGAGAGAGGATGGGGAAGAGAGAAAGAGGGGGGAAGGGAGAGGATGGGGAAGAGAGAAACAAATGGGAAGAATGAGAGGGAGGGGAAGAGATGGAGTGGGAGAAAACCTAAAGTGCAGGGGGAAGGGAGCGAGAGGGGGAGAAAGTCGGGGAGGGAAGGGGGATCGGGAGAAAGAGGGAAAGAGAACTACAGCTAGATAGAGAGATAGAGAGATATATAGATAGATATACAGAAAAATAGAGAGATGTATAAGAGGGTCAGCCTTAAAGAAGATTCTCGCCTATTACCAAGAAAACTGTAACAAAAAAAGCAAACTACTACTATAAAAAAAAAAAACACTACCAGGTATCAATGAACTTTGCATAATTGCTACTAATGCCTTATTCATATAAACCTCATGTGAAGCCAATTTTAATCGAACTAGAGTGAACTGACGTTAATTTAGTCCTCGCCCAAACACACACATGCACACAAACCAACAACCAATGCCATAGCTAACCGCCCAGGTGGTGAGACCCCATTTTGTGACGCAATTTTAAATCTAAATCGATGACATTTTTGTAAGCGCGGGAGAGGCTGATGGTTGGTGGGGGCTCACAGGAGGGGCTGGCGGTGGGTGGGGGTGGGCTGATTGGTGGGTGAAATGTACATAGTTATAATTTGACTATGCGTGCTTATTTAATGATGTGCTAGGGACCCGGTGGTGCGGCTATCGTGTGCAGATCGGCCATTGCACGTACTATTAGGCAAGTAGACAGGATGGGGGTACAAGTGGGGAGAGTAGGGGGATGGGCGGATGGGCGGAGGGGGCAGGGGATGGGGGGGGGGGGGTGAGGGGAGGGGGAGAGGGGGAGGGGAGGGGGAGAGGGGAAAGGGAGGGGCTGGGTGGGGTTGCAGGGAAGAGGATAGGGAGAGAAGAGTTGGGAGGGAGTAGGTTGATAAATGCATATAATACATATATACATACAGGGCAACCCCATTAAACCAAGCTCGGTTAAACCAAACGATCGGTTAATCCAAACTTTTTTTCGGCGGCCCGGCAAAATACTACCATTTATCATATAACAAAGTTGGTTAAACAAAAGTTGGTTAATCGAAACTATCGGTTAATCCAAACAAAATTGTCGGACCCCAGGCCACTTCCGGTATGGTTAAACCAAACGCTCATGTGGTTATAAGGTCACCTGTGACTTTTCTATATGATAAATGGTAGTATTTTGCCGGGCCACCGAAAAATGTTTGGATTAACCGATCGTTTGGGTTAACCAGGCTTGGTTTAATGGGTTTTTACTGTATATACAAAAATAACAATGAAATTGTCCATATACATTGTATATTACATTCATAATTCACCCAGGTTTTTGCCAAAGCCAAGTCAAAGTCAAAGTTCGGTTAAACCACTGATCGCTTAATCCAAACTAATTTCTAGGGTCCCTTCAAGTTTGGTTTAACGGGGTATTATTGCATATACACTTATACATATATAAATATATACATGTTCTATGATGAATTATGGGAGTATGAACAAAGGACACGCCTACTCCCAGGCAATTCTTCACAGATCTATGCGCCTGCTATGTTGGTGATAGTTCCTAATTCCACCGCTGGCGCCACCTGCGCATGGTCAACACAAATGTACCCCGTCATTGTTGGACGCATTTGATACACATGAACCATCGGTATCATAGCAACTGCACAAACAGAAATAGTCGGAAAATGCAACTATATTAATATTGGGAAATAACCAGAGCTCCTATAGGCCTACACACATACGTCTTTGTCTCAGCGAATGATGTAAATAAATCGATTTCTACTGGTACCCATACCCATACTCATACTCACCCCCCCCCCCCCACACACATATATCCCACTGATGCTCCTGCGTGGTACCTGGACCGTGTCGACCAGGACGCTGAGCCGGGAGGTGGGTGAGGGGGGAGCCGGGGAGAGGGAGGGGAGGGGTGTGGCTGAGGGAGGAGGGGGAGGGGGTGAGCCGAGGGAGGGGGAGAGGAGAGGGGGAGCGGAGAGGGGGGGGGGGTGATGAAACGGGGGAGCAGTAGGGATCAAGGATGAAGGAGCTATGTGGGAACAAAGCCAAACCGGCAGCATACAATAACTCGTATTGCATGACACTCGCCACTTTTATCTGCGGCCCTCACAGACAACAATCGCATTCATCAAGGCGCCCACGTGTTTAAGGTGTAGGCCTGTCGGACCAGACAGGGACTCGGAGCCGCGCCGAGCGCCGCTCAGGGTTAGGGGTTGCCGTGTCCAACAAAGATAACAAATAAAGGGTTATTTCCACCGATATTCCATTGTTATTTACCTGTAGACAATTAACTTCATTATATGTATACATATAGGTATATACATTTACATATCGGTACACATATATACATATATAGACACACATACATACATCGCTATGCATATATAAACATATATATTCATATAGCATGTATGCACACATATGTACATTCACATATACACATATATACACAGATACATAGCTGTGCATATATAAACATATCTATACATATATACATATATGTACACATATATACATTCACATATACACATATATACATATATACACAGATACATAGCTGTGCATATATAAACATATCTATACATATATACATATATGTACACATATATACATTCACATATACACATATATACACACATACATAGATAGCTATATAAAGATATATATATATATACATATATACATGTATGTACATATACATTCACACATATACATATTATATATATACATACATATTGCTATGATAACATAATGCAGCTTTTCCGCAAATGGTCTGTAATTTATTAGTGCAACGGGTCGGCGAGTTGCTCAGGCATCCAGTGCTAATTAGGGCCAATGATGGGGTTCACCTGGCGGGCTGGTAACTGATGGTATTATCCACCAGGGGCCGCCACCGAAAACAAGAGTAGTTTAAGGTGCGCTATCTGCTGTTAATGTTAGTAAAACTTGGGGAGTTCTCCTGTGTTGGCATGGTTCCTGCTTTAATACTAATAGTATCTGCACCCACCATCTGCTTCATTATAAATACATATTTAAATAAATGAATGGACAAATACGTACAAATGTAGTATCGGAAGCCTTACAATGTGTTGTTTCGGTAAAACCAATATAATCTTATAACAAAAATTAAAAAAAATCAGCGTGGGAATATTATTGATTATTTAGTAGCCCTGCCCCGCTGAGCTCACCATCTCATCAGATCCCTGATCACCCAGCTCCCCTGCAATCTCTCCTCCACCCCCCCCCCCCCCACCCCCCTCTGCGTTCCACCCCTTCCCCCCGGGGATTGGGGTTGGGTGGGAGTGGGGGGGGGGGGGTGAGTTCAAAGCAACGGTGTATGTCTCTAGATCCCTGGACGTCCAGGAGCACGTTCCCTGACACACACAAAAGTAGTGGTGGGGAGAAGGAGGGTGGGGGTGGGGGTGGGGGTGGGGGTAGGTGGGAGGGGGGTAAGGGTGTTCAGTGTCAGGAGTTCCATTTCCACGAGACACTTTTGCGGTTTCACTGTACCGCTACTATGGCATAGTGCCTAGTTGTGCACGTGTGTGTGTGTGTGCGCGCATGCGCATGTTGAGTGGCGCGCGGAATTGTGTGCGTGTGTGTATGTGTATGTAAAACCGGCATTCCATGGACACAATTTTCATGGAATAGCATGTGTGTGCATGTGTGTGTGTAAAGCCAGCATTCCATAAACACTATCTTCATGGAATAGAGCGTGTGTATGTGTGTATAAAGCTGGCATTCCATATACACAATCTTCATGGAATAGGGTGTGTGTGTAAAGTCGGCATTCCATAAACATGGAATGGTGTGTGCGCGTGCATGTGTCTGTGAGTACAAAACCGGCATTCCATCAACAGAATATTCATGGAATAGCATGTGTGCATGTGTGTAAAGCTGGCATTCCATAAACATAATCTTCATAAAATAGTGTGTGTGTGTGTAAAGCTGGCATTGCATAAACATAATCTTCATGGAATAGTGTGTGTGCACACATGTGTTTGTGTGTGCAAAGCCAGCATTTCATAGGCACAATCTTCATGGAATAAGATGTTGGCACATGTGTTGTTTGTGGGTAAAGCTGGCATTCCATACATACAATATTCATACCTGTATGCCATGCCTAATTTCTTTATCCTGTCGAAATAGCAGGACAGACACGAGGGTCATTCCATAGTTCCGAGTTCATGCACCGCCCACAATATATGTACAAAACCCAGTCGGCCCATACATGGAATCGCACCTTTATCCCTTTCCACATGTATGTAATTTAAGCTTAATGCAGGAGGGGATCCAACCCGATCTGTTCCGAGTTAATCGGGCGCCGACTGTCCTGCGTCACTGGGAGAGCAAGCCATCAGCACCATGACCAAATATCACACTCAGTCACATTATCTTAATACTGGGCAAACCAGTCCTTGCCCTATCATAGTTATACCAAGGGCCAGGCTAGCTAGCAACAAGTATCACTTTTGTAAGTCATTGAGTTAACTCGGCATGGATTAGAACTCTGAACATTCAGCACCAGAGCCCCGTCCTGATATGACCTTAGATGTTGCCAGGACGTAAAACTCCAACAACTAACCAACATTCAGCACCAGAAGTTAGCGTTCTACACTGCAACTACTAGTACTACTACTATTAATACTAGTACTACTACTACTAGTAGTACTAGTACTTGTACTAGTAGCAGCGCCACCTGCATTCTGCTTCACGGTCTACTGCGCCGTTCCATCTGACAGCACTCAGTCGGAATACATTCATGAAAAAAAGTACATTCCCAAAATACCAGTCATGTCTGCGCATTGCATGACAATGGCTACCCGCGCCTGGCATTAGTGATTTGGGACTCTGTGTCGCAGCTCATCTAGCCCAGAGTCATGCGCAAAAGACTTGCAGGTGAATGCGCATCCATGTCTACGCATACTCATCAGCCAACCCCGTTCTACCCCATCCCACAACCAGTAAGTAAACAATCCCCAACCAACCAGACAGGATGGCCGAATGAGATGAGCATCCATCTCCCATTTTGGTAGATCGTGGCATTCGAACATGGATGCATCAAACCACTGACTTCAAAATTGATACTTGTCGCTTCCTAGCCAGGCGCTTGGGCATTATTAGCCTAGGGCAAGGACTGATTGGCTCAGTGTCAGGATAGTGTGACTGAGTGGGATATCAGATTATGATGCTCATGGCATGGTCTCCCAGTGGGGAAGCACTATAAAGGCACCATGAGGGTGCACTGTCCTAAGTTGGTACCCATCCTGATATGACCATATATCTTGCTAGGATGTAAAGCCCCAACAACCAACCAACAACAACCACCACCCCTCCCCTAGCAGGATTTCAAGTCCCTGCTTCACGATTGCTATGCGAGGCACCCACCCGGACAGCATAATCCTTCCAGCAGCTCAAGTTTTTACACGGCGCCAAAATATATAATAACATTTTTACAAAACCACCCCAATACCTATATGAATAGCTGGTGCTTCATTGTTGATTGTTTTGTTAAAAAGAACACAAACCACAGCACACTCTCACACGCACTGGTCCTCCTATGTCATCCTGATCGCGTGGGTGTGTGTGTGTTTATTTTGTTGGTATGTTTGGGTTTGACGTCCTGGCAACATCTAAGGTCATATCATGACGCGTACCGACTTCTGACAACGCAGACTCATAGTGACTTTATAGTGATGGTGCACTGGGAGACCAGGCCGCCGACACCATGACCTGATGTTCCACCCAGTCACATTATCCTAATACTGAGCTAACCAGTCCTTTTCCTATCCTAGTAACGCCAAGTGCCAGGATAGGAGGCAACACATATAAATGCTATACCCGTCCTGATATGACCCTATATGTTGCTAGGAGGTAAAACAACAAACAAAACAAACATCAATTTTATAAGTCACTGGTTTTACTCGACTGGGATTCCAACTCGGGAAGTCTGCGCTTTACCCATTCGGCCACCACGTCAGGTGGAGGCATGTCAGTGTGTGTGGTAAGGAGGGGTGGAGGTTGGGGCACTACCGCGCGCTCCCAACTTCATTATGTTTGATTGTTTTTTCATCAGTTGTTTTTGGTAAATGTATTTCCGTATTTAAATCTCCCTTCAGTTGAAGTTCGATGCAGACTGGTCACGGAGCCAATCCCCTCTTTGGTGTGGCTTCCGGTAGCTCTACGGCGCAGGCGCACAGCTGTGGTTTGAGTCATTTGGTGGTTTTACCTCCTAGTCCTAGCAACAACTTAGGTCATATCTAGGCTGGACCTCAGGCTGGGTGCTGAAGAGCAAGCCTTGAGTACAAATCTCTCCCTGGACTACGAGTAGCCAGGGGCGATGTACCGAGGTAAAATCGTTCGTTATTTTTGTTTGGGGGAGTTGAGGGGGGGGGGGGGTTACGTCCTGCCAACATCCAAGCGCATCTCACGGATATTGACGTGTGACTGACAGCGCGGACTCATGAATGCTTAATAGTGCTGCGGCCTGTAGATCCCTTCCCTCGGAACCATGACCTGATGCCCCTCCCTATCTGTTCACGTCTGTGTGATACTTTTAGTTCCTGCGTTTCTCACTATCTCAGTCAATTTCATTCATTCCATGTATCCATGTGTCAATATGTACGACTTTTAAAAAAAGTATAAAAAAAGATTGAATGTCTTTCTTTCTTTAAAACTCACTGTCTGACTCAATAACATGATTATAAGATTGGATGGGCCTGCTTTCCTTGTGACAACTCCTGGGTTCAAACCACAACTGAGTCAAATCAATGCTTTACACACTTATACTTGTCAGTACTAGGATAGAAAAGGAATACTGGAAAAACAAAGCCTAAACGTCTGCGATTGAAATTTCCTCAGCTTAATCCACGAATGAAACCAACAACAAATGTGGGAAACGAAGGAAACCTGATATAAAACTAGAGAGTTCTAATAATAATATAATTCAGCTAATATTCACAGCGTTTCCCCTCCCCCTCCACCCCCCCACACATCCCCCTCCCATTTGCTACTTCTTCCCACAACGCATGTCCTTAGTAGGGCATGCCGCACTCACCGAACTGCCACCTTACCTCACCCCCCTCCACCACACCCACACCCCTAGGGGACACCCCCCCTCCCCGCACCCTGCCCCACCGACATGGACACAGGGACGAAGGACATTGTAGGGCGTCACTCAATTCTTTAAAAAAAAATAGATTTTGAAAGGAAAAAAAAAGAAGTAACACACCACACTTCAACGAGGGTTCTCTTCTCTTTTGCTTTTCTCTTACCCACCCGCCCTCTATTTTAAATTTTTTGTCCCCCCTCTCTTGCTCCAAATTCACAAAGCATTATAATTTGCTCACCCAGTTCACTCCAGTTTTTATCTGAAGATTTTCGGTTTCAGGCCGGGCCGACAGAACTAGTGGCGACCCCTACGGGGCGGGCCGAGTGGGGCGCACAATGCGGGTCTCGCCAGCGCCCCCTATGCGGGGAAACCTGACAATGATACTCCCTGAATCACCACGTTTTTTGTAGCTCTTTTTTTTTTGTTACAATTATTCTTTTTAGGTCGGTGTGGGATTTTGTTTTTATGGCTTGGACAGAAGCTGCTCCCTTCAAAAGCCGCCCCGGCACCTCCCCACCTCCCCACCTCGCCCCGGCACCTCCCCACCTCACCCCGGGAAAAAAAGCTGCCCTGAAAAAAAACCTGACAGCAAGCTGCTAAAAGATGGATATTAGCACATGAATGTTAATGTTCGGGGGTTCGATGAGAAGGGAGGTCGGCGGAGTAGGTGGGGGTCAGCGCTAGGCGGAGGGAGGGGATGGGAGGGGATGGGGGGAAGAGAGAGGAGGGGAGAGGAATGGCGGGGAAAGGAGAGGAGGGGAGGGGAAGGGGGGAGCCGGATGGGTGCGGAGAGAAAGGGAGCAGAGGAGAGGGGAGAGGGAGGACGGGAAGGGAGAGGAGAGAAGGGGAGCGGACAGCAAGGAGATTTGGGGGCGAGAGAGGAGGTGGATGAGGGGAGGCGAGGGAAGGGGAGAGTGGGGGAGCAGGAGAGGGGAGGGGGCGGTGGGGGAGCAGGAGAGGGGAGAGGGTGGGGGAGGCCAGGGGAGGGGAGAAGATGGAGACTGGGAGGCGAGGGAATGGGATAGGAGGGAAGAGCAGGAGAGGGGAGAAGGAGGAGGGGATACGAGAATTGGGGGGGGGGGTGGAGGGAATGCGAGGAGAGGGGAGAGGAGGGAAAATTAGGGGATGGGATGGGAGGGGAGAGGAGAATAAGGGAGGGGAGCCGAAGAGAGGAGAGCGGAGGAGAGCATTAATGGGGAGGGGGGGGGAGGGCAAAAGGGGGGGGGGGGGTTCTACGTAGTGTGTGAAGAGCGAGGGGCATGGTCTAGGGGGCTTAGAGTTTGGAGAAGGTGGCTGGGGGTTTTATGACAATGTTGAACCTCTGTAAACATCTCCATGTGAAGCCAAGGGTCGGGGGGGGGGGGCACTATTTTATGTGGGGGAACACTTCCCCCCCCCCCTTCTTTTTAAAGAACAAACAAAATCAACTTGAAATTCGACGAGTACATTAAACAACTTTTTTTTTTTACAAAGTGTATTTTATTTAGCGAATGTCTTTTGTCAGTGCCATATCACTGGTCTTCCGGCTGTTCAGTATAATTTGTTGGTCCATAAATGACAATATCACTTGCAATAATAACCACATGAAAATCCTATTCCATAATAGAAGCATAATATAAATGAACTATTAGTTGTAATAGTAACTGCATACAATTCCAGTTCAACATATGTATTATGCACTTTGTGAGTATGCATCACATGGTATTGCATGATTCTAGAATTATCTTTAAACACTTCTTTCATCCCGCGCCATGTTATTCCCAGCTTCGATTCGCTAACAAATCTCAATCCGAGTTAAAATTTGATATAAACGCACCAAACTGGAATAAAAACCCAACAAATATTAATTTAGAAATAAAATACATATACAATTACGAAGGTTGAATACAAAGTTACCCGCCTTTTTAAGTCAAATAAAATAAATTACAAGAGAATAATATTGTTAACGTGGCTCTCCTTTTGGATCATTTAATTTTGGGGTAATAAATGCGGGTGAATTTGTAGTAAATGCCCCTCGTCATGCATGCTTGGAGTGTTGCCGTCACGTGACTAGCGGTGACAGCAGGGCTGGGGTGCGAAGCTGTCATGTTCTTACTGTGGATCCCTGGGGTCATGTGACCCAAACCAGTGACGATTTCCTTTGTTATGGATACAGCTACGCTGAACAGTCTTCGCGGCTACAGTGTCCAAGTAGAAGCAGTAAACTTATACAAACACTGTATTACCATTGAAGGATTGGGGTTTGACGCCCTGGCAGCATCTGATGATTAGTTCATTGGGGGCTTACACCCTAGCAGGTCCTACCATGAGAGGGTGCAACTTATTGCAGTGCACACATTTAGACTTTATAGTGCTGCCCCAATGGGATACAGCACCACATGTGCCATGCTACAATATCCTACCCAGTCAATAGTATTTGACACTTACCCAACCACCCGTGCTTGCCATGCTGAGCGACAAACAAGGTGTGGTGAGAAGTGTTCTTTTAGTTAGTTGATTTGGCCTGACATGTCCCTGACTTTCCAGTCAGATGTAATTCCTACTTTTCTTAACTCTTTGTGCTAGGGGTTCTTTAGACAAACAAACAACATCCTACTTTTCTTAGTTCACTTAACTATCTATTGGGACCACCGAAGCATGTCATTGCTCTCATTGTCTAGTAAGATCAATATATATCTAATTTGATCTGTTCCTTTCACATTTGATATCTCACCATCTCAGTCAATTTCATTCATTATATGTATCCATGTATCAATGTGTACAACTTTAAAAAAAAAGTATAAACAAAGATGGAGTGTCTTTCTTTCTTTAAAACTCACTGTCTGACTCAATAATATGATTATAAGATTGGATGGGCCTGCTTTCCTTGTGACAACTCCAGGGTTCAAACCTCAACCGAGTCAAATCAATGGTTTACACACTTATACTTGAGAGTACCTATGACGTACACATTTATATTTGTAGAGAAAGGAATATTGGAACAATGAAGACTAATCATCTGCGATTGAAATTTCCTCGACTTAATCTTCCGGACGCGATTTACTATTACATACATGAACTCGGCTTGTTATTGTGGTTTAGTTGTTATTGTCGAGTATTAATATAGAGCTATGGGCCATTCTTTATAACTGGGTACGCCATATATGGTTTCCACATTACGATGCTGATAATTTGTTCTTTCTTTTATGGATTGCAAGTCAAATAATTAGTGTATCCTCTGTGTATTAAGTACGTTAGCAGTAGTACATTTATTGAATTTTTGCTAATGTGAAAAAGTGCAAATTTACACATTTACACTAAGCATGTAGCCAAACTTTTTTTCAACTTATATTTCTACATTTTTCTTGTAAGTCATAACCCTGTCTGCTTAACAGTAATCAATAAAATCTTGTTTTACTATGTTGTATATGTTAAAATGAGGTTCTGGATGTGTCTTTGATTTTCATGTTACACAAGTGATATTATTATTAATGTACTGCTCAATTTGTATAAGATCTAATTAAAAAAGTGAAATTAATTTTTTTCAACTCTGACATATGCACAACATGCAAACCTTCATAGCACATTGGATTAGGCTATTATTTGGAAGGTTCTTTGCTATTTTTTGGAAGGTCTTTTGCTATTATTTGGAAGGTTTTCATTTTTGGTTTCCATGTCACACTTTGGTGCACAGTTTTAAAGAATGACCCTTATATCTAATTTAGGTTTCCTTTGTTCTTACATTGATATCACCACCCACACGCTAGTTGTTACAAATACTGCCTAATCCGATGAAAGCATCACATTTTCTAAATGAATACAAATATATGTGATTCTCTATATGGACCTTAGATATTGCTGCACTTATTAAGCATTCAGTTTGTGCATAGCGCGGAATACTAAGCAATGTAATATAACATTTTAGTACTGAAGATTATGCTGTCAAGAGTGTTCATGTGCATGTCAATATTAATGTTGCACGTTTGTACATTAAATATCTCCAAAGTTGGCCTCGATTTTAATTTTGCATCTTAGCATTTCGAACATCTCCAATGTATCCATTCAAAACCAAAGTTACTTCAAACTAAAGTACAGTCGATTACAGTGGTGTTCTCTGTGGCAGTGTGGTTAGAGTGTTTGACATTTTTCTAGTTCAGACTCCTAATCTGAAGGTCGGTGGTTCAATTCCCCATGCCTCCACCTCTGCCAATTTGGATTTACACCGCCGTGTATAACTTACAGTGTTATCAAAGGCTGGTTGCTCTCACACCATGTCTATGTGGTGTGGGAGGTTCAAAATCCCTTGGGTCGGTAAAAGTGTAGGCTCCGGCTTGCTATAGACAAACTGTTTAATGGTGAAAACAAGTCTATTCAGACTAATCCATGATAGGCAGTATAAATCTTCAAACCCCAAAATATTTATAACGCTCAAGTAATATATATATATATACCGGTATATATAGATAGCCTATCTCAAAATACCAAAGAAACTAAAACCTATCGGAATATGCAATTTTCGACAAAACTATGAACTATGCAAAGAAGCCGATCTGGAGCTCTTCCATTAAAAACAAGAAATCTGTAAACCCACTCAAAATGGGGATTCCCATTTCCAGAACCTTGAACTATAAATAGACATGCCTGGTGTTTTACAGCTGAACAATGTAACCGCGGATTCTACAGTCACCCTATAACAACCGCAGCAGTATCTAAGATAATACTAAGAGTAATACTAAGAGGCTTTCGCTCCAGTCAAGACCCCTCCCCCGTTAGATCTGGCCTCTGAAGCCGGTTGAAGTGATAGCGCTATAGTTGACACTGCCCGTCATGCCGTTAAACATATCATTCCACATATCATTCCACATATCACCATCTGTGCGGGGATATAAATGACAATGCTGCAGTTGCTGACCCTGCTTCGCCCTACGCCTGCGCAGTGTACCGTTAATCCCCAGCTCGCCATCTCCCCCTCCGCCCATCCCCTCCAACACTCCCCACCCCCTCCCTTACCCCCCCCCCCCCTCACCCCCTCCCTCACCCCCCTTATCCCGCAACATAACGGACAACTGTCACGACGAGTATTCAAGTTTTCAATGGCGCAGAGCATTAAGAATAAGAGTCGAGGCTGGGTTCCTACTGCTCTCTGTGACAGGAGCGACGGTCACGTGGTCGTTTCGCGTGTGATGGTTGCGCTCTCCAAGGCCGTTAGATTTAGTCGGTTTTAAATTGTCAGCTGCAGAATTGGATAAGGTTGGGGCGGTGGCACTGCTGGTATGACGTTATCGTGTGGTAGGTAGGTTGACAGGGTGTTGGCAGTGTGTTGACAGTGTACTAGCAGTGTATTGAGGTTTTCTTGACAGTATGTTCAGAGGTTGTCGACAATGTGCTAAGAATGTGTTGACAGAGGGTTGATAGTGTTTTTACCGGTATGTTGACAGTGTTTTGACTGCATGTTGACAGTGTGATTCCAGTGTGTTGAGAGTGTGTTGAAAGTGTATTGACTGTGTAGCATAGGGAATTGATAATTTATTGACAGTATATTGACAGTATATTAACACTGTATTGACAGTGTATTTTCAGTGTGCTGACAGTGCATTCACAATGTCTTGATTGTGTGTTCACAATGTGTCCACAATATAATTACAGTGTGGTATCGGTGTGTTGACAGTGTGTCCACAGTGTGGCCACTCTGTGTTTACAGTAGTTTGACAGTATTTTGGCAGAATGCTTACAGTAAGTTGACGGCAAGTTGTCCGTGGGTAGACAGTAGGCTGGCAGAATGTTGTAAATAGGTTGACAGTAACTGACAGTAGCTAACGGTAGGCTGAATGTAGGCCTAAAGTATGCAGATGGTAAGGTGACAGTAGTGCGACGATAGGTTGACAGTAGGCCGACGATAGGCTGACAGTAGGCTGACAATATACTGACAGAATACTGACAATAAGCTGACAGCAACCCGACAATAAGCCGACAGCAGGTTAACAATAACTTAACAGTAGATTGACGGTAGGTTAATACAAATAATAGTAGATTAACAATAACCAGACGGGATGGCCGAATGAGTTAGTGCGTCTGTCTCCCGTGTTGGTAGATCGTGGGATCATGGGTTTGATTCCTGGTTGAGTCAAATCAATGACTTAAAAATTGACACTTGGCACTATTAGGATAGGGCAAGTAGCAGTGGAATGAGGAAGACCAGTCGTTTGTGACTGAAATTTCCCCTGCTTACACAACTAATGCACCAACAACAACAAAGAAAGAACAAAAAAAGGGGTCTGTATTCTGACAGTAGCTTGGCAGTAGGTTGACAATAGGCCGATAGGCTGACAGTAGCTTGGCAGTAGGCTGACAGTAGGTTGACAATACTCTGACAGTATCTTGACAGTAGCTTGACAGCAACACTACAGCTCAATGGTACATGTTAACCCGCCATAAAAGCGCAATCATACATGTCATGATGCACACCTGCCCTCTAGCAGAATCTGCCGAAACTAAGTAATGTCGTCTGCTATCAATTTAGCTGCTGAACACAGCCAACATTTAGTCCTTTACAACACCTCCGTTTGCTACTCCAAACCCAGTCATATACAGACTACATTTTGAAAGAGAGATCACACGCACCCCGTTATGTGCTGCGAGGTGCGAGTGGAAGGGGGGCAACAGGGCAAGGGGAGGGTGTGTGGAGAGGGAAAAGAAGGGGGGGGGAGGGAGCGGGGAAGGGGGGAGAGGGTGGGGGGAGGGAGGGCTCGGTAGGAGCCCATATATAAATATGTCTATTGAGGGGGGAGGGGGGGGGGTGACTAGCAATCTTTAATGATACCCCCCCCCCCTCGTTCAAAAACCAGCGTTGACATTACACCACTTCTGCCGAAAGCAGACGACAACCTAAATTCACTGGCGAATTGGTAAAACATGGCGCCGAAATCCTGGGCGAGCAGGTCATCGGGTAATGCTGCCGGCCAGATGATCGAGTGGCCAGACACCTTAGAGGACGCAGATGGATGAGGGCAGGGGTCAACTGACGTCAGAAGCGGTGGGGAAAGGTCATTCCATGTGAAGTGCATATGGGTGGGTGTAGGGTGTGTGTGTTGGGGAGGGTGTGGGAAGATGGGAAATGTGACTGCAGTTCCATAGTGAAGCAATGGCGATATAAACTATATATATCAGGACGGGTACCGAGTTGCGACAGTGTGCACTCATGGTGACTATATAGTGCTGCTCCAAAGGGAGACCAGTCCACCAGCACACCACTCTGCCCACCCACTCGGAGTATTTAGTAAACACGCTTAGTTATAGGCGTATGTAAAATCATGTCCTTCAATATAGATACACACACTAAGTGGGTCTAATAGATTCCCTAAGAAGGACTTCCCTGGTGGCGGGTCCCGCCCCGCTTGTGTCCGGGCACGCCTGTAGGTGGCGCTCTTGTCGGCGCGGCGGGCGTTTCTATAGTTACGGCCAGGGGCGGGCGGGCGGGACGCCGCAGACTCAGCACTGACACCTGGTGACGAGCACACAAAACATCTCCATTCTACTGAGCTACACTGGTCCCCTGGTCTTTTGGGTTGCGTCGCCAGTGTAATGTCAAGTGGCGCACCGCGTGCTACTCTGCGTCTTTAAAAAAATTGTATATATATTATATATATATATATATATATATATACATATATAGAATCAACAAGGGTAGCAACAGCAACAACAACATTGGTGCTTTCATTGTGTTTGACTTCCAGAAGTTTCAGTGCGCCAAGTCATTCTTGCCAAATAATTGACAACGTTGGTTTCAAGAAAGCTTCCAGTTAAGTCTGCTACCGGTAACTGCACTAACTGTGGGGTGTGTGTGAGGTGTGTGTGAGGTGTGGGTATGAGGTGTGAGGTTTCGGGTGTGAGGTTTGAGGTGTGAGGTGAGGGGTGTGAGGTGTGGGGTGTGAGGTGTGGGTGTGGGGTGTAAGGTTTGGGGTGTGGGGTGTGAGGGGTGTGCTGTAGGGTGTGAGGTTTGGGGTGTGAAGTGTGGGTGTGGGGTGTGAGGTGTGGGGTGTGGGTGTGGGGTATGAGGTTTGGGGTGTGAAGGGTGGGTGTGACGTGTGGGGTGTGGGGTGGATAGTAGCATCTAGTTTGTGTGTATGTGCGGGGGGGGGGGGGTATGTAGAGTGTGAGGTGGTGGGGCGGGGTAGACTGAGGTGACTGAATGAGTGATTAGAGTTGTTGCACCCTAGCAACATGTCAGGTCATATCAGGACAGGTACCACCGACTAATGACAGTGCGCATTACTGAAGCCCTGCAAAAAACCATGTCATAGGTCATCCACATTGAGATAAATTTCCACCGGTATCATGACACAATATCTTACTGAGTCATATTATCATGAAACTAAACGAACAGGTTTATTTATCCTTCCGGGTCCCTTCCTTTAATTGGGTAGTGACATGTGAAGTCGTGACATGTACAGACTTCCACCTCTTGCGTGGGAGGCAATCACTGCCACCAAGACGAGCCATCCCACTAGGATTCACACTCATTGACCAACCGGGAACCAGCTCCATTGGCTTAAATCTACCAAATTAAACCGAGTTGTCCTTCACCTGTACTCTGGGTGGGATGAATATTTGATCTAGGATCAGGGAAGTGCAGTTAAAAGCACATACACATGAGGCCTGAAGCCGAGCTTGTTCTCAAACCCATTTAAAGCTGTATAGTCCGATGAAATATCAAATTTGCAAAACCAAACCAATTATTTAGATTTGCTTTGACATATCTAACGTAGATACTGATGCACTTATTAAGCATTTGTTTCTGCATAGAAGGCAATATTGAGTCAATTTAACAGAACCTGTTACTGCAGAAGTCTATGGTGTCAGAGTTGTGTCAAGCTTTTCCATGTTTGCACTCAAAATATCTCAAAAGATTCCCATTTAAAATAAAAGTAACTTTGAACTAATCTAAAGTAGATACTAGTGATCGATCTAATATATTTATCTCAGAAAAAATACCGAAATTCAAAACCACCAGACTATGCAAATTTAATATCACTGCGCTGTTTGGTGGTGTCTGAGAGAATAAACCCCAAACCTTTCTGGGTAGGCGTACAAATCCTGCTATTATTTGGAGGGGGTAAGGTATTCCGAAACCCACCCTCACACAGGACACAGGACCTGTGCTAACAATTCACTAACCTGCTTGGAGTAGGTTTGTTGGTTGTTGGTGTTTTACCTTCGGGCGCAATCGCTTTCAGTAAGTCGCTGGTGTGGACTACATATATACAGGGTGGTCGAGGTTGTTGCAGTGAGTGTAGTTGCATAGCATTAGAAGTAAACCAAAACCCAGCTCGCCGATTTACAAGGGCAGTGGGCAACCTAGTGACCTATATTTATGCATGACCTCATGACTTAGTATGAGCACTGTTTACACTTATGACCTACAGAGGCATGACCATCTGAGCACAGTACACACACCTGACCTACATATACATGATCCTGTAAACACTGCCCACACTGATGACCTACATATCCATAACCCTCTGAGCAGAGTCCACAAGGATGACCTACATATACATGATTCTGTAAACACTACCCATACGAATGACCTACATATACATGATCCTGTAAATACTGCCCACACCGATGAGGTACACATCCATGACCCTCTAAGCAGTGCCCATACGAATGACCTACATATGTATGACCTAAACACTGCCCACACTGATTACCTACATATACATGACCTTGTAAATACTGCCCACACTGATTACCTACATATCCATGACCTTGTAAATACTGCCCACACTGATTACCTACATATACGTGTGACCTTGTAAACACTGCCCACACTGATTACCTACATATACGTGACCTTGTAAACACTGCCCACACTGATTACCTACATATAAGTGACCTTGTAAACACTGCCAACACTGATGACCTACATATATGTGACCTTGTAACCACTGCCAACACTGATTACCTACATATACATGACCTTGTAAACAACGCCCACACCGATGCTCTAAATATCCATGACCCTCTAAGCAGTGCCCACACTGAAGACCTATATATGCATGACCCAGCAAAGGACTAACATAGTAACACTGAAACCCACTGGAAATGAGCAAACAAGGGGTCATTGACCTTAAATTATTATGTAGGTAAGTAGTCCAGAAATGTCCTGGCACCAACAGATAATACCATTCTGAATCAATTATGATATTGTCCAGGCTACTTTCATTTATAGTTTTTGGACTTTCTAGAAAATTAAAGCGCCTCCATCACCCACCCCCCCCCCCGCCCCCACACACACAAACAAACTTCTCTTAAAATGTCCACGATTTTCTGCCAACCCTAGAGCTAAAACGGACTTTGACTAGTGTTAGCATTTTTATGCAACACAGATATTTCACTGAAAAGACAGCTCTTTCTTTTCTTTCTTTTGAGTTCCTTGCATAATTAAACCAATTTTTGACTGAGAAGGCCTAAGAAGGGGGAGCTATGTATCACGAAAAAGTGTTGCTTTTTGTTGTTTACATATAAAGCTGATCTATGTTTAAATAATTACTACAGATCGCAAATGCCAATACAAAGAGCCATGGTACGGATATATTTTATGACAGTGACATCGGTGGTTAAATTTGAAAAAGATGGGAAGCACAACATGTTATGGGATTAGTTTAACTTTAATCGAGCAAGTATGCGTTTATTAGAAGTAAAATAAGACAAGTTTATAAGAAGTACACATTAAGTTAACTGGGGCGACTGCAACAATGAAGTACACTGCATAAGACAAATCAAATATGAACAAAATACAGGAAGACATAATATTATGAAATTGTTTCCTAGATGGGGACCATGCAACTCGTAATACCTAACGCAACAAATGACTTAACTTCAACGACAAAGCAACTTATCATAACATCTAAGCCAGTCAGATTATTGAATATATAGATATGTACATATATGTGTACATATGAGACCGTCTCAAAAGGTGCTAAGCAATATGGGACAAAACTTTGTCCATTGTAACGATCAACATACTATCTGCTCATGCATTTGCTCGGGATAAACTGATTTGTTTTTTACATGGTGTTTCATAATCCCAATAGAATACATATTGATTTGAAGCAAATGTCCTTGTGTTTTCAGTGTAACCATTTCTGTGCTATTTTGTGTCAATCATTACAATGGACACACACAAAAAATGGTTATCACCTTTTGAGACAGGCTCATATATATATATATATACATATAGTTGCAACATTTGTATATATATGTATGTAAATATATACACCTATATATATGTACACATATACATGTAAATTTATATATACATGTGTATAACTATATAAGTTACATTATATGCATTTATATGAACATTGATGCATATGAACACACATACAAATTAATTGCAATTTAAATCAAGCCATGCCCATGACATCATGAATGACTAGTGCCATCACGTAGGCCAGAGGATTCTGAAAGGATGAGGAGGAGAATGGGGAAAATGGAAGGCAGTAGGTGATGGGTGATGCTATGCAGATTCAAAACATCAATTTCTTAACGTACTACACATAGATCACAACAGGAGTTTACAAATAATGTGACACTGAATGCCAAAACCAGTCCTAAAAGTAAAACCGCTTCGTAATGCACTCTAACTAGACTTGGCAGCCATTTTGTTTTGTGGTCGGAATCGCCTGAAACGTTGCAATCCCGATATTATCTTGCAATCTTGATATCTGCTTAGAGGGTCATCTTAATGATGAGGTGCATGTACACACCTAAACATAGAACAGTTAGTCAAACATGTCAGCCTAGCATAGAACTTCACAATTGATTGGCATTCAGGATGTTAGACGTCATTGCCCCCCCCCCCCCCTCGTCACTCATCTTGTCAGTCCCTAGGTTAGTCATCATTGAAATGATTTAAATTAAATAAATAACTACTATTATCTACCGACGGAAGACCAGTGCCTCTTCGCTGACAAATATATTCTCGTGAAGACTGAAACTGCTGACAACAATAAAGACAGGCTACACCCACAAACACTCCAATCTAAGTTGATCTAATCTAAAGCTCCCAAAAGCCTCCTTCAAAAAGCCACCCAACAACAACCTTCCTACTACCTCCCACACAACCCCCCCCCCCCACCCCCACAAAAAACTCACCCCTACACCAAAAACCAAATCAGCAACTACATCGATGTGGGCATCTACATTTGGAGTGCTGGCAAGTTTCTCATGCTACATTTCAAAGTCAGCCGTACACTACCCGACAGCCCGACTTAAAGCTGCATAGTCCGATGAAATATCAAATTCTCAAAGCAAAACCAATTATCTAGATTTGATTTTACATATCTAACTTAGATACTGATGAACTTATTAAGCATTTGTTTCTGCATAGAAGGCAATACTGAGTCAATTTAACAGAACCTGTTACTGCAGAAGTCTATGGTGTCAGAGTTTTGGCATGCTTGCCAAAACTAATTTTCCATGTTTGCATTCAAAATATCTCAAAAGTTTACCATTTAAAATAAAAGTAATTTTGAACTAATGTAAAGTAGATACTAGTGATCGATCTAATATATTTATCTCAGAAAAAAAGACAGAAATTCAAAACCATCGGACTAGGCAACTTTAAATTGATCCAATGTCCTGATTTCATGCGACATTTCAAAGTCAGCCATACACTACCCGACAACCCGGCTTAAATCGATTCAATGTCCTGATTGCCGGGGACAAGTAAGCCGTAAAATGGGACCAGTTAATTCAATCAGAACGCTGCCTGTCAGACCAGCAAATAAGTTCAATAATACATTGTGATGTTTCACATAATTGCCAGAATAAGGATGTATTATTTTTGGGGGGAGTTTCAAATCTAAAATAAATATTTCTCAACCATAAGAAGGCTTCGCCCCCCCCCCCCCCCTCCGTACAAGTCACACGGGTGGTGACTGCGAGGTTTCAGAGTCAGAATAAATTATGTCTGAATTATGAGACAAGTTGGGACCGTGCAGTATTTGCTGTTTCTACTTGCCCCATGGGCGAGTTACTTTCAAAGTTAGTGAAGAAACTGCCCTGTTCTCCCATCGGCGATCGGTAATGGGCGACGGGTAATGGGCGATCGGTAATGGGCGATCGGTAATCAGGTTGCCATGGCCATGGTTGCCATGGCCATGGCCTGATATCCCACTCAGTCACATTATCCTGACACTCAGTCACATTATCCTGACACTGAGCCAACCAGAATCCATTTTGTAAGTCATTGGTTTGGCTCGAACGGGAATCAAACTCCCAATCTCCCGCATGGGAGGCATGCCGCATCCTGGTTTGAATGTGGAAGGAGATCCTGTGATATGACATCACATCGGGTGGTTTCCCAAATAAAAATAACCAAATAGAAAGAAGTTTCCCAATTCACATATGGTGAGAACCTGAATGTGGTTTTATGACCTAGCAATATCTGAGATCAGATCAGAAATTGGTGTCGACTTGAAGTTGCAGTCCGATGGTTTTGAATTTCTGTATTTTTTCTGAGATGAATATATTAGATCGATCACTAGTATCTACTTTACATTAGTTCAGAGTTACTTTTATTTTAAATGGTAAACTTTTGAGATATTTTGAGTGCAAACATGGACAATTAGTTTCGGCAAGCTTGCCAAAACTCTGACACCATAGACTTCTGCAGTAACAGGTTCTGTTAAATTGACTCAGTATTACCTTGTATGCAGAAACAAATGCTTAATAAGTGCATCAGTATCTAAGTTAGATATGTAAAATCAAATCTAGATAATTGGTTTGGTTTTGAAAATTTTATATTCCATCAGACTATGCAGCTTTAACTTCAACAAGTGGGTTTATCAGTTTTTCTTCAGCATAAACATTAATCATCATTATAATGCACATATATGTGTAATTTTACAAACGCACGTCGCTTACGCATGACGCAAGCCGTATATCACATGACGCAAGTACGTCACACTACGCGCTAATTGAATCTCGACATTTAAATCGGTTTCACGCTAGGTGGCGTTCAGCCGGTGACAGGGAGTTCAGACTTCCTGTCACTCGACGTTTGCCTCAATTCCACGCTAGGGGGCCGAAAGTCTGGTGTCCCACTCAGCCATAGCTGACGCCACCGGTAGTCAGGTTTTAGCAGTGCAGCACTATAAACCTAAATTTGCAAGAGGCTAATGCCAAGTACACACCTACCGTTTACGATTCACGCACTAAAACTCGCGACTCGACCCGACTCGCTTAAAACTGAAAAGGGGCCGATTCATTTTTTCGAATCGCGAATCGCAATCGTAACCGGCCCATTTTAGCCCTAAAACTGAGTTTTTAGTTGGGAATCGCAATCGCTAGGTGTGCTAGGGGAGTGCACATCTCATGACTTTTGGGGGAGTTTTAGATCGTATACAGTAGGTGGGTGCGGAAAAACGGTAGGTGTGTACCTAGCATAACTGGTTGTGGCAATGGGCATTATAAGTTTATTAAATAGTCTGTAGGGAACCACTAAATAAATGTTGTTTAAAGATAGTGAAAATCACCACAAAAATCCACACATTAACTTTAAACGCAGTCCCCTTTCTGTTTGAGAAAATCGAAGGATTCTGATACTCCCGTTTTAAACGTATGCTTCTTTCTTTTCTTTTAAAAGAAATTTCCTTGCGATATTTCGAAATACCTAAATATCAATCATCTCCAATTAAAACCCTCCTAATGCTATTCGCACCCCCACCCCCCACCCCCACCCTCCACCCCCCACCCGAGCTCGATCTGCACTCATCTAACCTCTCATTTACAGGAGGAAGAAGCTGGGTAAGTCATTCCTCAAAGCAGTGTGATATTATTGACTCCCTAAGAAGTGACACCACATGGCGCGCATCATCATCAACATTAATATCGTCGTCATTATCAGCAGCAAAGACTATTGGGTTTAATTTAAAGACCTAGAATTGGCAATCAGTGTCACATAGATATATGTATATACAAGTACACACTATAAATACGCACACCACACATGTTAATAAGGCTACTAACCAAATTTAAAGTACGCAGATGAATAAGGCGTTTCGTTGTTATGTGGCGGTGACGTCATACATGACGTCATGTGGGCGTGGTTTGCGGGCTGCTCGACGGAGAAGTCTTTGGTTTTGGTACCTGGTAAATAGTCCTTCCTGACGTCCGCCTTCCATACACTTCTCAGCTGAGGATCTGGAAGTGAGGAGATAAGGGCTGGACATCAGTACAGGGTCTGCGTGTCAATACAAGTAAGAGTAGACTGTCAATACAGGTCTTAATAACACTCTTATAGATATAGAAGTGTGTACACGTGTAACAGAAGAGAAGTGATTATTGGACATCAGTACAGGGTATGTGTGTCAATACAAGTAAGGGTATACTGTAAATACAGGTCTTATAGATATAGAAGTGTGTACACGTGTAACAGTAGAGAAGTAAGGGTTGGACATCAGTACCGGGTCTGTGTGTCAATACAAGTAAGAGTAGACTGTCAATACATGTCTTATATATATAGAAGTGTGTACACGTGTACCAGTAGAGAAGTAAGGATTGGACATCAGTACATGGCATGTGTGTCAATACAAGTAAGGGTATACTGTCAATATAGGTCTTATAGATATAGAACTGTGTACATGTGTAACAGAAGAGAAGTAAGGGTTGGACATCAGTACAGGGTCTGTGTTTCAATACAAGTTAGGGTATACTGTCAATATAGGTCTTATAGATATAGAAGTGTGTACAAGTGTACCAGTAGAGAAGTAAGGGTTGGACATCAGTACCGGGTCTGTGTGTCAATACAAGTAAGAGTAGACTGTCAATACATGTCTTATATATATAGAAGTGTGTACACGTGTACCAGTAGAGCAGTAAGGATTGGACATCAGTACATGGCATGTGTGTCAATACAAGTAAGTGTATACTGTCAATATAGGTCTTATAGATATAGAACTGTGTACATGTGTAACAGAAGAGAAGTAAGGGTTGGACATCAGTACAGGGTCTGTGTTTCAATACAAGTTAGGGTATACTGTCAATATAGGTCTTATAGATATAGAAGTGTGTACAAGTGTACCAGTAGAGAAGTAAGGGTTGGACATCAGTACAGGGTATGTGTGTCAATACAAGTAAGAGTAGACTGTCAATACAGGTCTTATAGATATAGAAGTGTGTACACGTGTACCAGTAGAGAAGTAAGGGTTGGACATCAGTACAGGGTCTGTGTGTCAATACAAGTAAGAGTAGACTGTCAATACAGGTATTATAGATATAGAAGTGTGTACACGTGTACCAGTAGAGAAGTAAGGGTTGGACATCAGTACAGGGTCTGTGTGTCAATACAAGTTAGGGTAGACTGTCAATACATGTCTTATATATATAGAAGTATGTACACGTGTAACAGTAGAGAAGTAAGGGTTGGACATCAGTAGAGGCTCTGTGTGTCAATACAAGTAAGGGTAGACTGTCAATACAGGTCTTATAGATATAGAAGTGTGTACACGTGAAACAGTCGAGAAGTAAGGGTTGGACATCAGTACAGGGTCTGTGTGTCAATACAAGTTAGGGTAGACTGTCAATACAGGTCTTATAGATATAGAAGTGTGTACACATGTAAAAGTAATGGTTGGACATCAGTACATGGCATGTGTGTCAATACAATTAAGGGTAGACTGTCAGTACAGGTCTTATAGATATAGAAGTGTGTACATGTGTAACATTAACAGTAAGGGTATGTATGTGTATACACGTAAACATAGACTATTAATACAGGTCTATAGAGACACAAGTGTGTACAAGTGTAACAGTATAGAAGTAAGGGTTGGACATCAGTACATGGGTCTGTATGTTTATTCAAATAAGAGTAGACTATAGGATCACTACAGGTCTATATATATAGAAGTGTGTACAAGTGTAAAAATATAGAAGTATGGGTTGAACATCAGTATATGGGTCTGTATGAGTATACATGTAAGTGTACACTATCAGCAACTCACTATAAGTATAAACCTTAAAAGTTTACAAGTAGATTAATAATATACAAGAATGCAAATATACAAGCATACAATCATACAAGAATACATTTGTACACACATACAAACATAAGAAAACAAGCATCCAGTTATGTGCACATACAAGTATACAAATATACAAGTATAGACGCATACATGAATACAAGTATTCACGCATACATAATAGGTAGAGCGCAGACTTCTCACATGAAAGGTTGGCAATTCGAATCCCATCCGAGTCAAACCAATGACTTACAAAATTGATACGTGTCACTTCCTAGCCTCTTTCTCAGGTTATGGCAATTACTGGTTACCTCAGTGTCAGGATAATGTGACTGAGTGGAATATCAGTTCAGGATGACAACAGCTTGATCTATCAGTGTGGCAGCACTATAAAGTTGCATGAGTACGCGCTGCCAAAAGTCAGTACCCATTCTGATATGACTATATATGTTGCTAGGATGTAAAACCCCAACAAACAAACGTGGGGGATTGCTGAGTGGCCAGGCGGAGGTAGCTGGACTGCGCCCACACTTTAGTTCCGGCCGCCGCCGCCGCCGCTGCACGGCGCACAGGTGTGTTCGGTGCAGGTAGGAGGCGCACGGCTCCCGACAGCCACCCACAGACCGAGTCGCACCCGCCGTTATATACCGTTATACACTGTTATACACTGTTGTATACGCCGCTATATAAGGCTATACAGCGTTATACACCGCTAGACACCGTTATATGTCGCAATATACCGCTAGATACCGTTATATATCGTTATACATCATTATACATCGCTATATATCGCTATGTACCGTTATAAACCGTTCTCACCGCTATACTCCGTTATATACCGTTTTATATCGTTTTATACCGTTTTATACCATTTTATATCGCTGTATACCGCTGTATACCGTTATATACCACTTTATACCGTTATATACCCGTGTATACTGTTATATACCGCTTTATACCGCCATACACCGCTTTATACCGTTATATATCGCTGTATACCATTATATACCGGTTGTTTGCATTTAAACACAAGAAGCAGTAATAAGCAAACGCGATGATTCCTACGGAGATTCTTCGGTGTGTGCAATTAGAATAACTAGAGTGTATGTAAATGTATATGCAGCTGTAGACATATACATATACATGGACTTCGGTATCATACATACACTATACATATTAATATATATAAATATATGTTAATATATGTTAATATATGTTGATAGATGTTAATATATATACAAATACATGTTAATTGTTATAAAATTATATATAACTATATATAAATTTATATTAATATCTCAACATATGTCAATATATATTAATATACATTGATATATGTATATAAACAAAGTTTTGTCCCATATTGCTTAGCACCTTTTGAGACAGTCTCATATAAACATATATATTTAGGTATGTAATTCTAAATGTATACAAATATATATAAATATAAATATATATGTATATATATATATTCATTGTAACGATCAACACACTATCTGCTTATGCATTTACTTAGGATAAACTGATTTGTTTTTTACATGGTGAAACTCTGACACAATCGACTTCTACAATAACAGGTTCTGTTAATTTGGCTCAGTATTGCCTTCTATGCAGAAATAAATGCTTAATAAGTGCATCAGTATCTAAGTTAGATATGTCAAATCAAATCTAGATAATTGGTTTTGTTTTGAAAATTTGATATTTCATCGGACTATGCAACTTTAAGTAAAATGACATAAATTAGAGTAGTTATAATTATAACACTCTAACGAGGTTAACAACGATTTCGCCACAGTTCTACGCACAGTAGTGCCATGAGGGTGACGCCAAGTGGAAATATTGCGCCTACAGCAGTATTGGAAACCAGTACACCGCTTATGATTCCAGGCTAGCGTCTTAACTATTAGCCTACCTAGGTTCCATGATGCAATCATCCTAAACATGCCTTACTTGTCTAAGTGACTGTTTGCATGAGAGGTCAGTGTGGACTACTACAGTAGTTACACTTTTTATATAAGAATACATGATGTAGCATACATTAAACATTACTCGCTTATTCAGGCCTGGTAATACAAGAGAGTATAGGCAAAGCTATTTAGGGTAAATCTATTTTTAATATATAATAGGCTGTCTATTGATTGATCTGAGTATAAAGTACGCCATGCTTATTCCAGTTAATGCACCGCTCACCGCCTCCAACCTCCCCCCCCCCCAACCCTCACTACCTCACCCCCTCCCTTCACCACCCCCTACCCCTCACCCCCCACCACCTCCAACCTCCCTCACCACATCCAACCCCCACCACCTCCAACCCCCACTCCTCACCACCTCCAACCCCCCACCCTTGACCACCTCCAACACCCCCTCACCACCCCACCTAACGTCGCGCTCTTTTGAACATGTCCATCAATTAAATCGGAACTCACGGCCCACCCACGTTATTATATAATATTACCAAGTTAGCATGACGGAGAAGTATGGATGCCGGCACGCTCAACTACGTTCAACTACGTTAGCCTCCACTCCGTTCAACTACGTCCAGTAACGTGTATGTGACCGGGCCTATAGACTTCTCAGATTTACTATGCACCTTTTCCACTGGGGCACCAAGTCAAGATTCAACTGCCACACCCCTTGACCAGCCAGGGCCGCGTTCAGGCTCCGTCTCGGAGGCGCCTCGGGGGCGTCCGTGACGTCAGGCTAGTCTGAACGGATTTAGCTATTGGCCGCCTCGAAAATGGCGGCCTTCATAGGCGGCGGCCATTTGCAATCGAAATGCTGCGCTCTGATTGGATGAAACCATTGCAGGCGGCAGCCATTTTCGAGGCGCTGTTTTGTCTCCTGCCTGAAAAGGGAGGTGTCGCCGAGACGTCGCCGAGACGGACCCTGAACGCAAATAGACCAAAAAGCATCGCGGAGACGTCGCCGAGGCGCCTCCGAGACGGACCCTGAACGCGGCCCAGGCCACAGCTAACCTCTCATGTTTGGGGGGTGGCCGCTACCCATTCGCAGAGGCACAGTCCACCCCGGCTAGCCTGATGCCACCTGTTGCCTCAGAATGACAACATAGGTCAGCATTGTCCCTGCAGCCACTGCACGGTGGCAAAGGCCCTGTCACACATCACCGGATTCGAGGAAACGGACAGAAACCAAACAAAGTCCGGTTTGTGGCCATACAAGTTTTGACCATGCACAAAACTAGGAACGGATCCCACCGGATTGATGTCTATGGTTCTTGTCCAGATGAGTTTGTTTCGTCAGTTGGCTATCCATTCATATCCGTTTCATGTCCGTTCGTCCGGCGGCCTTTGACCTGATGTCGCAACACTTTGACACATTTTAATACATGTTGATACTTATCACCACCGGACTAGACAATTCTGTCGGTTGCTCAATCCGCATAGTCTGACACTGACAGGTATTTAACGCTCATGTACGGACAGTATTTAGTATAAAAAAAAGAAGTAATTTAACCTTTTCCAATATGTTTTGTCAGTGCCGGTGTGGCGGTCTCCGATGCCACAAGGCTGATGTGCCAAATGTCGTTTCTGCGCATGCGCGGATTCGAGTGACACATCGGCGTGAAACAAGCGACTCGGGCCACCCGAGTGGTCATAATTTCAAATCGAACACTGCGAGTAGAGTCGACAAATACACGTGCCGTGTGCAAAACGATCCGACCCAAGTAACCCGTGGCCGTCTCGGGTGCCACAAGGCTGCCGTGCCAAATGTCGCTTCTGCGCATGCGCAGATTCGAGTGACGAATGGAGACTGCAGATTGTGGCCGTCTCCGATGCCACAAGGCTGCTGTGCCAAATGTCGTTTCTGTTGTTTTAATCAGTCTTTTTGTATTTGGCTTGCGATGGGGGGGGGGGGGAGGAGATTATTAATTATTTAATAATAAAGTGTCCACCCGAGCGCGGAGAATCCTATTCGATTATTCGACCCGAGTCTGTACGATGTGCGCATGCGCCAAAAAGTGGCTCGGGTGACCAGAGTCGATTAATCGATTACGCCCAGTACTCAGTTTGGACGCATGCGCAGACGACGCTGTTGGATTCTGACGCAAGCGCAGAAGCGACATTTGGCACGGCAGCCTTGTGGCATCGGAGACGGCCACACCGGAACATTGGGCTTTCCTGTGATAAGCGAAAACCCATGCCGTACATGACCAAATGCGCAAACTGTTTTCAATGCGCAAACTGTTTTCAATGCGCAGTTTTCAATGCGCAAACTGTTTTCAATGCGAAAACTGTTTTCAATGCGCAAACTGTTTTCAATGCGCAAACTGTTTTCAATGCGCAAACTGTTTTCAATGCGCAAACTGTTTTCAATGCGCAAACTGTTTTCATCTCATTTAACTGCCCCACTGATGACAGGGACTCCTCCGCAGTGAGGACAGCATTGGTCTGGTTACAGAGCGGCCCTTTGAAGACAGGCAATACTGTGTGCACATGCATACAGGTATCACCATAATAATAGTGTCAGAGAAGGCGCAGTCCTTTATCTCAGGCAGCATCTTGGGACACGACCTCGTCATGTTGAGGTGACACACTATTCTAGAGGGCCCGCTTACATTGTGTGTCCCCTGCTTAGGTCAACGGCGGTCGGTAGGTGGCAGCACCGAAAAGGGCGGGAAAGTGGGTAAATGAGGGCCATTGTACGTAGGGTGATGGTTGGTTGATGGAGTTTTACATCCTTGCAACATCTGAGGTCATATCAGGACAGGAACCGACTTGTGACAGTGCACACTCCTGGTGACCTTTTTATAGTTTTGCCCCACTGGGAAATCAGGCCACCAGCACCATGACCTAATATCCCACCCATTCACATTATCCTGACACTGAGCTAACCAGTCCTCACCCTATTCTAATGAGGCCAAGTGCCAGGCTAGGAAGCAACAAGTATCAATTTAGTAAGTTATTGGTTTAATTCGACCGGGAATTGAACTCCCGATCTCCTGTACGGGAGGCCTGTGCTCTACCGATTAGATCACCGGCCCCGGGTTTGTCTTTTATTTGGTTCGCTCAAAATGATATATGTATACGTATGTATATATATATGTATGTATATATATATGTATATATATATATATATGTATATATATGTATATATATATGTATATATATATATATGTATATATATATATATATGTATATATATATATGTATATATATGTATATATATGTGTATATATGTGTATATATGTACATATGTATATATATGTACATATATAGGCATCTATATGGATATATATGTATATACGCATATATATATGTATATATGTATTATATGTATATATTATATATATGTATATAGATGTGTATATATGTTATATCAATGTATATATGCATATATCATTATGTCTATATATGCATATATGCACATATGTGTATATAGGTATATATATGCATATACATGCATAACGTATATACATGCATATATATGTATATAATTGTATATGTATATATGTGTATATGCATATATGCATATACATGTATATATATGTATATATATATATATTTACTGGATATATACACATACATACACATTGTGTATATAATGAATATACCAGATCCTGATAAGAAAATACAACAACAGAAAAATAAGTGTTTAGCCATCGCCTAGAGATGCGCATTGTTCAGCTGCTGACCATGTGACATGAAACCTAAAATGACATTTTATGTCTTGAATCTGTGACATAAAAGAGCACTTAGACACTTTATTACCGTTATTATTATTGTTGTCTAAGAAGGTTCAGAGCAATTAGACACTTTATTGCCATTGTTAGTATTGTTGTCTAAGAAGGTTCAGAGCAATTAGACACTTTATTGCCGTTGTTATTATTGTTGTCTAAGAAGGTTCAGAGCAATTAGACACTTTATTACCGTTGTTATTATTGTTGTCTAAGAAGGTTTTGCACAATTACACACTTTATTACCATTGTTATTATTGTTGTCTAATAAGGTTCAGAGTAATTAGACACCTTATTACCATTGTTATTATTGTTGTCTAAGAAGGTTCAGAGCAATTAGACACTTTATTACCGTTGTTATTATTGTTGTCTAAGAAGGTTTTGCCATTCCAGAACCAGCTTTGTGTTAAATAATCTGCAAATGGAATCATCGGATTTTAATATGCACCTGTTACATGCATATTTGCTATTCTTAAAACAAAAGCATCATTGGAGGAAAGATTGTCTTCTTCACTCAGCCGACTCTCTGACTGCAGCTACACACACATGCCCAACGTGCCACCACACATTCCAAGCACAAATTGGACTCATCGGTGATCGACGAATTTAGAACAAATGATGAGTTGCTGTCATCATCGACAACCAAGAAGAACTCGCTATATTTGAGAAATATATTAAAATTCTAGAATTATTATTATTTTTTGTTTTTGTTGTTGGTACATTAGTTGATTAAGCAAGGGACATTTCAGTCACAGACGACTGGTCTTCCTCATTCCACTGCTCCTTGCCCTATCCTAGTAAAGCCAAGCATCTGGCTAGGAAGCAACAAGTATAAACTTTTAAGTCATTGCTTTGACTCGACCAGGATTCCAACCCACGATCCCATGATCTACCAACACGGGAGACGGATGCTCTACCTCATTCGGCCATCCCGTCTGGTTCCCACAATTATCAATTGTGGCATTTCACTTAGAAATAGATCCAACAGCTGACCTTAAGGCTAATTACGGCAAAATGAAACTAATAGCCACAGGTTGACTACAATGGCGCGCAGCCTTGATTTGGCTCTAAATAACTTGCAGAGAATAGCTTGTTTCGATATATATATATATATGTGCTCTATAATCCATTATGGGAATATAAACAAGGACACTACCGATCTTCAGTTCCCTATGTAATGGTTAGCACTTATCCTATCTAGCTGACCCTGTTATTATGACATAGACCACGGTGGCGCCCCCTGTGAGCAGCCCTGTGCACTGTATGCCAGCTGCGCCTGGCCTTAACGCATTCAATTTTGAACTCTGCGGGAGTCAATCGCAGGACGCTCCCGGATCCAGCTCGCCTTCTATCTGGAATCATGCTAGCTTGACACTCATCTGTGCGATACGGTATGTCTGAGGGTTTCTGCAACCCGTGTGGTAAAATTCATTCTGGACCGAGGTGCATTACTGACGTGAAACGGGAGGACGCCGCAGGCAACCACATACGCATAACGCGCAAATTCTCGGCAGTCAAGATGGCGATGGCAGGAGAAGCCTCCGATGAGCGAGTGATGGAGGATATCACAAAAGACGTACGGAGTATGTGCATTGATGAAGAGGAGCGACGCGTGAGGGAGGATATATATATATATACCAACCATGAATAATCATGTTGGATGATGATAATTACGATTAAATAAGGTTGTGTTGGCCACGTTTCTATACTTTTAAAGCTGCCTTATAATCGAATGAAAACATAAAACCACACAGATCGGAACACTCGTGATGGGATAAAAAAAAATTTTTTTTAAATGGCCAGGTTTCCGCATTTGGTATTGGTGATTGGATCCACTGATTTGCATATTTGCAATATAGTATATATATATATGTGTATTGTAGATATGTTATATCTTTTTGAAAAGAGAAGAGAGAAAACAAAGGAAGAAAGAAGTGTTTAAAGACAATTCTAGAGTCATCTTGTACATTTATTGATGCATGCTCACCAAGTGCATAATACATATGTTGAACTGGAATTGCATGCAGTTACTATTACGACAAATAGTCAATTTATATTATGCTTCTATTATCGAACAGGTTTTTCATGTGGTTATTATTGCAACTGATATTGTCATTTATGTACCAACAAATTGTAATTAACGGCCGGAAGACCAGTGCTCTGGCGCTGACAAAAGACATTATTCGCTGAATAAAATACATTTAGTAAAAAAAAAACTTAAAAAAACTCCAACTTAGATACTGGTGCATTAAATACAAGATTTTTGTTGCACTTTGGTGTTCATGGGCTATCAGGCTATGGAAGAAAACCGGTAAATAGCCAACGTCCAATATTCCGGCGTGTGTTTTGACACTATCTTTCGCCTTATCACATTATTATATGTATTATATTATTATACATATTATATAAAATACATATATGCCAAGATATTTTTTTTTTAACTAACAAAGGCTACATACCGTACCAACCAACTATCTACCTGCTACTGAAATGCAGGCAATCAAATACCTTATTAGCAGCTACTGTGTGATAAGATAACACCAACACTACGACTGGCCAGCATTGAAAACAAGCCTGAATACCAGGGCTTATATGTTATGGACAGTATAAATACAGCCTCAATAAAATAAGATATAAATATAAAACTTATACATAATAAGAATGGATATTATGCATCACATATTATAATATTATATGTATACATATTATATATGATATATATGCATAATCTATACTATATATATTATATAGATAATATATATAATATACATTACGCACATTGTATATGTGTATATATTATATCCATTATACATTATATATAATACATATATTATATATGTATTTTAATATATATTATATATATATTATATTCGATATATTCGATATATTATATATAATACCCACCTCTACTAGTACCAGTGAGGGGAGAGACATATTTACTCTCCTTTTTTTATTGTTGCTTCTTTATCCATGACTTTTCCTCCCTGCAACTGGATACACAGGTGCCCCATTCCCACCACTACCCCATCCCCACCACCACGTGACCCCGAGACAACTCCCCCACCCACCCCACCCCCACCCCACCCCCACCCCACCCCCACAATTGCCATCAGCCATTCCATCCCTTCTGACACTACGTGTGCTCTTACAATTCGGTAGACTTCATACTATTACCTTAAACATTGCTAGGATGTAAAACACCAACAAAGAAACCAGGCTCTTAAAGACAAGAAATACATTACATTAAAGGCCTGTCCTGATATGACCTTAGATGTTGCTAGGACGTAAAACAACAAACAAACAATATGTATAAAAGGACAGTCGGATTGTACACAATATCAACAGTGGGCTGCATGATATACCATATATGTCCCAGATATTTGGGTTAGATACATAGAAACATTATCATATTTATATTGACATGATACATTACATAGTCAAATATATCTGTTTCGTACTTATCTTTTCAGCCACCCATGAATTAAAAAACAGATCGGTATTGTGATACCAGAGCTGCTCAGGCCGGTGACGGCAACGCATAACAAATGACAGCGGCCATCCTTTATGCCCCGGTCACATACACGTTAGTGGACATAGTTGAACGAAGGTGAACGTAGTGGCAGCTAACGTGGGTCAAACGTGGTGTAAGTATGTTAAACTACGTTGAAATATGTTGAGGTACATGCTATGGTATGGATAAATTCGCTATGGTACGGATAAATATGTTATGTTGCGGATAAAAATGTTATGGTAAAGATAAATACGTTATGACATTATGTCTGCACTTGCAGAGTGTGCGTGATTTTGTGTGTCTGTGTTTTTGGAATATATAATTCCTGTTATTTCTACCCATGTTTTGTGCCCTCTCCCCCCGCCCCCATCTCCAACGCGTCCACCCACCCTCCCACCCTCCCACCCCCACACCCACATGCTCCATCCTTCCCTTCCACTAGCGCCCCCTATCAGGGACCCGTTGAACTGTATCCCCACGCCACCTGGTGGTGTCTCAGGTGGTGTTTACATCCAGCGTGAGAATCCCCCCAACCCCCCAACCCCCGCTTCACCGCCATCTCCCACTTGCATCCCATCCCCTCCCCCATCCCCCCTTCTCCTCCCCTTTCCACCCTACCCCTTCACTCACCCCCTCACCCCCATCCACATGTACTAAGGTATTGAGGTCTTTCCTTAAAGTTGCATACTCCGATGGTTTTGAATTTCTGTATTTTTTTCTGAGATAAATATATTACATCGATCACTAGTATCTACTTTACATTAGTTCAAAGTTACTTTTATATTAAATGGTAAACTTTTGAGATATTTTGAGTGCAAACATAGAAAATTAGTTTTGGCAAGCTTGCCAAAACTCTCACACCATAGACTTCTGCAGTAACAGGTTCTGTTAAATTGACTAAGTAGTGCCTGCTACGCAGAAACAAATGCTTAATGAGTGCATCAGTATCTAATACCCCTGTCACACTACGACATAATGAGCCAACGTGAGCCTAACGTGGTGATATTTCGTCATTACGTTGATGTACGTTAGATTACGTTATGATGACGTCATAATGACGTTAGAGTGACGTCGAGCTACGTTACATTACGTCGTGTTACGTCGAGTTCCGTTGAGGTTTTGGACATGTTCAAAAGTGTCGACGTAGGTCGAACGTAAGGGTTTACGTTCGCCGTACATTCTGTTCACGTTCAGCGAACATCAATGACGTTAAACGGACATTATTCCAACGCTCCTCACTACGTTCCACTACGTTCCACTACGTTCCACTACGTTGAACCCCATTAAACCAAGTGCAAATGCCCACGGGGCATAATGGGAACGTCAGGAGAACGTCAGGAGAACGTCAGGAGAACGTCAGGAGAACGTGCATTCAACGTACGTTCAACGTGTCATGACGTAGCTAACGTCACGTAACGTTCTTCTGACGATGGAATAACGTTCATAACGTTCCGTCAGCGTCATTACGTTGACCTCTCTCGTCGAACGACGGTATCACTACGCTTTACCAACGTTACTCTCTCGTCCACTACGCTGCATCCACGTTCAACTTGTGCCCAAATTTGCATACTACGCCGAGAAGTTCAACGTTCTTCACGTTCTCCCTACGTTGACGTCGTTACGTCGTAGTGTGACAGCCCCATAAGTTAGATATGTAAAATCAAATCTAGATAATTGGTTTGGTTTTGAAAATTTGATATTTCATCGGACTATACAGCTTTAATAGTATTCACCAATTACAGTGTTGATGCTACCTATCCAGGGTTAATACGGCAACTACAAAGTCAGAGGTTTATTTTGATAAACAAATCAAATCAAGCTTTCTATATTCCAACTTTTAAAAACAACACTGGCTTCTCATAGTCATAACCTAAAACTGCATAGCCCAATGAAAACAAAACCTTTTCTAAGCCAGAACACTTGCCTACATTTGATTCTACAGGTGCAACTCAGATACTAAAATATGTGTCACTGCGTTGCAGTGAATACTAATAATACTAAGTCAATTTGATAGAATCTGATACTGGTGAAGCCTATGGTGTTCAGCATTTTGCCATGCACAACACAAGTAACGTAGCATGTTTTCACTTCAAATATACCAACATTAACTAGTATTTGTGGTTTATTTTGCTACATTAGTTGATTAAGCAGGAGAAATTTCAATCGCGGATGATTGGTCTTCCTCATTCCACTGCTCCTTGTCCTATCCTAAGAATGCCGAGCGCCAGGCTAGGAAGCGACAAGTATCAATTTTTAAGTCATTTGTTTGACTCGACCAGAGTTCGAACCCACGACCCCACGATCTACCAGCACGGGAGACGGACACTCTAACTCATTCGGCCATCCCGTCTGGTTATAATCAAAGTTAATTCAAATTAATACTGTAAAACCTCTCTAAATCGACCGATCATGGGACCGACTTTAAATGGTCCATTTAGGGAGGTGGTCGGTCTAGGAATTTCTTGTATCAATACAATGGTATTGAACAGGCGTTCGTTAGGGACCCAAATAAAGCGATTGATATGGAGGAGTGGTCGATCTGTGGAGGTGGTCAGTTAGAGAGGTTTAACTGTAGGTTATAATGATCAAGCTAATAGCAAGAGCAGATGTTCAAACCCATCGGAATGTGACTTTAAACAGTTATAGTTTGTGGCAGTCTTCCACCTGTTACATTTTCCAAATCCACGTTAGTGTTAAAAATGGTATTCTGTCTTATATAATATACAAATGTAAATATGGATAAGACGTGTGTTCAAATCTCCATATAGTAATTCTGACTTCCCAAAATTTCGGAGCTGACGTAATACAATTGCACATTTGGAGAAAACCTTAGATCTAACACACATACACCTACACCGTTAGCAACATTGTGGGACTTGACCCATACACCTGTACAATTAGCCAGAATCTTAGACCTGATCCAAATAGACCTACACAATGAGCAGTTGCCAGCCCGACATGAGTATCTGCCAGGCATTGGGAAATACTACAATTAAGGGCAGTTCTCAGAGTGGCTAAGTATCCGACAGGCATTGGCGGAGACTAGAATTAAAGGCAGTTTGTGAGAGTGGCTGAATCTCCGACAGCCATTTGGGGAGGCTACACTTAAAGGCACTTGTCAGAGTGGTTAAGTAACCAACGGCATTGGGAGAGACAACAATTCAAGGCTGTTGTCACATTGTCGAAATATCCGACAGGAATTAGGAGAGTACAATTAAAGGCAGTTGTCAGAGTGGCTGAGTATCCACAAGCCATTGGGGGAGACTACAATTAAAGGCAGTTGTCAGAGTGGCTGAGTATCCACCAGGCATTGGGGGAGACTACAATTAAAGGCAGTTGTCAGAATGGTTAAGTATCCGACAGGCATTAGGAGAGTACAATTAAAGGCAGTTGTCAGAGTGGCTGAGTATCCACCAGGTATTGTAAGAGACTACAAATTACAATTAAAGGCAGTTGTCAGAGTGGCTGAGTATCCCACAGGCATTGGGAGAGACTACAATTAAAGGCATGTTGTCAGAGTGGCTGAGTATCCGACAGTCATTTGGAGAGACTACAATTAAAGGCACTTGTCAGTGTGGCTAAGTATCCAACAGGCATTGGGAGAGACTACAATTAAAGGCAGTTGCGAGAGTGGCTGGGTATCTGACAGGCATTCCGAGAGACTACAATTAAAGGCAGTTCTCAGAGTAGCTGAATATCCGACAGGCATTGAAAGAGACTATAATTAAAGGCAGTTGTTAGATCGTCTAATTATCCGACAGGCATTAGGAGACTACAATTAAAGGCAGTTGTCAGAGTGGGTAAGTAGCTGACAGGCAATGGAGGGAGACTACAATTAAAGGCAGTTGCGAGAGTGGCTGGATATCCGACAGGCATTTGGAGAGACTACAAATAAAGGCAGTTCTCAGAGTCGCTGAGTATCCACCAGGCATTGTAAGAGACTATAATTAAAGGCAGTTGTCAGAGTGGCTGAGTATCCGACAGGCATTTAGAGAGACTACAATTAAAGGCAGTTGCAGTGCGGCGTGAGTCTGTGGCGGCCTGTCAAACACATGTAGCTGCCGCATCATGACATGCCATGTAAACACGCCGAGTCCCAGGTACTGAGACGATCTGACAGCAGTGTGTGTGTGTGAGAGAGAGATGGGGGGGGGGTGCAGAAGCCACCCCCACCCCCCCACACACACACCCAGCTCCCCACCAGGGAGGGGAATGCGACGCTTAACCACCATTCATCACACCGCCCCATGTGGACGGGCTAGAGTGAGTGGGAATTAAAAGTGTGTGTGTGGGGGGGGGGGGGGGGGGTAGAGGGGGGGGGAGTAGGGGGAGCTTGAATAGTGTTTGTTTGTTTGTTTTATGGGTGTTTACATCCTGGCAATATCTAAGGTCAAAATCAAGATTCTTGAATCAGGGATCAAAGTGCTCTCCGAGAAAAAAAGCGGAAATGCTGATATTCTCCCATAGGTTTAGCATTGTCAGGGAATCGCAGAAAATTCCCGGAAGTTGGGTTTCATATATATTGGTATATACTCATAGTGCGGCACCATTTGAAGCATGTATTAGTAGTGTATGCTGATAGTGTTGCGGCGTTTGGAGCATTTATTAATATTAGTAGTGTACACTGATAGTCCTGCAGCCTCAGCACCACATATTAGTATACGCTGATGGTGCTGCGGGATTGAAAACTCGCGGAAATCCCCGGAATCGCAGGGATCTTTCATCCCTGTTGAAGAGTGTATATGTGGCAAGCTACTCTTTTAATTGCATTTTTATTTATTGTATGTAAACTACAATGTACATTAAAGCTGCATAATCATATGAAAACATCCGATGTTAAAAAGCAAAACACTGATACAGATTTTATCCGACATATCCAACTTAGATATTGTTACATTAATTAAATATTTATTTTAAGTCACTTTACTAGAACCTAGTATTTGTGGCTAGTATTTTTGTCGTGCACGCCAACAAGGCAGCCACTGGATTTTCTTCCTTCAACTTTTAAATTGTATACACGATATCATAAAGTCGGCACACGAAACCTAGGGGGTCTCGACAGATCAGTCTTTATTCGTAATATAGTTATCTTCTTTAATTGAGGATTGGGTTGAAAATGTCCATATCCCATTACCCCAGCATCAACTCCTTTTTACACAGGTCAGTTTAGCAGCCCTGTCTACAGAACAGTCATGGAGTGTTGTGCTGTGTGAACAACTATTCATGCAGATGAAATATTACCCCCCCCCCCCCACACACACACACAGTCAGGGTAAACGGCGACCATGGCTATGGAGAAATATGAAGAATGGGACGGTGCAAACATGTAGGTTTATGCGGCGGACCTGTTAGGAAGCAATCTTCATGAGAAATATGAAGAATGGGACGGTGCAAACATGTAGGTTTATGGGGCGGACCTGTTAGGAAGCAGTCTTCATGAGAAATATGAAGAATGGGACGGTGCAAACATGTAGGTCTATGCGGTGGACCTGTTAGGAAGCAGTCTTCATGAGAAATATGAAGAATGGGACGGTGCAAACATGTAAGTCTATGGGGTGGACCTGTTAGGAAGCAGTCTTCAAGGCTTCTGAGTGGAAACATATGGTAGTGGTGGTGGTTGGGGTTCGGGTGGCTAAAAATGCTACCAGAGCCACAAAAATATGAATACTTATCTATAATTTGGTTATAATAAAGGTAAGAACCCCCATGTGACGTATTTGGTCATATACAGAGCAGTATGGAGAATAATTGTTCATTTTTATTTTTTAAATATAGCCAGTCGTGTGCCGCATAACGCATTACGCATTACGCATGTATGGAATGATGGCATTCGCATAACGCATAACGCATAACGCATTACGCATATATGGAATGCGCCCTTTATGCGTGTAAGGAATGATGGCATTCGCATAACGCATTACGCATTACGCGTGTAAGGAATGCCACCTTAAATCCGACAGGGGCATGTGATATGTCACGGCAAGAAAATCCAAATAAACTAACATAGGCTACTAACCAAACCAACGAACTATCTGCTACTGAAATGCAGGCCATCAAATACCTTTTCAGCAGCTACTGTGTGATAAGATAACGCCAATACTACAGCTGGCCAGCATTGAAAACAAGCCTGAATACCCAGGATTATATACTATGGACTTTATAAATACAGACTCAATAAAGAAAATAAATAATTTTAATCTAAGCAAAAACTGCTTTGGTATGAATCAACTATAGTATAAACAAACTGTCCAGGTACCGCTTGCTGTGATATATTTCTGACACTTTATAATTCTAGTTAAGTAACGATTTTAAAAATAATTCCACAGGTGTAATGAAAATGGGAAATAATGCGCTTCGATCATGATTAGAACCCGCACATATTGCCACTCCGGACTAACGGGCCAACCATTACACTACCTAGGCTCCGTGATACAATCACCCTATCCACACGTACCTGTCTATGTGTTGCAATGCCTGAGATGTGAGTGCAGACTATTATATTATATTAGTATTACACTAACATAAATGGTGCATTAGCCCCAAAATCGCAGAAATCCAGGAAATCGGGGAAATCGTCCATAGATCGAGAGAAGAAAACACATTTTTGGAAATCCCTCGAAAATATGAAATTTCTGCTTACTGTTTACTGTGACTCTCAGATCTATTCCACTCCCCTCCAAGTCTTCACACATACCCCCCAGTCCCTCAACATCTACCCACCCATCCAGTTCCTTGCTGACATCCACCCCCCACCCCCACCCCCCCCCACCCCCATCCCATCAGCCCTACACCGCCTGTCATGTCTACTGCTCGTTTAAAACATGCCCTGGATGTACTTAGTTAAAAACCCCTCTCAAATTCTTAACACAGAAAAACAAAACAATAACAACACACTCAAACAAACCACAGCTTCCTTGATGAGTGTGCATAAAGGTGTGTGTGGGTGTGAGGGGGGGGGGGCACTGTGGCACCAACACCCGCGAGTGTGTGTGTGTGTGGGACGGGGGTTTGAAGGGGGTTGGAGGTGGGGGTTGAGCGGTTGCATGCGCGTGTGCATATGACGTAAGGGTTTGAGCGGGTTGGGTTGGGGTTGTGTGAGTGGGGAGGGTGAGGGGTGGGAGGGGGGGTGAGGGGGGGATGGAGAGGAGGGTGTGAGGCGAGATGGCAGTGACATGTACCCTGGACAGTATGGTGATGGTTTACGATATGGACGTGTGTGCGTGTGTATTCATGTGTACGCGTGTGTGTTCATGTGTACGCATTTGTGCATGTGTTTGTGTGTAGGCATGTGTGCGTGTGTTCATCTGTACGCATGTGCGCGCGTGTTCATGGGTATGCATGTATGTGTGCATGTGTGTGCATGTGTATGTACGTGTGCACACGTTCATATGTATGCATGTGTGCATGTGTGTTCATGGACATGCATGTGTTCACGGTGTGTGTGTTCATGTGTACGCATGTGTGCGTGTATTCATGTGTAAGCATGTGTGCACGTGTTCAGGTATATATGCATGTGTGCACGTGTGCATGTGTGTTTGCATATGTAGGCACATGTGCGTGTGTTCATGTGTATGCATGGGTGCGTGCGTGTTCATGTGTATGCATGTGTGCATGCATGTGTTCATGTGTACCACGCTGTGTGTGTTCATGTGTACGCATGTGTGTGAATGTGTGTCCATGTGTACGCATGTGTGCGAGTGTGTGTATGTGTGTAAGAGGGTGTGTACGTGTGTACGAGTGTGTGTTATTGTGTGTACGCGTGCTCGTGAGTGTGCGCATCGGTGCGTGCGTGTTCCTGGGTGTACGAGCACGTGTGCGTGCATGCGTATCTAGTGACCAGCATGGCAGACTCAATCGAAGACAAGCAAACCTTTCCAGCACCCCCGCCACCCCCACCCAACAGCACCCCCTCCCTCCCCCCGCTACCCCTCCCTCCGACTATTTGGATTCCGGGTCACTGTCAGCTGACCCATAGTGACAGACTGAAGCTGCGACACAGCATCTTTACAACCGGTTGTGGGGTGACTGTCCCTCCAAGCATTGTCCTTCGTAATTAAAGCCCCTGTCACACATCACAGGATTGGAGGAAATGGAAAGAAACCGAACAAAGTCCGTTGATAGATCGGTTTGTGTCCGTACAAGTTTTGAACATGCACAAAACTTGGAACGGATGCCGCCGGATTGACGTCTATGGTTCTTGTCTGGTTTGAGTTTGTTTCGTCCATTGGCTATCCATTCATATCCGTTTCATGTCTGTTTTATGTCCATTTCATGGCCGTTTCATGTCCGTTCGTCCAACGTCCTTCGACCCGATATCGCAACATTTTGACACATTTTAATACATTTTGATACTTATGACACCGGGACTAGACAATTCTGTCCGTAACTCAATCCGGTGACGTGTAACAGGGGCTTAACCCCAATGCTTCAAATGTGCTTCGCTTCTATAATTATAAATGCCTGGTTTCCGATGGCCAGACCCCTTAAGGGGCCATCCAAAGTTGTCTACATTTTCAAGACAGTACAAAGACTACTAACTTGTCCACCCACCCTCCCCCATCCCCTGTGCGACTGCCCCTTCCAATGTAGTACACATTTTACTACAGCCGAAAGATGGCGCTGTTTATTCTGTCAGCTTTGTTTAACGGAAAAACAAGTGTTAAAGCTGCATGATCCGATGAAAACATCACAATTTTTAAGAATCAAAACACTGACCTACATTTGATCCTACTCCTGCTCCCACCCCCTCTCACCATCCTCTCCTCCTTTTCTCCCCTTCCCCCACCCATGCCCTTTCTCTCTCCCTGCCCTTGCCCCCCCCCCCCCCCCCCCCCCTTCCCTCCCCTTCCACCCCTCCGTTCTATTCCCCAAGCCCCTTCCCTCTGCTCATCCTACTAATCTTCCCCACTTACCCTTCTCCATGTCCCCCTCCACACTGCCACGTCTCCCTCCCCTCCCTTCCCCTTCCCCTTCTCTCATTCTACCCGTTACTCCCCCTCCTTCCCATCCCTTCCCTTCCATTTCCCCCTCCCCATCCTCCCACACCCCTCCCACACCCAATTCCCCTTCCCCCTCCCCATACTCATTCCTACTCCATACTCTCCCACTCTTCTGTCCACTCCCTTCCCCCTGTGCCTTCCCCCTCTCTGCTCCCTACTCCCTCCCCCTTATCCCCTTCTCCCTCTTCCCGCCCCCATTCCCCCACATATCCCCCCCTCCCCCTACACACCCCTCCCAGACCCCACTGCCCCTCCCGATATACACCCCTCCCACACCCGACTCCCCCTCCCCCTTTCCATACTCATTCCTTCTCCAAACTCTCCCCCTCTTCTCTCCCCTCCTTTCTCTGCTCCCTACTCCCCCCTTCCTTATCACCGCTACCCTTCTTCCCGTCACCCAATCCTCACCCCCCTCCCCCTTCACCCTCTCACTAGTCACCACTCCCCCTCCGCTTCTCCCCTCCCCCTCCCACTCATCACCGCTACCCCTCTTCCCATCACCCATTCCTCCCCCCCCCTCACTATTCACCACGCCCCCTCCGCCTCTCCCCTCCCCCTTAACACCGCTACCCCTCTTCCCGTCACCCATTCCTCCCCCTCAGTATTCACCACGCCCCCTCGGCCTCTCCCCTCCCCCTCCCCCTTAACACCACTACCCCTCTTCCCGTCACCCATTCCTCCCCCTCAGTATTCACCACGCCCCCTCGGCCTCTCCCCTCCCCCTCCCCCTTAACACCGCTACTCCTCTTCCCGTCACCCATTCCTCCCCCCCCCCCTCCACCCTCTCACTATACACCACTCTCCCTCCGCTTCTCCCCCTCCCCCTTCCCCCACACTTCCTCCCGATTAACACCCCTCCATGTCACCAACACTCCTCCGGGGTGTCAAGTAGACTACACCACATCGAGAACCAATCGAAGCGCAAAAATAAATATGAAAAATGAGTGCACATGGCGAAAAGAAACACCCAACGAAGAACAACAAAATGTAATTAAAATAAATCAAACTTACACACGACAATTCACACCTCCCCACATACACACAACCACCCTCCAAGCATCTCCCTCCCTCCCTCCCTCCCCTGCAGAGGGCGGCTTTTAGTGCGACTTCCGGTTTAGATTTCTGACTTCCTGTCAATCGGCCGGAAGTGAGTTATGGCGCTGGAATGAGATGGTGGTTGATGTCTGGTTAATGGCGGATCCAGCCGAGTGAATCCCATTTCGTCGTGTGTCCGTCTGCTCGACGTGCCAGGGCCCTGGATCTCGTTATCGGCTTATCACCTGGGCAACGCGGATTATGGCGCTCCTCCTACTGACAACTTCCGGTGCCAACCTCCGGCCTGGCCACATAGCGTACAACCGATGACTGTGCCACCTATTTCTGATGGAGTATGTGTAAAGTGAGTGATCATACTCTTACTCTTGCTCATCCAGTCATTCTCATACTCGTTTTGATATGATCATATATGTTGCTAGGACGTCAAACCCCAAACAACGACCAAATCATACTCGTCTTGTTACTCTTATTCATTGACATCCACTTCTATGTAGAAACAAATGCTTAATAAGTGCACCAGTGTCTAGTTACATATGTTCGTTGGTTGTCAGTTTTATGTCCTGGCAATATCTAAGTATATCAGGATGTATACTGACTTGTGACAGTGCACACTCATGGAACCTTTATAGTGCTGCCCCACTGCCAGCAGTAGGACGTCCTATCCCACTCCGTCACATTATACTGATACTGAGCTAGCCAGTCCTTGACCTATACTAGTGTAGTAGTCTGCATTGACCTCTCAGGCAAGTAACCACATAGACAGGTAGGCATGGGTAGTGTGGTGATAACAGGGAGCTTAGGTGGTGTAATGGTTAGCACACTGCCCTGGAATGCAAAGAGATGTGGGTTTGAGTCCAGCTCTAGGCGCAATATTTCCCATTTTCATCACCCCCATGACACTGGTTGCCGTGACCATGATCCTGTACAAACTATGCGCTGTATAGTTGTTGAACCTACCCTGTGTATGTATGTGTTTGTGCATTGCCTGTGCATATGTAATTGTAAGTATTAAAAGACTTTTAATTCCAGGGGGACGAGTGTAGTAGTCTGCACTGACCTCTCAGGCAAGTAACCACATAGACAGGTAGGTGTGGGTAGTGTGGTGATATCAGGGAGCCTAGGTGGTGTAATGGTTAGCACACTTACCTGGAATTCAAAGAGATGTGGGTTCGAGTCCCGTTCTAGGCGCAATATTTCCCATTGTCATCACCCCCATGACACTATTAATGTCGAGTGTCAAGCCAGGAAGTGACAAGTGTCAATTTTGTACGTCATTGGTTTGACTCGACCGGGAATCGATCTCCCGCACGGGAGGCCTGCGCTCTACCGATTGAGCTATCACGCCCGGTTGTTGGACATGTAGATTCCAATCTAGGTTAATGTTTTGCTTTTGAAAACTTTCGACACAATGATCATACTCATAAGCTGTGTTCACACGGGAAAAGTTTATGCCGCTTTATACAAGGCAGATCATATGAACCGAACTAGTGTCGCGTTCACACGGGCAGTACTTGGGCCGGAAATCGATATCAGCACATGAGCAAGTCCATACTAAACAGCGCCAGTTTCGGTTAGTCGACGTCGGCACGAGAGAGTGTGGGTTCGACCTAGATCTGTTTCGACTGAATCATATTGTTTTGGAATGGTCAAAACTTCTGCTGGGCAGTGAAACCCTAAAAATAAATGCTGAAAAAAATATCTGTGCACTTCTAGCCGGATCATAGACCAAATTATATTATATAGTGTGATGTGCTTAATCCGCTTCAAGTCGAATAAGTCGATATAAGTCGAATCATAAAATTTGGTTCATATAAACCACCTACAGAGGTGGTTTATAAAATCCGAATTATATGAATCGAATCAGCCCTAATCCGACTTAGCCTCGCGTTCACACGCGAAATGTAACCCAAACTATACAAGTCGATTTTTATGATTCAAATTAACTGCCCCGTGTTTATAGGGCTATGGAGTCCTAGTCTTAATCCTTGACTCACATATCCACACACAAATAAAACAGTTTCCTATACTAACCCATTCACAACACCACGAACCAGCCAGTTCACTAGTGTCGCCACCTATCTTTGGTCCCCATTTCTTGTACTGATACCATATAGAGGGTATTCCCGTGACGTCATCAACCGGATGGCGGCCATTGTGGTGATATCACCATTGACAATGCATTGAGTTTGCCGGTACGCGCAGTACATAACGTCTATTTTATTCAGAATTAATAGAAATACAGAACCCAAAGCGTATAAATTTAATATAATCTGTTTGTTGAATATGTTTTCTATATTTGTTCCAATCTGTTTGCTTCTAGGTGGTTTGGTTTTAGAGATAGTTCACTTTTTCTGTATGTAGATTGCTCACGGCCATTGACAATGCATTGAGTTTGCCGGTACGCGCAATGCAAAACATTTATTTTATTCAAAATTAATAGAAATGCAGAACCTTAACCGTAGAAATTTAATATGATCTTTTCGTTGAATATGTTTTCTATATGTGTTCCAAGCGGCTTGGTCCTAGGTGGTGTAATTTTAGAGCTATTTCACATTTTCTGTATGAATATTGCTCATAGCCATTGAGTTTGCAGTGTGACAGTGTCCTTATTATTGTGGCTACTATCGCCACAATGGCCGCACTTCCATTTAGCGTGACGTCAGTGCATACCCTCTATTGTTATATTCTTTCACTATATTCCGCGGTTGTATTTGTACAGGCAATATAGGATACAACTATCCTTTTGGACTTCCTATATTGCTACGGGTAATGTACTTAATATCGCATATATAATTCCTTAGTTATAATATATTATCGGTATTACTAAGACATATTTTCATTTCCGAATGATGGTCATTTGCTTCATTATTGTGGCTTTATCTCCTAGCAACTTATAAATTCATATCAAGAAGGGCACTGACCTGTGACAGTGCACACTCATGGTGACTTCATAGTGTTGCCCAACTGGGATATCGAGCCTCTAGGGAAGGTGCAAGGAGCAGTGGAATGAGGAAGACTAATTGTTCCCGATTGAAATTTCCCCAGCTTGATCAACGATTGTACCCACAACAACAAGAAAAAAAGAACATATTCCAGAAAAAAAATCTAGAAAGATATTGCATATTCTTTGTCAATCTAAAGGCCCTGTCACACTACGACATATGGCAGCGGCTGTGCATAACGTGTCAAAATAATTTGAAAATATAAATAGGTCGAGATACGGCGACCTACGCCAACCTACGACAACCTATGCCGAGCGTACTCGACCTATGCCCAACCTTTACATAACCTATGATGCCATATCCCGACGTGTTGGTCAACATTTGCATAGGTCGGCATACGCTAAGGCCATATGTCATAGTGTGACAGACAGCCAACATGCTGGGCATACGCTCGCCGCACGCTCGTAATACGTTAGGGGTATGCCAGCACACGCTAGAGGCACGTTCGACATAAGGTAGGCGTACCCTATATATGCCAGAGATACGCCGAGGACACATGTTCAACATATGGCTAACCTATGATGACCTACCCCTAACTTATGCGTAACCTATGCTGGCGTATGTCCAGCGTATGACCAGCGTATGATAAACATATGAGCCACATGCCAGCATAGGCTTAAAATTTTGAACATGCACAAAAAATTGTTGGCGGCTCGACCTATGCCGACCTATGAAAAGTGTATACGACGTATGCCCAACCAATGTGTAACCTATGACAGCATACGCTAACGCCATAGTTCGTGGTGTGACAGCCCCCTAAGCGCAGTTAGTAAAGTGTGGAAAGACAGGTTAGTCACACCTGGAGTTGAGCAGGGTGTGAATCTTCAGTCCGAATTCACTTCATACCCCCTCCTCCCCCACCCCACCCCCTCACCACACACACACAACAAACCCTACCCTTTTAGCACAGTTCACAATCACTACTCACCACTTCATTCTGTTCTTTGTTTGCATTAGTTGCCAATCATTTCCGCCCACCCACATTTTTTGTTGGTGTCCCAAGACCGCTACCTCCCTGCTCACTCCCCCCTCACACTTTCGCTTTTTTCCAGCCTTTTTTTCTCATCCTTCTGAGGTTTTCATTGTTTCATGCCGGCTTTGGTATCCGCGCAGCGTGGGAGACAGTCTACGGTGACACCCAGTGCCTCGCCCCGTGTACCTCTTCTAGTGTCATCCCATCCCGCCAGGGGGAAAGCGTTGCTAAGAAATCCCTCATAACCCCTCCCAAACCCCCACCCCACCCCCACACACATAAATCCACACACACAAAAAGACAAGAAAATGAAACACACACAACGATCAAATCTAGCCCACTATACTACGCGTGCATCCATCAAATCTTACAAACAAAGGAGAAGGGAAGCTTCTTTTATTTACCGACGCCTCTAGAGGACATTGATTTTCGCATCATCGGCTATTGGACATCAAACATATGGTCATTCTGATGTATTTCTTTGGTGGAAAACCGCTGCCGTCACAAAGGCTACTCTTTCCGATAAGCAGCAAGGGGTCTATTATATGCACTTCCCCTTGATATGTAAATGTACATGCTTCATCCTCGTCATCACCGTCACCATCATCATCATCAACCGGACGAGGTGGCCGCATCGTTTGAGTCCCAGCCGAATCATACCAATGTCTTATAAAATTGATACCTGTTGCTATCTAGCCGGGAGCTTGGCATTTGTACTATAATATATGATATGACAAGGACTGGTTGGCTCTGTATCAGGATAATGTGACTGAGTGGGATATAGGGTCATGGTGCCGGCAGCCTGATTTCCCAGTGGGGCAGCACTATACAAGTCACCATGAGTGTGCACTGTCACAATTCAATATCCATCCTGATATGGCCGTATATGTAACCAGGCGGTAAAACTCCAAAAAACAGCCAACCATCTGGGGTCATACTCATAGTCATAGTACTCACACCTCACATAACACTCCCTCTGCTGACCACCATTGTGAGCGGCCTTATGGGGTGGTGGTGGGGGGAGGGGGTTAAACTGCCGGCAAAATGCAAGTGCAAATGGGGTTCGATTCCGGGATCACTAAACTTTGTACACTCTTTACTTTTACTTTCACGGCGTCGCTCGGTGGCTTGTTAGCGACGCGGGGCCCAGGTGACAAGCTACCTTCAGGTGCACTAATTATTGCCACGGTTCAAATTGACGTACAGAACACCCCCCCCCCCCCACACCCACCCACCCACACCAACACCCACACCCACCGACAGTGAAACTGGGAGGGTGAAATAATAGAAAACAAAATCCCTGGCGAGTCAGGAAGAGGGATGCTTAGACTTTTAGAGACTGATGGATGAGGAGGAGGGGGGGGGGGGGGGTCTTTTGTTTACCCGCCCTACACACATTTTTTTGTTCTCTCTTCCGCTCGGGGAGCATGAGGAGGGAAAAAAGTAAACTTCGGTGCACGATGAGGCCGTGATGGAATCATGGGATACTGAGAAGGTGGGATGGGGCGGGGGGGGGGGGGGGGCGAGCAGGGGGCGGGGGTTGTGAGAGGGGTAGGAGGAGAGGGGGCGGGAGGGGGAAGAGAGAGGGGGTGGGGGAAGAGGCAGGGGAGAAGGGGGAAAGGGGAAGGGATATGGGAGAAGGGGGAACGGGTGGGGAGGGAAGGGGAGAGGGAGAGGGCGAGTGAGAGGGAGAGGGGGAATGGGAGGGAGAGGGGAGCGGGAGGGGATTCAGGGAGAAGGGGAGGGGGTGGGGGAGGGAGGGAGATGGGGAATGAGGAGGGGAAGGGGAGTGGGAGAGGGGGAGAATGTGAGTGTGAAGGAGAGGAAGATGGGGCAAACGGGGAGCGGGAGGGAGAGCGGGAAGGGGAGAAGGGGATGGGAAGGGAGAGGGAGAGAGGGATGCGGAGAAGAGGGTGATTGTCGTTAGAAAGAGGGTGGTGGTGGGGTTGTGGGTGGGGTTGGGTGAAGAGTAGCGGACGGGGACGGCGGTGGGGGTGGGGTTGTGGGTGGGGTTGGGTGAAGAGTTGGGGACGGGGAAGGGGGTGGGGGTGGGGTTGTGGGTGGCGTTGGGTGAAGAGTGGGGGACGGGGAAGGGGGTGGGGGTGGGGTTGGGGTGGAACGGTCCAAGCCAATTGGAGTGGAATGATGACGGGTGACAGGGAATTTCAAGTGGGCGACTTTAAAAAGTTAAAGGATTCTTGGGTGGATGTCGGGGAGGAGGGGGAGACGGTGAGGAGGGGGGGGGGGGGCTGAGAACATTCTAGAGGCTGGGTGTGGAATAGATAGGAAATAATGTGTGCAGACATACATGTGAAGCAGCGGTGTGTGTGGTGATTGGACAGAGCCGACCAGGTGCGACCTGTACGGGGTGGGGGTGAAAGGTGGGGGAGGGTGTGTGGGTGTGTGGGTTAGGGGAGGGAGGTAGAGAAGGGTCAGGTGGGACTTGGTCTTCTCAGCTGCGACTCTTGACGTTGACGGATCAAGGCCCTGGGGATTCAGGATGCATGGTCTGGGGGGGGGGGGGGGGGGTTCAGTGTGTGGGCTTGTGTGAATGTGTGTTCGAATTTGTGAGTGTGTTTGTGTGACTGTGAGTGCGTGTGAGAGTGTGTGTGACTGTATGAAAGAGTGTGTGTGAGTGTGTGTGTGTGAGTGTGTGTATGAGTGTGCGAGTGTATATCAGTGTGTGTGATTGTGCGTGAGTGTATGTGATTTTGCCTAAGTATGTTTGATTGTGCGTTAGTGTGTGTGAGTGGGCACAGAATGGTTCGAGTGAAGGGGTGAGGGGGTTATGAGTGTGATGTCTGAGTGAGTATGTATGTGAATGTGGTAAATAATGGGGAATAATAATAGTATTAGAGCACGGTGTGTGTTTGCATGTGTGTGAATGTGGTAAATAATGGGCACTAATACTAGTATTAGAGCACGTTGTGTGTTTGCATGTGTGTGAATGTGGTAAATAATGGGCACTGATACTAGTATTAGAGCACGGTGTGTGTTTGCATGTGTGCGAATGTGGTAAATAATGGGGACCAATACTAGTATTAGAGCATGGTGTGTGTTTGCATGTGTGTGAATGTGGTAAATAATGGGGACTAATAATAGTATTAGAGCACAATGTGTGTTGCATGTGTGTGAATGGGGTAAATAATGGGGACCAATGCTAGTATTAGAGCATGGTGTGTTTGCATGTGTGAATGGGGTAAATAATGGGCACTAATACTAGTATTAGAGCACAGTGTATGTTTGCATGTGTGTGAATGGGATGGGCACTAATACTAGTATTAGAGCACGGTGTTTGTTTGCATGTGGGTGAATGGGGTAAATAATGGGCACTAATACTAGTATTAGAGCATGCTGTATGTTTGCATGTGTGTGAATGGGGTAAATAATGGGCACTAATACTAGTATTAGATCAGGGTGTGGGTTTGCATGTGTGTGAATGGGGTAACTAATGGGGACTAATACTAGTATTAGAGCATGGTGTGTTTGCATGTGTATGAATGTGGTAAATAATGGGGACTAATAATATTATTAGAGCATGGTGTGTGTTTGCATGTGTGTGAATGTGGTAAATAATGGGGACTAATAATAGTATGAGAGCATGGTGTGTGTTTGCATGTGTGTGAATGTGGTAAATAATGGGGACTAATACTAGTATTAGAGCATGGTGTGTTTGCATGTGTGTGAATGGGGTAAATAATGGGCACTAATACGAGTATTAGAGCACAATGTGTTTTGCATGTGTGTGAATGGGGTAAATAATGTGGACTAATACTAGTATTAGAGCACGGTGTGGTTGCATGTGTGTGAATGGGGTAAATATTGGGCACTAATACGAGTATTAGAGCACAATGTGTTTTGCATGTGTGTGAATGGGGTAAATAATGGGGAATAATACTAGTATTAGAGCACGGTGTGTGTTTGCATGTGTGCGAATGGGGTAAATAATGGGGACTAATACTTGTATTAGAGCACGGTGTGTGTCTACATGTGTGTGAATGGGGTAAATTATGGGGAATAATACTAGTATTAGAGCATGGTGTGTGTTTGCATGTGTGTGAATGGGGTAAATAATGGACACTAATACTAGTATTAGAGCATTGTGTGTGTTTGTGTGTGCGAATGTGGTAAATAATGGGGACTAATACTAGTATTAGAGCATGGTGTGTGTTTTGCATGTGTGTAAATGTGGTAAATAGTGGGGACTAATACTAGTATTAGAGCATGGTGTGTTTGCATGTGTGTGAATGGGGTAAATAATGGGGACCAATACTAGTATTAGAGCACGTGTGTGTTTGCATGTGTGTGAATGTGGTAAATAATGGGGACTAATACTTGTCTTAGAGCATGCTGTGTGTTTGCATGTGTGTGAATGGGGTAAATAATGGGTCAAGCCAGAAGTGGTGTTGGTCTACTTGTGTAGGAATGGGGTAAGTTATAAGTGATTCCAGAAGGTTATCTCATGGAGGGCTAACTTATCTTCTCAAATATCTCTCAGGGGAAATGAAAATGGGAGTTTTTCCCCATTAAAAATAGATTGCGGTATATATTTTAATCAAATAAATTAAAGGTTTTTTTTAGTGGAAGCAAATTAAATTCAAATGTCGGGTTTGAATGATTAAATATGTCATACTGGTCTAATAGTCTAGTTTCAATTACTATTACAACCCACAAACAAATCATTTAAACAATATTTTTAATACTGACATTTCAATTATCATGAAAACTGCCACCACTTTTCTAATTGAATATGTATATGAGACTCAAAAGGTGCTAAGCAATATGGGACAACACTTTGTCCATTGTAACGATCAACATACTATCTGCTTATGCATTTGCTCAGGGTAAACAGATTTTTTTTACACGGTGTTTCATAATCCCAATAGAATACATATTGATTTGAAGCAAATGTCCTTGCATTTTCAGTGTAACCGTTTCTGTGCTGCTTTGTGGCAATCGTTAAAATGGACAAAAAAAGAAGAGTTATAACCTTTTGAGAGAGGCTCATATGCATATGCTAATATGTCTTTGCTCTGTGTTGGGATTTAAACAAAATAGCCCCTGTGGAAAATCACAATCCCTACACTACCTAGCCTTTTGCCATTACTTTATTAGTACAGCACAATAGCAGTGCATCATTGCCTGCTCCTACTTTGGTGACGTGAGTGAGGCATCACATGACGTCACGTCGCAGCATCATGTCGTGACGTCACGTGCCTGTACCTTCACCATAGCGAACAAGTGGTTATTTAGCATTGTGTCAACCAATAAATTAATCAGATTTGATTGGCTGCTGCCATAAAGTGGCTGTCACATCTCGCCGGATTGAGCAACGGACAGAATTGTCTAGTCCAGTGGTGATAAGTATCAAAATGTATTAAAATGTGTCAAAATGTTGCGCTATCAAGTCAATGGCCGCTGGATGAACGGACATGAAACAGACATGAAACGGACATGAAGCGGACATAAATGGATAGCTAACGGACACAACAAACTCAAACCAGCCAAGAACCGTAGATGTCAGTCCGGCGGCATCCGTTCCTAGTTTTGTGCATGTTCAAAACTTGTACAGACACAAAACGGACTTTGTTCAGTTTCTGTCCAATTCCCCCAATCTTGTGAGGTGTGACAGGGCCTTAAGATAATGCGTGTTCGCGTTGGAGACAGACATCCGTGTCTTATATAGAAAACTCGGAATAAGAGAATATTGTAATTTCACCATGCCTGCGAAGGACCCCAATAAGGGGAAAACACAATAAAACCTCTCTAAATCGACCGACCTCGGGGCCGACTATGTGGTCCATTTAGGGAGGTGGTCGGTTTAGGGAGTTACAATATGGTTACAATAGTAGTTTTGGAACCCAAATAAAACCTCTCTAATCGACCACCTCCACAGATCGCCCACTCCCCTATATCGATCGCTTTATTTGGGTTCCAACAATACTATTGTAACGATATTTTAACTCTCTACACCGACCACCTCTCTACATGGACCACTTAAAGTCGGTCCCATGGTCGGTCGATTTAGAAAAGGTTTTACTGTATAGATATAGTTGAGTTTCTACTATACCTTTAAAATATATATTTGTTATATATATATATGTACATATAACAAATATATATACATATATACATACATATATAGAGGCATTGTAGAGAATAATCGGTACAATATTAGAAGTAATTCCCTAAAGCCTTCACACTTGCATAATACGTTTTATATCATATATATATATATGTCCATACTTGAAATTGACTGAGCTAATTAGCTAGTCGGGGGCCCTAATTTAATTAATAAAGCATTGAAGTTATAATAATACAATATTTATGAGAAAATTATATCTGAAGGTTAATTCTGGCGATGAATTTCGGTTATGGGGGATGGGGGAGGTGGTAGGGGGGAGGGGAAGGTGGGAGGACCATTTGATGGCATCGTTATATAATCCAGCCAACACGCTAGCGTTGTTACCATGACAATGGTGTGACATCAATGGCAGGTATGACAAGGGGCGTGTAGAGGGGTGTGAACAGGAAGACGGCACCCCCTCCACACACACACACACACACACACGCCCACACACCGCTCCACCCCTTCTGTAGTCTCAACCAGCACCCAGTACATCTTTACCACCAGGCTAAAGAATGGCGAATTCAGTCGAAAGCTAAGAAAAGGCTCAGGATATAACAATGGAACTCTCATGCACTTTCTTTACAAGTGATCTAAATTAATTATGTGAGTATAGACAAAGGAATGTTCTTTCAGTTATACATTCCATTATGGCTATATAGGATGTATATATATATAGTATGTGTCTATCTTATATATAATATATATAATATATATAATATATATAATATATAATATATATAATATATATAATATATATAATATATATATATAATACATATAATATAGTGATTTGTTCCTCTTTCTCTCACATGGCGCCAGCTGTGAGTGGTAAACTGCCACCTACTTCCGTGACCATTGGCCGGATTTAAACAAACTTATTTAGACTATATAGTTTTGAAAGTGAGCAGAGTGACAGTTGGCTCATGGTGTAGAGGAGGTGGGGAGGAGAGCATGCCTGCTCCGACGTGAATAACATGGAAGTTAAGGTGGTTAGAGAGAAACATTAATGGGCTGTCATTATTTCTATCCACATAATAAATTATATAGCACATATGTAGATAGGTAGATAAAGTCTATATAAATATAGTTAAATTCTAGGTTTCGTCTTCATCACAATAAGAGACCATATATTTAGTTAATAGATACATAATTTGAGTCCAGATAAATAAGTTTGATTCATCATAAGTTAACAAAACCATGCACTGTCACAATTCGCTACCCTTCCTGATATGATCACCTTCCACGTTGCGGAGACGTAAAACCCCAATCTGTCACTTACCTCTTCAAAGAAAATTGTCATACATTCACCCATCCGAAAGATAATTGTCACATATTATATATATGTATATATATATATATACATATATATATATATATATATACATATATATATATATATATTCAACCATTATAGTTATTCATTCATTTAAAGTTGGTATTAACACAGAACTGCTCTAGAAGTACATCATCTCACAGGGATCGAAAGGGATGGCCTAATCGGTAAGATCACTCGCCGACTGGCTTCCCATATGGGAGGTCGTTGGATCGAACCCCGGCCGAGTCAAACCAATGATGTATATAACGTATACATGTCACTACCTACCCTGGATAAGGCAAGGCATGGTTTGCTCAGTATGAGGATATTATGACTGACTAGGATATCGTCTGCATTGAATCATGTTATTCAACATTACGTGCTGTAATTGACATTAAATAACACTTGGAGAAAAAAAAGGATCTTCTTTAAAGCAATAAATCACTAGCAGATCTCCTCAGAATGACTTGTTACCTTTGTGAGTTCCACTTGATATGTGAGTGAGTTCTAGTTCAGTGAAGTCGTCTCACAGCAGATGACATTTAGCAAAAGCAGACGACAACCGAAAAGCATCACATTTCTCTTCACCAACTATCCACAGCCCCAATGGATGGTTGGTTGGTTATTGGAGTATAACATCCTGGCAACATCTAAGGTCATATCAATGGAAGACTGGCAGACTGAATGCAACATGTCGCGCTTGAGTGATTGGACTCTCCACTGATCATTTTAATTGTGTTCCTCTCAGTCACAGCAGACGACATTTACTAAGATTTAGCACACAAGCAGACGACACGCAAAACATAAACCTCCTTTCTAGGAAATGTGCTGTAGGCGAGTGGATGGCCGGTAGAGGGCGTGGGGGCCCGGTGGCTGAGGACACACATGTACGAGTAGAATGAGAAACATGGGGTTGACTAGGGTGGCAGCACCTGGCGCGTTTCCTAATTTGTGTTGGAACGCTGGGGCTGCCATAGCGAGGTTGGGTTCAGGGGGGGTGGTGGCGGTACCGTTGTTGTTCCCATAACCCTTTGTTCGCGCCCGGGCGACAGGTGGAGAACCCAGGTGAGGTGATGAGGGGTGGTTAAGGGTGCGTGTGATGGGGGTTGAGGGCTGAGTGTTGCTCGGCAGGAGGGAGGGGGGTAGGGGAGAGGGGGAGGGGATGGGGTGGGGGAGAGGGAAGGGGAGGGGGAGGGGTGGAGAGAGGAGTGGGGGGGGAGAGGAGGGGGGTAGGAAAGAGGGAGCAGGGAGGGGGAGAGGGAAGGGTAGGGAGGAGGGAGGGAGGAGGGGGAGGGGATAAGGAGGAGGGAGGAGGGAGGAGGGAGAAGGAAGGAGGAAGGAGGGAGGAGAGGGCAGGGGTGGCGAGAGGAGTGGGGGGGGGAGAGGAGGGGGTAGGAGAAGGAGCAGGGAGGGGGAGAGGAAGGGGGGGGGAGAGAGGGTCGGGGCAGGGGTAGGGAAGAGGGAGGAGGGAAGAGCGAGGGGGAGGAGGGAGGAGGGAAGAGGGAGGGGCTGAGGGATGAGGGAGGAGGGAGGGGGAGGGGGGAAGGGGTGAAGGGGTTGGCGGTAAAATGTCGGTCGGTTGGTTAAAATTGCATCGTCCGATAGCTTTGAGTTTCTGCTATACGTTTAAAAGTAAACATATTAAGATGATTATTAGTATGTACTTTAATTCAGTTTGAAGTGCATTTTATTTTTAGATTATGATCCAACCATCGTTTCAAAAGTAAATATATTAGGATGGTTAGTAGTATCTACTTTACTTTAGTTGGAAGTACCTTTTATTGTAAAGGGTTCACTTTTGAGACTTTTGTTAGGTGAAAACATGTTTCATTAATATCGGTGTGCGTGTCAACATTATCGATGGATACCCATATATTTCAATAGGGACTTGTGTTCTAGTAAACTGACTTAGGAGATTCCTTTTAATGCAGAAATACCTGCTTAATAAGTGCAGAAGTATATAATTTGGATGTGGACGATCAATGCTAGATAAGTGTTTTAGTTGTGGTCTTTTGATCGGATTCTACAGCTTATTAACCCCCCGGTGGGGGGGGGGGGGGGGTCTGCTTAAAAGAATATGAACTTGATGCAAGGTAGGGAAATTAATTAGAATTACTGCTCTAAACCAATGGAAACATACACGATATACCTCAATGGAGAGGTGAGCGCGGAGGGCGAGATAGAGGAGATTGTTGTTTGTTTGTTTGTTGTTTTAGATCCTAGCAACATCTAAGGTCATATCAGGACGAGATAGAGGAGATGGCGGCGGAAGGGGATGGCGGCGGTTTTTGTGTTTCTTGTGTGGGTTATGTGTGTGTGTGGGGGGGGGGGAGGACTTTCACTCCAAGCAGACGACATTTGGGGAAAGCAGACGACAATCTTAAAGTGGCCGCTTCTTGCCCGCGTGACCTACTTAAGGGGGCGTGGGAAGTGCGCATCATCAGAGCCTGCGCACCCCCCCCCCCCCCCGGCGACCCCCCATAATTGATTGTGTCATCTTTGGTGTAATTTTCCGTCAGCAGGTGGCGCAACAGGTGACTGTATCGCACCGCCAGTTTGCCGCACCCACACCCCAACCCTCACACGGCCTCATCAACACTCACACTGCGCCGCTCTTATTTCCCATCATGGCCTCAACACACACACTGCACCACTCTTATTTCCCATCATGGCTTCATCAACACCCACACTACACCACTCTTATTTCCCATCATGGCTTCATCAACACCCACACTGCACCGCTCTTATTTCCCATCATGGCCTCAACACCCACACTGCACCACTCTTATTTCCCATCATGGCCTCAACACCCACACTACACCACTCTTATTTCCCATCATGACCTCAACACCCACACTGCACCGCTCTTATTTCCCATCATGGCCTCAACACCCACACTGCACTGCTCTTATTTCCCCATCATGGCCTCAAAACCCACACTACACCACTCTTATTTCCCATCATGGTCTCATCAACACCCACACTGCACCGTTCTTATTTGCCATCATGGCCTCAACACCCACACTGCACCGCTCATATTTCCCATCTCTTCCACCTTTTTTTACCCGCCCCACTCATATATTCTGAGTCCTTACATTGCACGTCTACCGATGAGTCCTTTAGGCAATGTACTTGACCCCCCCCCCCCCTCACCCTCTCTCCTCCCCGCTCTCTCCCTCTCTATCCTCCCTCTCTTCTTCCCTCTCTCCCTCTGACTTATCAAATTGATAGTTGTCGCTCTCAAACCAGGCGTTCGGCATTATTAGGATAGGGGAACGACTGGTTAGCTCTGTGTCACGATAATGTGACTGAGTGGGATATCAGGTCAAGGTGCTGGTGGCCTGGTATCCAAGTGAGGCAGCACTATAAAGTCACCATGAGTGTGCACTGCCACAAGTCGGTGCCCATCCTGATATGACCGTCGATGTTGCCAGGACGTAAAACTCCAACAACAAACCAACGGCATCTTACATCTTGTCACGGCACCTTTCAACAGTACCTCAAACTATTCCACTCCGCCTTCCAACTACGCCCATATTTTCGCACTTCGCAATACATTTATAATGTACCTTCCCGCCATCTTGCCTGAATCTCCCTACTTCAGTTCCCATGGCACCCGGTCCTCCAGGTGGATCTACTCACGGCTATCTTACCTGTTCAAAAAGGTTGTTTATTGTGTTGTTTGTTTATTTTTTAGCAACATCTAAAGTCATATAAGGATGGGTGACAGTGCACACTAATGGCAACTTTATAGTGCTGCGCCACTGGGATACTAAGCTGCCAGCACCATGACCTGATATCCCATTCAGTCACATTAATCAATTTTGTAAGTGATTGGGTTGACTCGACCGGGAATTGAACTCCCGACCTTCCACAAAGGGAGGCCTGCGCTCTAGCGATTCGGCCATCACGTCCGGTGGGGACCAATGTTCTGAAGCAGTCGAGAGCCACAATGACACATAAACCTGCGTGCCTTGACAGGACGAGCACTTGAAACAAACAGATCCTTTTTTTATTATTTGGGATTCATCCAGTTTGCCGACCCCCCTGCACCTGCACATATGAGTTTGTTGTTTGTTTGTTGTTTTACGTCCTAGCAACATCTAAGGTCATATCAAGTCTGGGGCATATATGAGGTTGAGAGGCTGCAGTGTGTGGGTGGCTTGGAAGTCTCCACAATCGGTAGCATTGGCAGATAGAAGCTTTAAAAAACCTAGCACATAAACATGACGCCGCCTGCACGTTATATACACAGACTTTAAAAAAACTCACAATTCTTTGTAAATACACGTGAGGACTGAGTGCTTGGAGAGGACTGGAGAACATCACCAGACGGGATGGCCGAATGAGTTAGAGCGTCCGTCTCCCGTGTTGGTAGATCATGGGATCGTGGGTTCGAATCCTAGTCGAGTCAAACCAATGACATAAAAATTGATACTTGTCGCTTCCGAGCCAGGAGTTTGGCATTATTAGGATAGGGCAAGGAGCAGTGGAATGAGGAAGACCAGTCGTCTGCGACTGAAATTTCCCCTGCTTAAACGACTAATGTACCAAGAAAAAAACAAGAAAAAAGTGTGGAAAGTTCATTGGTGGACCGGGGGTTATTTGTAAGTAAATACTTGATTGCATTTGCGAAAGACCAGCCGCAATGGCCAAATGAGTTGAGCCTTGTGTGGCAAGTCATCGGATTTTAACCATCACATTCGAAACCCGGAGCGAGTCAAAGTGATGATTTAAAAATGTATACTTGTCGCTCGCTACACAGCCTGGCGCTTGGCATTACATGTACCAGGCCAGGGGAAGTCATGGGGTAATGTGGAAGAGCAACTGTTCATGTTTCACATTTCCTCAGTTTAACCGTCCTGCTATGACCTTAGATGTTGCTAGGAGGTAATATAACAACAAACAAACAAATTCTATGTTTAATCAACAAATGTAGCTAGCAGAACAAGTAACGAACAAAAGGTTTACTGCAATCTCTCAATTTTTTTTATTCAATATGGTTTAACTGCAGGATGGGGTTCAATGATTAATAAAAAACACTTTTGGGAGAGTTGCTAAAATTGTCCATAAATAATGATCTAGGTATGATTGACTGGGGAGTGAGGCAGTGGTAGTGACAAAATAAGACGTGAGCAGTTCCAGTACTATATGGTCAACCTCAGGGATACACCGATAGTGACTTATAGACCAGACCCCTTTCAATGTTTATAAACATTGTGTATGCGTGCACAGCCAGGCTGCAGAATGAAGGCACACTGCCATTGAGTTTGCCGATACGCGCAGTGAAAAACATCAGTTTTATTCAAAATTAATAAAAATTCAGAATCCTAACCTTATAAATTGGATATAATCTGTTTGTTAAACATGTTTTCTCTAGGTGTTCCAAGCGGTTTGTTTCTCGGTGGTGTGGTTTTAGAGACATTTAACTTTTACTGTATGAAGATTGCTCACGGCCAATGAGAATGCATTGAGTTTGCCGGTATGCACAGTGCAAAATGTCAATTCTATTCAAAATTAATAGAAATGCAGAACCTAACCTTATCAATTTAATATAATCGGTTTGTTAAGCATGTTTTCTATATGTGTTGCAAGCGGTTTGTTTCTAGGTGGTGTGGTTTTAGAGATATTTCACCTTTTCTCTATGAGGATTGCTCATAGCCATTGAGTTTGCAGTGTGACAGTGTGTCGTCCTGCAGCCAAGCTACACATGCACTGACCTAAATACCTATGCTGACGTCATATGAAATAGGTCTATAAGTTATATGAAAGCAATGGGAAATACAATGACAGTAAGTTGAACACATTTGTTAGTGTAGTGCTCTGTGCTGAACCTCCTATAAGCCACACGTCATAGATGAATGAATCAGGAAGACTAGACAAACTAATGGTTAGGACACCCACCCCAGAAATGTGGAATGTGAGTTTGGGTCCTACTGTAGATAGATTACTATACTTAGACAACATTGGTATCATTACTGTGATTCAAGCTACATGCTTCATGGTTGACATATGTATAAATATGTAAGTGGCCTTGCATAGACACGTACTCATAATATTTTTTTATTCAATATGGTTTAACTGCAGGATGGGGGTCAATGATTAATAAAACACTATTGGGAGAGTTCCTAAAATTACAATATGCATTTGCATATGCATATATATACATCTTTTACATTCCAGGCCAGTGTGTTAAACGCTACACCACCTAGGCTCCCTGATGTCATCACCCTATATCCTGGCGAGATTTGAAATCCTTATGCGAGAGAACCTGGAGAAGGAACAGATGGTGTTACATCATCCGTGGTTTGCATTAAGTGCAAAATAAACTACACTTGACTTGTTAAAGTTGAAGGATAACTTTACAGAGGACACATCCGAGGCCTGTAAGAGAGGGAGAGGAGCCATGGGCACATGGATACCAGCCTTTATTCCCAGCTGTGTATGTGGCTCCTTCCCTGAGAGGTCAGTCTGCATTGACACCATTTTGTAAAGTCGACGGCTGGCTGTTTGAGTGGTGTAGATAGGCTAATAAGAAATCACTACAGGCAAGGAAGGAAAGTAGATAAAGAGTGAAAGGTAGGAGAGTGAGACTTTCTGATTTATTGTATGTATAGTTTCATGAACAAGATGGTGGGGATCAAATGATCCAGTCTTCCAATCCCTAACAGGCATTCCTCTATCCACCAAGGAGGGTTCAATATCCTTGTTACCAAGGCATGGTTAGATCTGGCTACAGTGCCCTGTTGTATCTGGTGCAGTGATCCATAAATAACTCTTGGAGGGGAGGGGGTATGTGAGGAGACTTCCCAAAGACTGGCCCACATGTCAAGAAGTGATCCTCTCTTAGGTCAAGAAGTGACCCTCTCTCTCTAACTATATTGATACACAACTTCTATCCTCAATTAGTAATAGATCACCAACTCCACATATACCTTATATGCCTTTGGTTTCACATACCATTTACCATTTTATAGACAAGTTGCAATTTATTATAGCAGAGTTCTCCATATCCCATATATCATGTATCGGAAAGTTTTACAACCACACACATAGCTAGGCATGTGTGGATGTATTGCACTAGAGAGCCTAGATAGCCTAACGGGTAGGACCCTTGCCCAGAAGGGCAGACATTATGGTGAGAAGAATCCCGCTCTCGGCATGATGGTTCTCTTGTTTTCAATACCCACTCAACATTATTTGTACTCACATATTTAAATTATATAGCACATATATGCATCATTGGTGGGGGAGCGGGACGTAGCTCAGGCGGTAGGGTGTTCACCTGTGAAGGTTTGGGTCATCCGATCGATCCTGCTCAATGGACCCATTTGCAGTTTGGGCTATTTTCTGTTCCAACCAGTGGCCCACAACTGGTTCATCAAAGGATGTGGTATGTGCTGTCCTATCTGTGGGAATGTGCATATAAAAGACCCCTTGCTGCTTATTGGATAGAATAGCCTATGTGGTGGCAGCGGGTTTCCTCCAAAGAAATGTCAGAATGACCATAAGTTTGACATCCAACAGCCGATGATAAAAACCAATGTGCTCTAGAGGCGTTGTTAAATAAAACAAGATTGGTTTTATTGGTTGGGATTTTTAATACAAAGATAAAATATATCAGATGTGTGTTGCTCCATGCCCCCCCGCCCCCATTCCCCATCAGCCCGACCAACGCAAACAGTGTTCACCTATAGACAGTTTCTTAGAGGATAGTATGACATCCTATGTAAAGAACAATCGTTTTTACCATGTGCCTGGCGACTTCCATACCTAACCACGGGTGTGTCTGCTCTGCGGAGGCAATAGTTGTGAGGACTTGGGTATTGGTGAGGGTGTGTGTGACGGATTTTTAACCTCCCACGCTACATAGACATGGTATGAGAGCAACCGGCCTTTGATGACACTGTAAGTTATACACAGCGGTGGAAATCCAAATTGGCAGAGGTGTGGGGGCAAAGGGAATCGAACCATTGACCTTCAGATTAGGAGTCCGACCTAGAAAAAAAGTCAGGCACTCTAACCACTCTGCCACAGAGAACACCATCTCAAATTGTCGATTTTGGAACTATGTGTTGTGGTAGGGGATCATTTGGAGGCACTTGTAAACACGAGAGAAGGCTCGATAGTATAACAGTTAATACCAGTCAGTCACTGCACAAATATCTCCAAGGCATTCCTGCTGGTCATCATGGTGGTTTTGTTTGTTGGTGATTTACGTCCTAGCAATGTCTAAGGACAGTTACAGACTTTTGACAGTGCGCACTCACGGCAACACATGAAAGTTTGGTTTAACCATACCGGATTGGCCTAGGGTCTGACAATTTTGTTTGCTTTAACCGATAATTTGGATAACTGACTTTGGTTTAACCAACTTTTGTATATGATAAATGGTAGTATTTTGCCGGGCCGCCGAAAAAAGTTTGGATTAACCGATCGTTTGGTTTAACCGAGCTTGGTTTAACGGGGTTGTACTGTATTGAGAAAACCAGTCCTTGGTCTATCCTAGTCATGCTGAGTGACAGGCTAGGCCGGGACAAGTAACAATTTTGTAAATCATTGATTTGACTCGGCTGGGGTCCGTCGGTTAAAACTTGGTGAAGCAGGCATCTCAGTGGGATGTGTGGGTGTGTTTGTCGGTTAATAGTTGGTGCAGCATGTTCATCAGTTGATTGATCGGTTAAAAGTTACTGCCGTAGGCTTCCATGTGGGCTGTGTGGGTGGGTTGGTCGGTTAATACTTGGTGGAGGAGGCCTCACAACGGGCTGATTGGGTGATTTGATCGGCTAATAGTAATACTTGGTGCAGCCGACCTCCCGGTGAGTTGTGTGGGTGAGTTTGTCGGTTAATACTTGGTGCAGCAGACCTACTGGTGAGTTATGTGGGAGAGTTTGTAGGTTAATACTTGGTGCAGCAGACCTACTGGTGAGTTGTGTGGGAGAGTTTGTTGGTTAATACTTGGTGCAGCAGACCTCAGGGTGAGTTGTGTGGGTGATTTGATCGGTTACTACTTGGTGCAGCAGACCTACTGGTGAGCTCTCTGGGTGATTTGATCAGTTAGTTAATACTTGATGCACCTGGTTTCTCCTACTGGTGATTTGTGTGGGTGAGTTTGTCGGTTAATACTTGGTGCAGCAGACCTACTGGTGAGTTGTGTGGGTAATATGATTGGTTAATACTTGGTGCAGCAGACCTACTGGTGAGTTGTGTGGGTGATTTGATTGGTTAGTACTTGGTGCAGCAGACCTCAGCATGAGTTGTGTGGGTGATTTGATCGGTTACTACTTGGTGCAGCAGACTTCCCAGTGAGTTGTGTGGGTGATTTGATCGGTTACTACTTGGTGCAACAGATCGACTGGTGAGTTGTGTGGGTGATTTGATCGATTACTACTTGGTGCAACAGACCGACTGGTGAGTTGTGTGGGTGATTTGATCGGTTACTACTTGGTGCAGCAGACCGACTGGTGAGTTGTGTGGGTGATTTGATCGGTTACTACTTGGTGCAGCAGACCGACTGGTGAGTTGTGTGGGTGATTTGATCGGTTACTACTTGGTGCAGCAGACCTCCGGGTGAGTTGTGTGGGTGAGTTGGTCGGTTAATACTTGATGCAGCAGACCGACTGGTGAGTTGTGTTGGTGAGTTGGTCGGTTAATACTCGGTGCAGCAAGCCCCACCCGGGTCATCTCTTGGAGGTGGCGTGTCTGACAACAGGTGCTACGTAACATCTTCAGGGTGGGATGCTGTGGGGGTGTCGGGGTGGTGCTGGTGGGTGGTGGTGGTGGGGTGGTGTTGGTGGTGATGATGGTGGTGGGGTGATGTTGGGGTGTGGGAGTGGGATGGTGTGGTGGTGGTGGTGGTGTGGTGTTAGTGGTGGTGATGGTGGGGGGGTGGGGGGGGGGGCAGCTTTGTTACCTGGGCCTGGTTAGCAAACACTGCACCGACTTTCTGAGTACAACCCCAATGCCGGCCAGACTTCTATCATTAAACAAAATTTAAAAATCCACCCACAAATAAAAAAAAAACAAGACAAATGTCAGCAATCCTTGCAATTTGCCTCCAGAACACTGCAGAACTAAGAGACATACAGACAGACAGAGATACATGCGTACAGACAGACAAACAGATAGTCAAACAGACAGAAAACAGACAGACAGACAGTAAATAGAGCGGGCCACTTTAATGATGTGGCTGCATTCTCTTGTTATTGTCCAAGGATGCATTGAGGGTGGATAATGTTCTATAGGGGTGCATTTGTTGTTCTGTCCGCACCAATGGTTTCCGGCCTTTACAAGGATGGTGTATTTCACAGGGATGAAAGTGCTCTCTGGGAAAAAAAGCGGAAATACTGATATTCTCCCATAGGTTTAGCATTGTCAGGGAATCGCGGACAATTTCAGGAAGTCGGGTTTCATATATATTGGTATACGCTGATAGTGCTGTGCTGTTTGAAGCATGTATTTGTAGTGTATGCTGATAGTGCTGCGGAATCTGCGGGATTGAAAAATCCCGGAAATCCACAGAATCGCGGAGATCTTTCATCCCTGATTTCAACTGCATAGTGTGAGACAATGAGACGATATGAACACGACCAGACGGCACGGCCGAATGAGTTGAGCGTCCGTCTCCCAATTTAGTAGATCGTGGGATTCGAACCCACGGGTTCGAACTCTGGTTCAAACCAACGACTAGCCAGGTCGCAGCTTCATCTTACATAGCAGAAGTTGGGATAAGTGCCACTGCCAGCCGTGTCCATCACAATAGGCTATCTGAAATAATCTCCCCACAAAGGTTGCATCGGAATCCATAGCGCGAGTGAATGATTGGGGAGTTTTACACCCTAGCAACATCTTATCACATCACCACATATACCGAATTGTAACAGCGCGCATTCATCACGGCTTGATAGTTTGTTTTGTTTGTGTTGTTTTAGGTTCTAGCAGCATCTAAGGTCATATCAGAATGAGTACCGACTTGTGACAGTGCGCACTCATGGTGACGTTATAGTGCTGCCCCACTGGAAGACCAGTCCACCAGCACCATGACCTGATACCCCACTCATTCACATTATCCTGACACTGAGCCAAGCAGTCCTTGCCCTATCCTAGTAATGCCAAAAGCCTGGCTAGGAAGCGATAAGTTTACATTTTTAAGTCATTGGTTTGACTCGACCAGGGTTCTAATCCACGAACCCATAGGTTCTGATCCCCCGATCTCCCAAAACAGGAGACAGACTTGATAGTGCTGCCACCACTGGGATACCGCTCCAACAGCACCATGACCTTAGATCCTACGCAATGACATCATCCTAACAACGCACAAACCAGTCATTGTCATATCCTGGTATTAGTGGTAATGCAAAATAACATTCGAGTTAGGGGCGACAAGTATTAATCTTTGTATGTCTGTGAATTGACCCGACAGGGGATCGAACTCACGACCTGCTTTTAGTTACACGGGTTAGACGAATTGTTTTTAAGAGGGGTGGGCTCCTAGCTGTGTCCTCTAAGACATGCAGGTGCCGCGATTGTGCAAATCACAGTCTCCCAGTGGGGCAGCACTGTAAATTCGCCACGAGTGCGCAATGTCACCGGTTTGTACCTGTCCTCATATTACCCTAGATGTGTACGGTATGTAAACCTCAACAAGGAAAGAAACAAATGCCTGATGCTTTCATTGGATGATGAATAATATTATTGGTATTAGTAAAATTCTTCTTCTGACGTCCTTGTAGAAAACACGAGTCAATGACCATTTTGGTAGAAACTAAATCCCCTGAACCGAAGTGATATCTCGACTTTTGCCGGATGCGGTGGCTGAATCGATAGAACACATGCTTCCCGTGCGGGAGGTCAGGAGTTCGATTCACGATCGAGTCAAACCATTGACTTACAAAATTGATACCTACCGCTAAAGGCCCTGTCACATTACCGCGTATGGCGGGAGCGTATTGAAAACCTACGTAGGTCCTGCGCGTGCCGGCCTATGATGACATTTGGTGACCTTTCGGGTGGTTTTGAGCGTATGTGGAACCTACGAGGAGCATACGAGGAGCGTATGGGAGTGTGCTGTGACAATTTTTGACAGTATGGGCCATACGCCCTCATAGGTCGTTTTTTTTTTAGCATGCACAAAAAAATTTGGACGGACGGATTTATGAAAGCGTATGGCGGCGTATGCCTCATACGCTTCACATACGCCGGCATCTGGCGGCATCTGGCGGCGTATGAGTAGCGTATGAGTAGCGTATGCATAGCGCATGAGTAGTGTATACGGCGTATGCCAACGTATATGACGTAACGCGCTTACGCCGCCATACGCTCCCACAAAAAAACCTAATGTGACAGCCCCTTAAGTATCCTGGCTCTCAGCATTACTAGGATAGGGCAAGTCTGGTTAGCTGAGAGTCAGGATTATCTGACTGAGTGAGAAATTGGGTTATGCTGCTGGCGGCGTGGTCTCCCTGTGGGCAGCACTATAAAGTTACCATGAGTGTACAATGTCACAAGTCAACACCCGTCCTGATATAACCTCAGATGTACCAAGGACACAAAACTCCTACACAAAAAAAGTGGATTTTGCAAGAGAGCTAATTGACTGCCTACAAATTAGGTACAGGTAACCATCTCTATCTGGACTCCTTGGGAATTTCCCGATCGACGAATCTTTGGTACAAAGCACCCGCAGGTACACAAGGCCACAGGTGTGATAATGGATGGGTCAGGGGTCAGCGTGGTGAGATGGTGAGCAGAGAAAAGGTGCGTGAGGTGTGGGTGCATGGAAGAAGGGACTGGGGGGAGTGGGAGGGGGAGTGGAGGGGGAGGGGGGAATTGGGGGAGGGGCTGGGGGAATTGAGTGGGGGGGAGGGGGACGGAGAGGAAGGGGGAGGGAGAGGAAGGGGGGTGGAGGGGGAGCGGGACGGAGGGGGAAGGTTGGAGGAGAGGGGAAAATGGAGTGGGAGGAGGGAAGTGGGGGTGTAAGTGGGGGGGAGGGGGTGGGGGTGGGGGTCGACGCCCCATCGACACAACTGCACAACCACCCCATTGTTGTTCTGTCCCTCCCTGTGAGAGGCGGAACCCTAAATAGAGATATCGCTGAACATTGGTGCTTTCTCCAAGCTGCATGCGCACCTGACGATAGCGGCGTGTAGGGTTGGGTGTGCGGGAGGAGGGTGGGAGGTGGTGATGGGTTGGTGTGTGTGTTTACCGAGATGTGGGGGGGGGGGTCGGATGGCGGTGCAGATTAATGTCGTCTGCTTGGGTAAAATAAGAAAGTTGCACACCGTGACAGTTTGCAAGTAACCACGTTCCAATGGAAATGTCGATCATGGGTTAAGCTATATTTGAGTTATAACACAATGATTACTGACAGAGTAATTAAGTCCTAATTGGTGAGTGATCTGAGAGTAATATCGTGGTATACTTCGGTATATAACCTCTTTCAGCTGATGCGCTGCAACCGTAATGCCATAACTGTTACCAGATTACCAAATGCATGTGGCAGACTGGTTAGAGTGTCTGACTTCTTTCTAGGTCTGACTCCTAATCTGAAGGTTGGTGGTTCGATTCTCCATACCCCCCCCCTACCTCTGCCAATTTGGAGTTTCACCGCTGTGTATAACTTACAGCATCATCAAAGGCAGGTTGCTCTCATACCATGTCTATGTGGTGTGGGAGTTTAAAAATCCCTTGGGTCCGTAAAAGTGTAGACTCAGGCTTTCTATCGACAAACTGTCTAATGGTGAAAACAAGTCTATTCGGGCTTATCCATGATAGGCACTATAGATCCTCAAGAAAAAAATGTCTTTTCTTTTAGGTACATTTAAGGGAATTTCAACTGCAGAGACAAACAATTTGTCTTCCTCATTGCATTGCCGCTTTCTCAGATGACCTTAGATGTTGCTAGGACGCAACACAACATAGATTCAAACGTTCCACTGCTCCTTGTTCCTATCCCACAAATGCAGACCGCCAGACTCGGTAGCGACAAGTATGCATTTTGTTTAATCATTGGTTCGACTCGGCCGTGTTTCGAACCCACGTCCTGCCACGCGGAGAAACGAGGTACCAACACATCCGGCCTGGTAGTAGTGAAGATCAACGGCTCATCCAGAACTATCGGGTATTTTAAAGAGAGCAGACGACACTCAGTGGGAGCAGACGACATTCAGCCGAACGCCAGTGGCGCCACTTACCGGCGGACGGAGAGTCCATAGGTGATGGGCCTACGTCTGCTCCGCTGGAGGACGTACCGGAAGTACCCTGCAACAGAAAGTTAAGTCATCAGAAACATCATCACACGAAACAAAAACAGAAAAGCAACAATTATGTACTACCACCTTCACTAGGCGAGAAATGTTTGTTTGTTTGTTGTTGTTGTTTTATGTCCTAGCAACATCTAAGGTCATATCAGGACAGGTACCGACTTGTGACAGTGTGCACTCATGGCAATTTTATAGTGCTGCCCCACTGGGAAATCAGGCCACCGGCACCATGACCTGATATCCCACTCAGTTACATTATCCTGACACTGAGCTAACCAGTTCTTGCCCTAACCTAATAATGCTGAGCACCAGACCAGGAAGTGACAAGTATACATTTTTAAGTCATTGGTTTGACTCGACCGGGAACCAAACTCGCGAACTCCTGATCTTCCGCACGCGAGGCCTGTGCTCAACCGATTCGGCCATCGTGCCCGGTCAGGCGAGAAATGAGTAGTCCAATGCGTTACTTCAATATAAACTTTAAATAAAAAAATATTTAAAGAATGACACCACCTGAAAATGACTTTCGATAAAAGCAGCAATTTATCAACTTTTTCTATGAGACACAGGTAATTTAAAAGTGCATGTACAGAGTCTCAAAAGGTCAGTCTAGGAAAAAGGTACGAACAAATACATGTAAGACTAAGAAGAGACCCCCCCCCCCCCGATGTCCCACCTCACCCCTTCGATCATAATAGCTTCGATCATATATACATATTTATATGCATATCCACGTTTTCTTTATTTCTTTCATATTATATTCGTATATATGAGTAAAGAACACGTATAATATAAGTAAAATACATCTATATAGGACTTAGGCGAGTACATCTATGTATACCTTAGTGTTCTTTACTTATATATGCATATATAAGTAAATAATAATGTATAAATAGTAATGAATATATAAGTAAATAAATATTTGTATAAGTATATATATATTCAAGTAAGCATATGGATATTCATATAATTATGTAAGTAAAGAACAAGGTACATTATTGACATTCACAAACGCAACAGAAATCCGTGCCAAGTCACCAGCCAGTGGTGGTCATGTGACCTCGCAACCCCCAATTGCCTTGCTGCCTGCATTCCTACACCAACCTGCCCACCAGGCTGCTCTAGGAACAGTTACCAGCTCCTTCAAGATCCTTCCAGACTGCATGCACACAAACATCAATTCGTTCCTATAATATCCACATAATCCTGTGTATTATAGATAGTGATAATAGAGACCATATGAAGAAGTATTCCAGTTCTTTTTTTATTTAAATTACTAATATTGTTTTAAATCATCCCCAACCCGAATCTCCATCGATCCTTGGTCCATCCATTCATTGCGCCACAACTTACATCCTGCCTTCACAATGCCGAGAACCACAAACACATTCCCACCAAAATAGACAATAAAGAACACAAACCTTGTGTAAAACCCAACCTGGTTGCAAGATTATAAGCTGCTTAATCATACTGAATACTGAAGACTTAGACTGATTAAATTGTATTAAGATTAAAACAGAGACATTGAATTTACAACAAGGCATTTGCCTTGATGAAAGTATGATAAAGCCAACCTCATGCCCCTTTGATAAACTTTTCAAACCTTCCAAGACAGAGTCGCCATTAAAACCGGTCTTAAAATTGAATAGTCTTATGGTTTTCAGTTTCGGCCATTTTTTTAGATACATATAGAAGAGTCCTTGTTATAAATTACTGTACTTAAAGGCTCTGTCACACATCACCGGATTGGGGAAATGGAAAGAAACCAAACAAAGTCTGTTGACATCCGTTACAAGTTTTGAACATGTACAAAACTTGGAATGGATGCCGTCGGGTTGATGTCTATGGTTCTTGTCTGGTTTGAGTTTGTTTAGTCCGCTTATCGTCCGTTGGCTATCCGTTCATGTACATTTCATGTCCATTTCATGTCCGTTCGTCCGGGCCGCCTTTGACCTGATATCGCAACATTTTGACACATTTTAATACATTTTGATACTTATCATGCCCGAACACCACTGGACTAGACAATTCTGTCCATTGCTCAATCCGGCATAGTGTGACAGGTAACTATGATTCAAAATGACTAGATATTTGAAATGCAAACATGCAAATTTAATATGTGCCTGATAAAATTCTGATCCCATGGGTTTCAACATTAACAGGTTCTATTAAATTGACTTAGTGTGCCATTCTAATATAATGGCATTAGAATGGCATACAAAGTCAATACTAATTTTGCTATTGACTTATTAAGCATTTGTTGTTAAATAGAATTTCTATGAAGCAACAAAACCTTATTAAGTGCACCAATATCTAAGTTAGATAATTCGATATCTGTTTCTCTTTCGAAAATGTGATGGTTTTATCGGACTTTCCAACTATATTTTGCTTAACTGCTCTGATTGTGAGCTAGAATGGAAATTGTATATCACTTTTCATCAATGTCAACTACATTTATTTAACAATAATTAAATAATGCTCAATCGCAAATGTTGGTATCAAAGAATTTCCGCTATAGATTATCGTTGTGAATGTGTGATAGACGCATGCGTAAGAGAAGGCTAGCCGTCATCTCTCACCTGTCATCTCTCATTTCTACTTCCTGTAACCCTCCACCCACCCTCAGATATCTGTCTGTCTCACCTCTCATCTCGCTAATCCTTCATCTCCATAGCCCTCACCCCACACCATTCCTTTGAGATGGTCCCGGGTTGCTACCTAGAGGATGGTGATGGTGAATGAAGGATGAAGGGGGGGGGGGGGCTGGGTATGTGCTGCAGGGGTAGGGGTGGGGATGATTGTGTGTGTGTGTATGTGTGGGTCTGGATGTGAATATGGGAGGTTGGGTGTGTGGGTGGGTGTGGGCGTATGACCTGCGGGTGTGTGGGTGTGGAGTGAGTGTGTGGGTGTGATTGTGTGGGTGTGATTGTGTGGGTGTGATTGTGTGGGTGTGATTGTGTGGATGTGATTGTGTGGGTGTGATTGTGTGGGTGTGTTTGTGTGGGTGTGATTGTGTGGGTGTGATTGTGTGGGTGTGATTGTGTGGGTGTGATTGTGTGGTTGTGATTGTATGGGTGTGTTTGTGTGGGTGTGGTTGTGTGGGTGTCTTTGTGTGGGTGTGATTATGTGGGTGTGATTGTGTGGGCGTGTTTGTGCGCATGGGCGGGGAGCTTGTGCGGTTGTGGGTGTGTATGTGTGTATGGGAGTTTGAGGGGGTGGGTGAGTATGAATATGTGGGGTGTGTGTGGGTGTGGGTGTGGATGGGAACTGATTGTGTGGGTCTGGGTGTGTGGAGGTGAGCTTGAGGCCGTGGGGGTGGGTATGGGTATGTGGTGTGTGTGGGTGTGTGGGAAGGGATTGTGGGGTGATGGGTGTGGATGTGGGTGTGTGGAGGTGAGCTTCAGGGTATGGGTCGGTAGGAGTATGTGTTGTGTATGTGGGTGAGTGAGAAGTGATTGCGTGGTTGTGGGTGTGGGTGTGTGCACGTGAGATTGAGGGTATGTGTGGGTATGAATATGTGGTGTGCGCGTGGGGGGGGGGAGTGAGAAGTGATTGTCTGGCTGTGGGTGTGTGCATGTGAGATTGAGAGTGTGGGTGTGTATTAGCATGGTGTGTGTGTTGGGGGGGGGGGGGGGGGGGGTCGGTAGGGGGTAAGGGTAGTCGGGGGGTACTAGAAGCCCGGGCCCTCTCCCATTGTGGCCCGTAGAGGTACAATAGTTCTGTCGGTCCCCTACAGGTGTCACTGCTGTCACCTGAGAAGACAATCAATCCACTGCCTTCACGTCCAGGACGGCCCGGCCGGGGGATGCTGAGGAGGACGGGAGATGGGTGTGTGAGGGGGGAGGGGGAGGCGCTGGGGAGGGGGGGGGGGGAGGAGCGGGGCTAACTGGAAAGTACAGCGGGGGAACTCTAGGTCATCAGGCCACATACATGTCAGGACGGGAGAGTGTGTGAGGTGAAAACGCAGCTATACCTAAAGGTGACTGGGTTTTTTTTGTTTAAAAAAAAAAATCTATCACATTCGGTTACATACTCATACTCATACTCATACTCATCCGCTACTGATTATGGTTAGGCTATAAGCCTGTATCAGCTCGAGGCCTGTCCAACTGTGACTTAACAGGGTCATAAGCGTCAAATACTGGATGTTTGCAATACTTATACTGCCTCCAATGCTTATCCAGCCTTGCTTTGAAAGCATTCAGGGATGGCGCATCCACAACCTCTGGAGGCAGACCGTTCCAGGCATTGACAATACGATAACTGTAAAACTGCTGTCTGACACTCTTGTTCGTTCTCCCTTTCTTCAATTTGAATCTATGACCTCTGGTGTTGGTGTCATCCATTTTTAGGTAATCAGCGACCATAGAGTAAATAGATGCAGTTGAACCTTATAATTATGATCTACTCTCGTCCAGTTTTAAATCCGTCTTATCTTGAATTGGCTCCCTTTGAAGATATTTGAAGTGAAAAACATGGTAAAGTAATTTGTGCGGCATCACAGGCTTAGCACTAATATGTTCTATTAACTTGCCATTCAACACATATAATTTCAATAAGTGCCGTAAGTTGGATATCTAGTAGGGCAGCACTATAAAGTCACCACGAGTGTGCACTGTCACAAGTCGATGCCCGGCCTGATATTACCTTATATGTTGCCAGGACATAAAACCCCAAGAAATAAATACAAACAGACATAGCACGAGGCATGTTGTTTTGTGAGAGATGGTTGTGTCTGGAGAGAAGGTGGGTGTGGTGGTGATTTAGGCTTAGGCAACATAGGTGGGAGTGTGGGACAGGGGGGGGGGGGAGGTCGGAGGGGGGATACGGGTGGGAGGCCATGGGGGGCGGGAGACTGTAGGGTTGGAGGAGCACTCTGGGTCAGAAGGTCAAAGAATCGGCAGTGCCATGTGTGATATAACTGGTGGTAATATGACATACATTTCATTGCAATTATATTTACTTTTGCTCCTTGAGTAAGTTTTAGGCAGTGGCATCGTAGGTCGCATCACTACCACAGTTTAATGACTTTAAAATATATTTTCTTTCAAACCTGCTCTCTTTTATCTATGACATGCCTTATATATGTATATAAATATACATAGATATATATTTACACATAGTTGGTTGGCTGTTGGAGTTTTCCGTCCTGGCAACATCTAAGGTCATATCAGGATCGGTACCGACTTGTGACAGAGCGCACTCATGGACATGGTGACTTTAAAGTATTGCCCCACTGGGAGACTAGGCCACCAGCACCATGACCGGGTATTCCATTGCCACATTATCCTGACACAGAACTAACCAGTCATTGCCCTATCCTAATAATGCTGAGCGCCAAACCAAGCTAGGAAGCGACAAGTATTAATTTTGTAAGTTGTCGGTTTGACTCGACCGGGAACCAAACTCCTGATCTCGCACACGGGAGGCCTGCGCTCTACCGATTCGGCCATCGCGTCCGGTACGCCATGAAGTGCTCAGGTGGTGGTTCATCCTATTTACAGCAGCACAAGCACCAGAGTGTGCTGTTTAAGGTTGCATAGTCTGATAGTTTTGAGTTTCTGTCATTTTCTGAGATAAATATATTAGGTTGATCATTATAATCTACTTTACTTTAGATTGACGTAACTTCTATTTTAAATGGCTAACTTTTGAGATATTTGACGTGAAAACAAGTGAAATTAGTTTTGGTAAGCACACCAAAACTCTGACACTATAGGCTTCTGAGGAAACATATTCTATTGAATTGACTCAGTATTCCCTTCTATGGGGCAACACATTCTTAATAAGTGCATCAGTATCTAAGTTAGACATGTAGAATCAAATCTAAATAATTACGGTGGTCTTGAAAATGTGACGCTTCCTTGGACTATGCAACTTTAAAGGTTGTGGTCAGACTGAATATAAACACCACATATAACATATATATCATACATTTTCTACTGAGCATGGGCAATGAGCTCCTATCCACATCACCTCTTCCCACTGTCATCACGGGGAAGGTTGGTCGTGGAAATCATCTATTATAAGACCTTTCCCACAGAAAAATACCGGAAGTTAGGTTTCAACTATCCTTGCTGTGACTGTATATTATAGCCCATAGATAAAACTTTCTTGTTTAGGAGTTATGTTCTCGTAATTCACACTGCACCGTCAGTTGATACGGATATCGAAGAAATAGGCTGCCTGCCTGCCGCAGCTCACAACCATAATACTCCAAAAATTCCGCACCAAAAATACCATCCTCTGAAATATCGGAAACAGTAGGGGCATAATGAAATATTTTCCCCCCGATCTCCAGAGATAGTATGGCTTGTCCGTACTGCTTGAGTGGTGCTCCGGTGACAGTGACAGGCTTCACGCTATTATCGAAAAACACCTTATCACCGTCTAGCTTATCGAAGAATTTTCGTCCAACACATGTGACCGCAGCCCCACTGTCTATTAAAAAATACCCGATAACCCCTCTAACACACACTCTCACATACCACCGTTTTCCGTCCAAAGACCAGAAAGTGGAATCCACGAATAAGCGTTTACCACAAGGGTGAGACAGGTCGCACCCCTGACGCTGCACTATAAATTGCATACAGTCGTCCAAAGGTGCGGGAGCCAAAGCAGAAACGCAACGCGCTATCTGCTTCATGCCATCCCACAATACCGACTCCACTGGGATCGTGTCACCAGGGGCGATCACCGGCGGTCCCGCGCTAGCATCAGACTGCACACCGGCTTCCTTGATAGTTAACACCCCATCCGCTTTGGCGGTATCCGGGCCTACCAATTGGGTTGGGCCTGCGCCCAAACGGTCCAACCCTAGGCGTTTAAATTAGGCTTAGCCTTCACGTCCCTGTCTTTACGGAGACGCGCCAACCTTGCCCGATCAACACCCGAGTTGTCCCTACCCTCGCGATCACCGGCTACCACAGCCTCCTCGAGAGTACGTTTTACTCCAGTACATTGTATAGGCCAATGTCCGAAAGCAAAGCAACGACCACATTCATGATCACGAGCACGCGTATCTTTCTTAGCTACGCGCCTGCGCGCAGATAACCCAGATGAGTTAGACCCACCTGTTGCCACCTGCGCCGCAGATTTCTGCTCCCCTATCACCTCACGCATCCACCCTTGGACCACCGATTTCGTGATAGGTGGCGGTTGATAACCCCCCCCAGAGCTCGCCCTGAAATTGCCACCATCCCGATAGCCACCTCCAGACGAACCCCGATAGGAATTACCACTGCGATAGCTCCCCCCAGAATTTCCCCGAGAGTAACCACCACCGCCATTACGCCGAGGATCACGTGGCGCGCTATACGCAGCCACCTCAACCTCGAACTCACTATCCGACTCATCTGATAGTCGAATAGCCTCCACCGCAGTCGACCGCCCAGCACGCAGTGCCTTGGCGCAGTAATCGTCGACCACCTCAAACATCTCCTCCAGAGACGACTTGCCCGGACGCCACCGGTCATAGGCGGCACGCTGCTCACCCGGATCTATGAGTGAGCACACGAAACGCTCGACTATCTTAGTCTCGATCGCACGCTCACTCATTCCAGTATCTCTAGCAGCCTCCCGCCCATCAACCTGGAGCTGTAGACCGTACGCGCGGTACGATCCATCACGGGCAGTTTGGACGCGTTTCTTCCACTGATACCAACGCGCCATGGGGTCCACTGGTCGGAACTTATACGAGATGATAGGAAGTAACTCCCTCATCGTCGTCAACCCATGACGCCTCCACGCGTCCACACAGTCCTGCGCCGGCCCCCCCCTTAACAGAGGCAACAGTTGAATGAGAGCTACCCTCTCATCCCACATGTTTGACCGCATATCCAACGTAAAGTCCCGCCACCAGATATTCCACTCCTGCTTAATACCTGTAAATGGCTTAGGACGTAGCGTTGGAATACGCGCAGAACCCGCCACGGGATGCCGCAGAACATTCTCATCCAGCTCTAACGTATCCCGATTACACGACTCCCAACCTGCCCCACCCCCAATCGAAGCAGGCTCCCGAATCACATCCATTATTGCAGGATGATGACGGAACAACCACATCTCTTCCACTGAGTACTGGCGACCTACTGGCAGTCCAGGCAATGACGCAATCGGAACTGCGTCACCCCCCATACCCACCGGGTCAGGAATCCTCTCACTCTGTACCTCTTCATGAGTATTACCCACGTAGACGGAGTCCTGCACAACACCTCTCAGATGTTGCCCAGACGCCCCCCCCTTAGAGGTACCATCTTCACTGTAGGGCTCCGGCTCCCTAGGACCCCCACCTCCCCCGCCGCCCCCCTTAGAGGGCGCTGGTGAACGTGGTGAGCCACCCGCGGAAAACCGGGCGCGCAGTATGCACTGGAAACTGCGTCTCGCAGTTATCTAACCGTGTAGACTCAGTTACCCCCACATTACTCTCTCCAAGCTCCAAACCGCGTTGAAACGCCAGTTTCTCAGCCTGAAAAGCTGCGCGCTCACTTACAAGAACCCCCAGAGCAGAATTAATGCTACACCTCTCGGCAGCTAGCAACCGTTCACATCTCTGATTCTCATCTTGTAAATGCCCACTCAGCGCCTCCCGCATAGATAAGTCCTCCGTCTGTTTAGTAAACGCAGCTTGCTGCTCATCTACCAACACCCGATTGGATCTCACCTCTTCAGCGGAAACACGCCGCGCCGCGCTTAGCTCCGCTAATTCGCGCGCGAAAGCGGCAGCATTGGAGACTCTCAACTCATCCAACGACCGCCTCTCCTCTGCCATCCGATCAAACTGGACCCGCTTCCAAGCTCGCAGTCGGCGGATGCGCATCCCCTCTTGACGCTCCACCTCCGACTGCGACCCAGGAACCGTACGACCCATAACCAAATCATGCTCCAACGCGAACGTCAACGAGTCATCGGCTACGAACCCTGTCTCCAAAGTCGGGGAACTCTCCCTATAACAGGGATCACGGGGACCTGCACGTCCAGCTCCCGTCCCACAGAACGGACAGCTGAACTCCCCCACGGCGAATACTCCAGCGGCATACCTCCCACAGAACCCCCGCGCCCAGCCAGACCTAAATCCTCACGACACGCGATTGAACTGCTACCCTCGTGTACACCTGACCCCGAATCACTACTGATCGACAGAGACTGCATATCATCGAGAGCGAAGCCCCCCTTCATCGTACTCCCCGTAATGCCCTCCCCAGTATTTTTACGAACTGAGAGAACATCTCGCACTGTTACCGATGGCGCGACATCTTTCGACGACGCGCCACCACTATCAGAATGAGTGCCCAACCGCGTGTCACGCCCACCACCCTGTATCACCCCCGTCGTAAACAACGGCGCAATACCGGGTGGCGGACTGCCACTCAGTCGGGCTAACTGCGTCCAATAGCTGTCAGCACTTTCGGCATGTCTAGACGACACCACCGGCACAAGTGGCGGAGTGGCTACGCCCCCCCCACACACTGACACACGGCGGCGGTCCCCTACAACGCCGGCACCTGCATTTGGAATGAACGTACATACATCAACATTCCTATCAGGTGAACTGTGAGCGTGGTGCGGTGCACTCACCGCAGAAGCGTCCACGCCCACCGGTAACCCAACTGCGCCGGGGCTCCCCGCACCACTGTCTTGGTACTGGCGCCCACTACGCAGTTGACCTGCCGTCGCTCCCTCCATAACTATGAATTACGAAGAGAACCTACCTGCGGAGTCCATGGCCCAGGTCCAATACTTACCCCCTTACGCAGAAGGCAAGCTGGCTCACGGCACCAATGTAATGGCCCACGGCCCTCCGACTCACCCTTTCTCTCACGAAAGAACACCAAGATTCAATTCAGTGTACGCTTCACCTGGTTTATTGAAACCTCTGCTCTCCGCGGTGTCAGTAGTTGTCTGACTCGCCCCCTGACTCGCCAGATCCCACATCGACTCTATAGGTGTGTGTGGGGGGGTGGGTCAACCACACGCAGTAGAGGTCAGCCCGGCTAGGGTCTGACCGGTGGTGACCCGTGCCGCCACCTAGCGCAGTGTAGTGGAACTGCGCCAGTGGCGTCGTAGTCTCCGCTGCTACCGCGTGATAGTAGAGCTCATGTTCAGACTACTACAGTCATATAACAATGGGATTCGAACTAACCAATGGTTATCATACACATCGTGGTTCTTGACATTTTGCTTTAAAATATTGTCGTGGAGGTGATGAAAATGGGAAATATTGTGCCTAGAGCGGGACTCAAACCCACATCTCTTTGCATTCCGGGCCAGTGTGCTAACCATTACACCACCTAGGCTCCCTGATATCAACACACTACCCACGGCTGCCTGTCTATGCGGCTCCTTGCCTGAGAGGTCAGTGCAGATCACTACACTCGTCCCCCTGGAATTGTAAGTCTTTTAATGCTTACAATTACATACATACAGGCAATGCCACTTACATACACAGGGTAGGTTCAACAACCATACAGCGCATAGCTTGTACAGGATCCTGGTCATGGCACCAGTGTCGTGGGGGTGATGAAAATGGGAAATATTGTGCCTAGAGCGGGACTCAAACCCGCATCTCTTTGCATTCCGGGCCAGTGTGCTAACGATTACACCACCTAGGCTCCGTGATATCTACACACTACCCATGCCTACCTGTCTATGTGGTTACTTGCCTGAAAGGTCAGTGCAGACTACTACACTCGTCCCCCTGGAATTGTAAGTCTTTTAATGCTTACCATACATACAGACAATGCACTAACACATACATACACAGGGTAGGTTCAACAACCATACAGCTCATAGCTTGTACAGGATCCTGGTCATGGAACCAGTGTTGTGGGGGTGATGAAAATGGGAAATATTGTGCCTAGAGCGGGACTCGAACCCGCATCTATGGTGTGCTAACCATTACACCACCTAGGCTCCCTGATATCAACACACTACCCACGCCTACCTGTCTATGCGGCTCCTTGCCCGAGAGGTCAGTGCAGACCACTACAATATTAAAGAATCGCAGAAATCGGCGAAATCACAGAGATCTTTCATCCCTGCATAGTGAGTTGCTAGCCATATTAGCCCCTCCCCCCCGTCCATTGCCATCAGAGGGTGGCTTGGTGGTGGAAATCGCCTATTACATCACTGTTAAAAGCTAGACCTACTGCAAAGGTCAACACCCAATAAGGCTTACATTAACCTCAATTTAGGACCGTTCAGTGTAGGCACAGATCTTAACTGTCGTAAGCATCTCCAGACAACAGGGCCTAGAAGCCGAGATAACCCAGACAGCTCACTTAAAGCTAGATAGTCCGATGAAGCAGCAAATTTTCAAAACCAAAACAAGTATCTCAATTTGATTCTACATATCTAACTTAAATACTTAATCACTTGTTAAACATTTGTCACCACATAGAAGGGAATACTGAGGCAACCTATTAGTAGTATTACTGCAGAAACCTATGGTGTCAGAGTTTTGGCAAGCTTGCCAAAACTAATTTTGCTTGTTTGCTTCAAAGTGAGCCATTTAAAATGAAAGGTACTTCAAGTGAACGTAGGGTAGATTATAACGATCACCCTAATAATAGTAATATGTTTATCTCAGAAAATGACAGAAACTCAAAACCATCGGACTGCAACTTTAACCCATATAGGTCAGTCAAATGGAGCAGACAGGACACACATACTCTAAACAATAAAACACTTATACAAGTTATAAGCAACAATGAACAAATTGGAACATGTTTGTTGCAGATATCCACAGTCATATTAGGATGGGTACCGCCGTGTGATACTGCTACTGATAGTACACACTCATGGTAACTATAATTCGCTGCCCAACTGGAAGCACCAGGACCTGATCTTTCACTAAATCACATTATTCTGGCACTTGTCCTATCCTATTAATGAAGAGTGCCATGCTAGGTAGTGCCAAATATCAATTTTATAAGTCATTGATTTTACTCGACTGGGAACTGAACTCCCAACCTTCCGCACGCGAGTCCTATGCTCTACCGATTCGTGCTACCGCACCCAGTATATGGGCACTTGAAGTAGTATGCGGCGTGAGCCAGCACTATTAAGCGACCTACAGTGTCACGAGTCGGTAACCCGTCCTCATACCACGTCAGACGTCCAGAGGACAACAAACCCCAAGCATAGACGAGACCATGACTGACAAACAGCAGGTCTTAAAGGTGCATAGTCCAATGGATTTCGAATTTTTGCATAATTTGTTAGATAAATATATCAAGTTGACTACTATAACCTACTTTTAATTATTCCGGAGTCGTTTTGATGGAAAATGGCTAGTTTTGGAGCAATTTGAGCTGAAAGAACCCAAAATCATTTCGGCAAGCTTGTCAAAAGTCTCGTTGTTGTGGCTCAGCTTCACATCTCGCAATGGTCATGTGATGAGGAATGACCTATTAATGTGTAGGTAGTGTGGAACCTGACTAATGCCATATATGGCACTGGGAATGAGGATAGGACTAATAAGGTCACACGATTGACCTAATTGGTTAGTATTTTCCCTGCCTAATGGCTGTGTCAAAGTAGGTTCCCAAAGGGACGGGGGTAATAAATTCACTGATTATTCCGTATATGCTTCCCCAAAGCCTTAGTTAATGCACCAGTACCTCATCATCATCATCATCATGCTGTCGGTCGCGATGCGACAACGACTGCTTTCATTACTTGACTGCCGCTCTCCATTTAGCTCTCTGCTGTGAGAGTTGCGTCCATGACATATCATGAAAGCTGCCTGCAAAAGTGTTGAAGTGCGGCTGGCTTTTGCAAGTTACCAGCGGCACTCTCTCGGGGAGCAAATAGAGGTTTCACACCGGCAAGAACATGTCAAGACAGGCGCAAAACTATTTGTCCCTGCAGTGGCTGGTCGGGAGATGTTGGGAGTTCCATACATCAACCGCCCTTGATGCTGCCACAGTGACATGGTTTTCTGTTTAGGGTTTGCTCCCTTAGCCTTCGGTTCTGTCAAGGACCTGTACCACAAGGCAGTGGTTTACAACTCTGCAGGGCAGGGGTGTCAAACTCCCTGAGGTATTGCTATCCCTGCATACCAGTACCTAAGTTGGATATATATAATCAGATGTAAGTATGTCTTTTGGTTTTGAAAAAAATATGTTTCATCGGACCATGCAACTTTAATGGCGGCGGTCGCTGGTAGAGGTTTGTGTGACATGCCAGGTTCAATTAGCCTGGCTGCAGGCCACAAACCAGCCAACCGGAACCGGAACCAGAGCGAGCGTCAGTCAGCGCCATGCACACGTCACGTGACCGTCGACAAGGGACCGACTGTGGCAGAGCGTCGACCGCTCAGGCGCAATTAGAGCTCAAACGGTTGGTGTGTGTGTGTGTGTGTTTTGGGGTTTTAGGTCTTACTCCTAGCAACACCCAAGGTCAAACCAGCACTGGCACCGATATGTGAAATGGCGCGCATTTTTATTTAATTTTAGTGTGTGATTGTTTGCTTATTCTGCTCATATTCATAACAGTTAAATGCATGCGCTTGTTTCCGGGTGCAGTGCAGGTTTCATAGTGCTGCAGCTCCATCTGATATCGCACTCACTCGCATTATCCTGGGATTGAGCCAGCCCTATCCGAGTAATGTCGAGCGCCAAAACAACCAGTTATTGGGGTTTATGTCCTAGCACCATCTATGGTTATATCAGGATGGTTACGAACTTGTGAGTGCACACACACATTGTAACTTCATAGTGCTGCCGTGTTGGGAAATCAGGCCACGTGTACCATAACATGATATCCACTCAGTCACATTATCCGGATACTGAGCTAACCAGTCCTTGTCCTATCATATTGATGCCGAGCAGCAAACTAGGTAGAAACAAGTATCAATTGTGTAAGTCATTGGGTTGACTCGACCAGGACTTTACATCCCGACCTTCTGTAGTGGAAGCCTGTACTCTACCATTGTACCAATTGGGAAATCGCGTCGGGTTTGTCCAAATAGGGTAACAACATTGTGCATGCCTCTGTTTGACTCGGTTGCGGATTAATCTCATGACTTGCCATGTTTGAAGCGATTCCTTTACCAAGTTGCGCATTCACCATGGTCTTGGAATTGAAGCATTGTCGTGTCTGTTGTATATCGATTAGTGTCCGCCCAGCATTACCAGCACACCTGCATAACACTTTTCCTGCACGCACGGGCTATGACGTAATTGCTATTTCCTGGTTGGCCTTACAGCTGGGGGCCAGGTGTGTGTATATATATATATATATATTTATATATATATATATATATATATATATATATATATATGTATATATATATATACACGCAAACGAGGCTAATAACTCAGCAAAATATATTTGACATATATACATAGATACATTATTTATATCGAGTAATATGGAGCAGTCTGCAGTGGTAGAGTGAAAGTTGGCCCACGGGTATATGAGGTGGGGAGGAGAGAATGCCCGCTCCGCAGTGAATAACATGGAAGGTTAGAGAAAACAGTAAGGGGCTGTCGTTATTTATATCCACATAATAAATTATATAGTACATGTATATATATATATTTACATATATATATATTATTAAGAGATTTCATTACCCAGCATATATGTAATATCAAACAACATTGCTATTTGAAATGTATGCACGTTCCAAGTGTATTCTTCGGCTTAGTTTGATGTATTTGTTTGTTGTTGTTTTACGTCCTAGCAACATCTAAGGTCATATCAGGATGGGTACTGACTTGTGACAGTGCGCACTCATGGCGACTTTATACTTATAGTGGGAAACCAGGCCGCCGGCACCATGATCTAGTATCCCACCCTGTCACATTACCGTGACACTGAGCCCACCAGTCCTTGCCCTGTCCTAATAATGCCGAGTGCCTGGCTAGGAAGCGGCAATTATCAATTTTTATGTCATTGGTTTGACTCGACCAGGGTTCGAACCCACGATCCCGCAATCTACTAGCATGGGAGACGGGCGCTCTAACTCTTTCGGCCATCCCGTCTGGTAAGGATATATTTCACTTTTCTTCCGCCAGATAATTTTCCAGATAAAAAGTAAATGCATACATTACGATGTTGTGTGCATTGTCCTTACTTTGCAGTTTAATCTGCTGCTACCACTACATATCATCCAGTGTGACTGCATTCAGTATTGACTACAACCAAACTACACTTTGTAGCATGTATTGCATATGTAATATACAATGTATGTGGACACTTTGATTATTGTTTTTTTTATGTATACACAGAAGAACCCCATTAAACCAAGCTCGGTTAAACCAAACGATCGGTTAATCCAAACTTTTGTCGGCGGCCTGGCAAAATACTACCAGTTATCATATAAAAAAGTTGGTGGGGTCTCAGATGACCTTATAACCACATGAAAGTTTGGTTTAAGCGTGCTGGAAGTGGCCTGGGATCCGACAGTTTTGTTTGGATTAAACGATAATTTGGATTAACGGACTTTGCTTTAACCAACTTTTTTATATGACAAATGGTAGTATTTTGCCTGGCTGTGGAAAAGACAGTTTGGATTAACCGATCGTTTGGTTTAACAAAGCTTGGTTTAACGGGGTTATTCTGTAGAAACAAAAACATAGCGATTCTGTGAATGGGTGCACGTTATCTATAACTATAGTATAAGAATAAGTCAACAATTACCAGGGGAAAAGAACACTCTTACCATCACCCGGCTGTCACCTTTTTATATTAGCTCATCTAGATACACAATGTAATTATTGCAATTCCTTTCCAAAACTATACAAAGGTGCACATACTTAGGGCTTGTGACTACTCCCGGGACACTTTTTATTACACCAGGGCCGCGTTCAGGGTACGTCGGAGACGTCTTGGCGACGTCGCGGCGATGCTTTTTTGGCCTATTTGCGTTCAGGGTGCGTCTCGGCGATGTCTCGGCGACGCCTCCCTTTTCAATCAGGAGACAAAAAGCGCCTCGAAAATGGCCGCCGTATCCAGTAGTTTCAGCCTATCACAGCGCAGCATTTCCATTGCAAATGGCCTCCGCCTATGGGGGCGGCCATTTTCGAGACAATAAACTGCCTTTGCCGTTCAGACTAGCGTGACGTCAGGCCCATCGCCGAGGCGCCTCCGAGACGGAGCCTGAACGCGGCCCAGGTGCGATATTTCAGTCAGCTATTAAGGAGTCGTATGTATCTTCATTGACGCATAACAGTGTTTGTTTGTTTGTTGTTGTTTTACGTCCTAGCAACATCTAAGGTCATATCAAGACGGGGTGCATAACAGTGCATTGTGGGTGATGTTGTTGGTTGAGGTTTTATGTCCTCGCAAGATCTCAGGTAATATCGGGACGGGTGCCGACTTGTTACAGCGCACACTCATGGCGAATTTATAGTGCTGCCCCACTGGGAAATCAAAATACCGGCACCATCACCTGATGTCCCACACATTCACATTATCCTGACACTGTGCGCCCAGTCCCTGTCCTGACCTCATGATGCCAAGTGCCAAGCAGCAACATGTACCTATTTTATAAGTCACTGGTTTGACTCAACCAGGATCCAAACTTCAGTCCCTCCAGATTCACTGGTATGCACAGTATGTCCGGCCAAGGCCAGAGGAAGAAGTGAAGTGAGGATGGAATTAGTTAGGCAGTGGGTGGGGTTACCTGTTAGTTGTTAGTGAAAATTAGTGGTAGTGGGGTCAAGTGAGCTATGGTGACGAGGTGGGGGCCTGCTAGTCCTCGGTGTCAGGGTCTGGGCAAATGACAGTGTTGATGTTATCTGTGTTCTGGCGGTAGAAGCAAGCAAGTGTGTTCCAAGATGACTTAGAAATCCCGGAGAGGATGGCGAGAGTGGCCCTATTGTCACTCAGTTGGCGGTCAGAGTCCTCCTTGAAGTCACTGATGGCAGATCTGTCAATGGTGCCACAAGAGGCGAGTATGTGGGCCACATTGAAGATCTTAGTGCCACAGGGATAGCACTGGAGGTTGGGGACATCAATCCAACGGTGGTAGCCAGTCCTGAAGCATTTGAATAGCGACTTGGGTAGAAGCAGGAAGGCCGGCTGGATGGGGGATGTTAGTTCTGACCAGGGTGTACCAGAGGCAGCTTATCGAATAAGGGTTCTGTACTTGATCCTTCTGTGTGGTGCATTCCCAGAGTTTGGTGGTGGCTCAAGAGGCGGCGGCGGCGGTCAGTTTGGTGATGGAGGGAGGGATGGCTGTCTCCACGTCTGCTTGGTTGGCACCAGCTATAGAGAGGTACAGTCCGTTCTTCACTACCCTTCCATCAGCTCCCCGCCCCACATCACCCCCCCCCCCACACACACACACACATAACCCAGCTTTCTTACTGCCTTCCTCCTATCAAAACCAGCTCCCGCGTGTGTCACGTGACGGATTGACCTCCAAGGTCAAAGGTCACGACGCGAAGTGGCGGGAAAAAAACAGGCAGCGGATAAATGACGTCTGCTGCATACGCTGCGGAAGTACCGTGAGGTGGGAAGGGGTGTGACTGGGGGTGGGTGTGGGGTGTGGGGAGTAGGGTGTGGGGTGTAGTGTGACGTAGGGTGGGGGTGGGGTAGGCCAATCCTCCTCCCCCCCACAAGCACATACCAGCACTCCGCTATCACTAAAACAACAAGAAAAATAGAGAAAAAGGTGTGACCCGTGTCGGGTATGCATGCAGGCTGAAAGAGGGTTTTTAAGGGTCGCTGCGCGCAAAAACACCCACCCACCTAGTTGGACCAAAGGAAAATACACTTAGTTAAATCCTATATTGTTTGCTGTAAGAACTGAGAAGACAAAACCAAAACAAACCGACAAGAAAAAGATGTTTTGTTTGTTTGTTTTTGTTTTACGTCCTAGCAACATCTAAGGTCATATCAATACGGGTAGCGACTTATGACAGTGCACACTCATGGTCATCATGACCTGATATCCCAATCAGTCACATTATCCTGACACTGAGCCAACCAGTCCTTTTCCTATCCTAATAATGCCGAGCGCCAGGCTAGGAAGTGACAAGTATCAATTTTTAAGTCATTGGTTTGATTCGACCAGGGTTCGAACCCACGACCCCACGATCTACCAACACGGGAGACGGACCCTCTAATACTCACAACAAAAAGAGCCACAAACTAAACTCAAGTGGGCGCCAATTGTAAGCGGTGGGATTGGGACGGTGTATCAGTTGTATGTGATTGTGTGTGTGTGACTGTGTGAGTGATTGTGAGTGCGTGTATTGTGTATGTGAGTGCGTGTTGTGTGTGTGGATCATTTTTGTTCTCAATTGCCGGTGTCTGTCCTCTCTCTCTCATTGTTACGATTCTGTTTGTTAAACTTTATGACTTTAATTTTTGTAAATTGTATTTCTTCTTCCCTCTGGATTCGGCAACAAGATACCAATGCGCCATACATTAGCATGACTATTTGGTAGCCGCCATCGTGTGATTGCTTCGTGAGTGAGATTGTTGTTAGGTGTTTTTATGATGTGTTTTTTTTAAAGTATTTCAGTTAAAGTTGCAGAGTCCGATGGTTTTGAATTTCTGTATTTTTTCTTAGAACTTATTACTAATATATTTATCTAAGAAAATAATTATATTGATCACTACTATCTACTTTACATTAATTCAAAGTTACTTTTATTTTAAATGGTAAACTTTTTAGATATATTTAGTGTAAACATGGAAAATTAGTTTTGGCAAGCTTGCCAAAACTCTTGATACCATAGACTTCTACATTAACATGTTCTGTTAAATTGACTCAGTATTGCCTTCTACGGAGAAAGGAATGCTTAATAAGTGCATCAGTATCTAAGTTAGATATGTCAAATCAAATCTAGATAATTGGTTTTGTTCTGAAATTTTGATATTTCATCGGACTATGCAGCTTTAATTAACCAGTCAAATTTCAATGGCGGACAATTGTTCTTCCTCATTCTCCATACATAGGAACACCGAACACCGGTGTGGCAGTAAATCGCAAACCCCTGGAAATTGCACACCCCGGGTTTTGCGATTTACTAGGAAATCACAAACCCCCCCTGGAAATCGCAAACCCCCCTGTGTTTTGGGACTGATTCGGGCCAAATCTATTCAATGCGACCATATTTAACAGAATTACATACTCAAATCGTGAAATTTCATTAAATTAACCCTAAATTCGAAGCGTTATTAAGGCTACCGCCGTAACGGCGGAGATATTAGCAGTAGGGTAAAATACGCCGTGATGTGTGCTGCGGCAATGCTATGTCTATGGGGAGCATTTATTTTTGTAAAATAAATAAAAAAACTTTCATCGAATCGATTAAAAATATCTCAATGCGCGATTGAAGAGGAAGATCTGAGGTATTTAATTTAACCTAAGAGCAATTTTATGTGAAAGTATTAAAAACAGAGATAATAGTGAAAGTTGGGATATTCTGAGTGTCAGTGCCAGTGTTAGCCTTACCAGATCATGGTAAGGCTAACACTCAGAATGGGGGGTTTGCGATCTCCAGGGGGGATATGCGATTTCCTAGGAAATCGCAAACCCCCCATGCCCATATATGGCATGGGGGTTTGCGATTTCCTAGGAAATCACAAGTGGGGGTTTGCGATTTACAGGGTTTGCGATTTCCTGCTACACCGGGTTATGTAGCTTACAAGCAGCAATGTGTCAAGTCACTGGTTTGACTCATAGAATTCGAACCTGTAGGTTCGAAACCCAATACCAGCTACAAATAGGAAGCGTACACTGCACTCATTGAGCCACCCAGTTTTTGGTTTGTTTTTGTGTGTACGAGCATGCGTGTGTTTTGTTGCTGCCGGCAAGTTATTGTTGTCGTTTTATGTTTGTTCTGGTTTATTCTCTGCGGGCACATCAGGAGGCACGAAAGCTGTGACCCCTGCAGCGTGTCGAGTGATTATACCTCCCAGCCATCTAATTCACCATAGATGCAACAGTTAAATGTTGGTAACCTGCAGTGTGGTTGTACATATTGTGTAGTAGTGTCTAGTGATGCAGTGTGTAGCAGTGTCTAGTGTAGATAAAGGATTCACCCTGTACTCGCAGTACACGGGTGAATACCAGCCCTATATAAAAAGCGGGGGAATGAAATGAAAGCTTAATTTCACAATCTAAGAAGCAAAATATATTCTTTATATGTATCTTCATATTTACCTGCTACTTTTGAGTTGAAAAATGTAATAAAACATATAGTTTAATAATCGACTTTAAAAGTGAAATCGATGGCGTTCTAGCGCCGCCATCTTGTCTTTTTGCATTCTCGCCCATTTCACCAACTATGTGCCTATATGGGTAGCCATTTGATGATGGAGCCACAGTTTCTAGTTCCTGTTCCATACTAAAGCTATTTTGGCCCGTATTTACAGTATGTTGTCATTCACCCAGTATGTTGTCATTCACTCATTCATCTCTGTCTAGTGCTGCAGTGTGTGTGTGTATATGGGTCATTCTCTAAAACTGGGCATGACATGGAAACCAAAAGTGAAAACCTTCCAAATTATAGCAAAAAAACTACAAATAATAGCCTAATCCAATGTCATATGAAGGTTTGCATGTTGTGCATATGTCAGAGTTGGAAAAAAATGAATTTCACTTTTTGAATTAGATCTTATACAAATTGAGCAATACATTACTATCACTCGGGTAACATGAAAATCAAAGACACATCCAGAACCTAAGTTTAACATATACAACATAGTCAAACAAGATTTTATTGATTACTCTTAAGCAGACATGGTTATGACTTACAAGAAAAATAAGTTGAAAAAAAGTTTGGCTACATGCATAGCATAAATGTGTAAATTTTCACTTTTTCACATTAGCACAAAATCATATAAGTAAACTTGTAATGTCTTTATTGGGATAGCTTCAATAAATGTAATATTGCTAACATACTTAATACACCAAGGAGACAATAATTATTTGACTTGCAATCAAAAAAAATAAGAACAAATTATCAGCATTGTAATGTGGAAACCAAATAGCAGTGTCTAGTGCTGCAGTGTGTGTATATATATGTAGCAGTGTCTCGTGCTGCAGTGTGTGTGTATATCTATGTAGCAGTGTCTAGTGCTGCAATTATAGATGGAAACCAAATCAGCAGTGTCTAGTCGCTGCAGGTGTGTGATAATATATTTTAGCACTCTCGTGCTGCAGTCGTGTCGATGTCTATATTGTTTTACCGAGGTAGAAGCCTCGGTTAGACGTGGGCGAGGGAGAAGGAAGCACATCCGGGTCCAGCAATCTTTACCTACTAATTCAGGATAAAAATGATTCTAAAAAACAACCTAAGGTCAAGTGACCTCATGCTAAATTGAGTGATTGACTAGACGTGGCAGGGCGTGGTGGGTGGGCCCTCGCCCACGTCTAACCGAGGCTTCTACCTCGGTAAAACAATAGTTATCCATCATCTATACCCAGGTAAGATTCGTCTAACTAATCTATTTTACCTCGGTATGCCGCCTCTGGCTAGCCGTAGGCTAGGGAGACCTTTACGTAAAATAATTTTTATCCTGATATTCTTGTTTTGTTATTATTCTTTAGTGATTATGTCTTATGTATGCAACAATGGAAAAGCGATTTGTATGGCAAAAAGAGGGAAAAACCAATGTTTTTCTTACCTCTCTCTTTCAGTTGGTGAGTAGCCTGTGCGCTATAGGCTGAGGCTTCTCTAGTCGTTTGTGGTAATGTCTAGCAAACGAAAGTAGCGGTTTTTCCATCCCGCGTGAGCTAGGATCCGTTTAACGGAGATGCCTAGCAATCTTGCCTTGGACACCATTGCACCACGTGTAGAGTGCGATGAGTACCTGTCTGTATTTACTCCCGCCAGTTTTAACACATTCATTGTCCATCGGGCGAGGGTATCCCTGGAAATGGCCTTGTGTGGCTTAATAAAGCTGACCAATAGCTGTCTTGAGTTTCTTATTAATCTTGATACTCTTTGCAGTGTGTGTGTATTCTATGTAGCAGTGTCTAGTGCTGAAAGTGTATCAGTGTGTATAAATAGTCATGTGCCAGTGTCTCTCTATAGAGGGTTATTCCCATGACGTCATCAACCGGAAGCTCAGCCCATCGTGTGGTGATATCAACCAGTAAACAACCTGCCGGTTGCAGTAACATAGTAGATCATTCTTTCAGTTTTATTCCAAATTAATAGAAATGCTGAACCACCCTAACCTTATGAATTTAATATAATCTTTTTGTTGAATATGTTTTCTGTATGTGGGCCAAGCGATTTGTTTCTAGGTGGTGTAGTTTTAGAGATATTTCACTTTTTCTGCATGAAGATTGCTCACGGCCATTGACAATGCGTTGAGTTTGCCGATATGTGCAGTGCAATACGTAAATTGTATTCAAAATTAATAGAAATGCAGAACCCTAACCTTATAAATTTAATATAATCTTTTCAGTGAGTTTGTTTTCTATATGTGTCCCAAGCGGCTTGTTTCTAGGTGGCGTAATTTTAGAGATTATTCACATTTTATGTATGAAGATTGCTCACGACCATTGACAATACCTTGAGTTTGTTAGGTTTGTTATTGTGAGTACTATTGCCACAATGGCCGCACTTCCGTTTAGTGTGACGTCAGGACACCTCCATAAGTAGCGATGTGTAGTGATGCAGTGTGTAGCAACGTGCCGTACTGCAGTGTGTGGTATATGTAGCAATGCTGCAGTGTGTCTATATATGTAGCAGTGTGCAGTGCTGCAGTGAGTTTGTATACACAGCAGTGCTGCAGTGTGTCTATATATGTAGCAGTGTGCAGTGCTGCAGTGAGTTTGTATACACATCAGTGCTGCAGTGTGTCTATATATGTAGCACTGTGTAGTGATGCAGGGTGTATATGTAGCACTGTGCAGTGCTGCAGTATGCATGTATGTGTAGCAGTGCTACACGGTGTCTGCATATGTAGCATTATGCAGTGTTACATTGTGTCTGCATATGTAGCATTGCTGCAGTATGTCTCTGTGTGTGTAGCAGACTTGCAGTGTGTCTGTATGTGTAGCAGTGTGCAGTGATAAAGTGTGTGTTTGTAGCACTGTGCAGTGCTGCAGTGTGTCTCTCTCTATTGCAGTGTGCAGTGCTGCAGTGTGTCTGTATATGTAGCAGTGGTACATTGTGTCTGTATATGTAGCAATGCTGCAGTGTGTCTGTACATGTAGCAGTGATGCACTGTGTGTTTGTAGCAGTGTGCAGTGCTGCTGAATGTATGTCTATATTGCAGTGTGCAGTGCTGCAGTTAGATAAAGGATTCACCCAGTACTCGCAGAACATGGGTGAAGACCAGCCTTATATAAAAACGGTCGAAAAATCGGGCTAATGAAATGAGTCTTCATAAGAGCCTAATTTCACAATCTAAGAAGCAACATTTATTCTTTCTATATATGAATTCATATTTCCCTGCTACTTTTGAGTTGAAAAATGGCATTCTATGGCCGACATCTTGTCTTTTTGCATTCTCTCTCCGTTTAACCAACTCTGTGCCGATATAAGTAACCATTTGACACTGGAGCCAGGCATTGTACTTCCTGTTCTATACAAAAGCTATTTTCGCCCGTATTTACAGTATGTTGTCCTTCACCCATGTACTACAAGTACCAGGTGAATCTTTTATCTATGCTGCAGTGTGTCTGTATATGTATCACTGATGCAGTGTTTGCTGTTCTCTGTGGCGGAGTGGTTAGAGTGTCTGACTTTTTTCTAGGTCGGACTCCTAATCTGAAGGTCGGTGGTTTGATTCCCCATGCCCCCATCTCTGCCAATTTGGATTTCCACCGCTGTGTATAACTTACAGCGACATCAAAGGCCAGTTGCTCTCATTCCATGTCTATGTGGCGTGGGAGGTTAAAAATCCCTTGGGTCGGTAAAAGTGTAGGCTCGGGCTTTCTATCGACAAACTGTCTAATGGTGAAAACAAGCCTATTCAGGCTTATCCATGATAGGCAGTATAAATCTTCAACAACAACATATGTAGCGGTTCCTAGGAGGCCTATTGCAGTGTTTGTAAATATGTAGGAGTGTGCAATGCTGTAACGTGCCTCATCACATTCTATGACCACACAGCCAGCAGCCCGACGGCTGCCTCAGTGGGCACCAAGGAGAGTACCTCGGAAGTGCCTTATTGTTTGCTTCTCATCTTGCATTATCCACTGTCTGCGGTCAGTGATTCATGTGAGTGTATATATACATAAGTGCACAGTGTACAATCAGCCACAGTCAGGAACACTCAGTAACTAAAGGGGCTGTCACATTAGGGTTTTTTGTGGGAGCGTATGGCGGCGTAAGCGTGTTACGTCATATACGTCGGCATATGCCGTATACGCTACTCATACGCTACGCATACGCTACTCATACGCTACTCATACGCCGCCAGATGCCGGCGTATGTGAAGCGTATGAGGCATACGCCGCCATACGCTTTCATAAATCCGTCCGTCCAAATTTGTTTGTGCATGCTCAAAAAAACTCGACCTATGAGGGCGTATGGCCCATACTGTCCAAAAATGTCACAGCACGCTCCCATATGCTCGCATACGCTCCTCATACGCTCCTCGTACGCTCCTCGTAGGTTCCACATATGCTCAAAACCACCCGAAAGGTCACCAAATGTCATCATAGGCCGGCACGCGCAGGACCTACGTAGGTTTTCAATACGCTCCCGCCATACGCCGTAATCTGACAGGGCCTTAACAACACCCATCCACAACCAGTCACGAACTACACCCAGCCACAGCTACACCAGCCAGTCACTAACTACAGTCAGATCCTACACTGGTGTGCCAGGCCTACTGACCTCATTATATCACACGTCTTGTTGTGTGCATGATTAATTATCACTTACTCACTTGGTTATTAATGACTGACCCGCCACAGTTCTAAATGCACGAGGTCTATGCTGGAGTGAACCCGTCTCGCGATGTTTAGGAACTATTTTTTTCTGCGGATTAAAAAAAAATTAATATGAATAAGCTATGCTTAGGACTGACCCCCCCCCCCCCTGCCTCTCCGCCCTCCCCCCCCCCCCCCCGATATAAATAGAGTAAAGTATTTTATTATTGCGCATGTCTTTTTTTTACTCCAGATGCAGTGTTCGATTTGAAATTCTAGCAATTCGGGTGATCCGAGTCGCGGTTGTGATAATCGAACACGGCCGTCGTTTCCGTGGAATAAACTTTTAATCTTGCATTTGTGGATCCATGTTTATGCCAAATTATTCTTTATTTCTATTCATTTTGAATATAATCAAGGTTTGCACTGCACATATCGGTAAATTCAATGGCAGTGGGCATTTGGTTTACTATATTATTAACCAATAGCTGTCGTCCACCCTGCTTGCTGCGGACCGAAGTTCGACGAGCGATTTCCGTTTCCGTTTGCTGGATTTGGATTATTCTGTTATTCAACACGAATATACAAATGGCGGTGCCCATACAGTGCTATTTCCGTTTCCGTTTGCTGGATTTTGGTGGTTTCATTTTCCACCTCTATGAATAGGAGTATTGTTTATGTGTATATGTACACGTGTTAGTCCTTAGCCTCCCCAGAGGGTGGGTCAGTATTATTTGTTAAAACCACAATGCAACACTTCATCAATGCCATTGTTTGATGATAGATTTATTCCAGTTAATGGTTTTGTCAAATTGGCATTGTCATATGCTGATTTATTATCCTGTTATGTGAATTTATTTAGTGGTTGAATATATCTGGATAACCCAGCTGATAAATAGCCATATAATTGACTGAAGATGTATACATCCAGATTATTGGCTGAAGTAAATTATCTGGCTATATATATCAGCCGGCTTATCCAGATACATCACCTTAATTTAACCAACTGGACGCGGTGTGCGAATCAGTATGAACGTGGGCTTCCCGTGTGCAAGGTCGGGCATTCAAATCTCGGCTGAGTCAAGACAATGACTTACTAAATTTATATTGTTCGATACCTAGCCTGTTGCTCAGCATTAATAACAATGAGCAAGAACTGGCTTGGTCAGTACCACTACCACTGTACCAGGATAGAGTAGTGTGACTGAGTGAGATATTGGGCCATAGTGCCAGTGGCCTGGTCTCCCAGAGGGACATCACTGTGAAAGTTTGTTTTATTTAATGACGCCTCTAGAGCGCAATGATTTTCATCATCGGCTATTGGACGTCAAACATAGGGTCATTCTGACATATTTCTTTGGAGGAAACCCACTGCCGCCACATCAGCTACTCTTTCCAATAAGCATCAAGGTTTGTTTTATATGCACTTTCCCACAGACAGGACAGCACATACCACATCCTTTGATGAACCAGTTGTGGACCACTGGTTGGAACGGAAAATAGCGCAAACTCCAAATGAGTCCACTGAGCAGCATCGATCTCATGAGCCACACCTTCACACTCTACTGCCTGAGCTATGTCCAACTCCTGACATCACTATGAAGTTGCCATGAGTGCACCCAGTGACAAGTCGGTAGCCGTCCTGATATAACCATATATTTTTCTAGGACGTAAAACCCCAACAAACAAAGCGCACCGCAATTAAATGGCCTAGACAGGGTAATAATGATCACGTGGTGCATTTCCCTCCCCGGATACAATGATGACATGGCATGAGGCCGAACACTAAACACACTCTACATTTAATTAGAATGCACCTTTTAAGGTTGATGCTTATAATATTATATGGCATTTAGCATAAACGTCCAGATGTGACCCAGACTGCTGTGTCTATTTACACACATATATGTGTACACGCCTAAGACCTGTGAGAAAATGAACCAATATTTGCGCAGATTCTCGTGGCCACCTTTTATACAGTCAGCATTAGGTGTTGTTGTTAGTCGGATACCTAATGGCACTGTCACACTACGACGTAATGACGTCAGCGTAGGGAGAATGTGAAGAATGTTGAACTTCTGGGCGTAGTATGCAAATTTGGGCACAAGTTGAACGTGGATGCAGCGTAGTGGACGAGAGCGTAACGTCGGTAAAGCGTAGTGATACCGTCATTCACCGAGAGAGGTCAACGTAATGACGATCACGGAACGTTATGAACGTTATTCCATCGCCAGAAGAACGTTACGTGACATTAGCTATGTCATGAGACGTTGAACGTACGTTGAATGCACGTTCTCCTGATGTTCTCCTGACGTTCTCCTGACGTTCTCCTGACGTTCTCTTGACGTTCTCCTGACTTTCCCATTACGCTGCATGGACATTTCCACCAGCTTTAATGTGGGTCAACGAGTGGAACGTAGTGGAACGTAGTGAGGAACGTTTGCCTAACGTCCGTTTAACGTCATTGACGTTCGCTGAACGTGAACAGAACGTACGGTGAACGTAAACCCTTACGTTCGACCTACGTGGAAAGTTTTGAACATGTCCAAAACCTTGACGTAACTCGACGTAACACGACGTAATGTGACGTAGCTCGACGTCATTCTAACGTCACTCTGACGTCATCATGACGTAACCCAACGTAATGACGAAAAATGACCACGTTAGGCTCACGTTGGCTCGTTACGTTGTAGTGTGACAGGGGTATAAGGTTAAGCACACACATTACCTATATATTACACGTATATTGACATAAGAATGTCGATGTCTATATATACATACATATATGTTCATACATTCATATGTGTTGGTATGCACCATTGTTTGTATATGAGCCAATCTCAAAAGGTGATAGCTCTTCTATTTTTTGTCCACGTAAAGATTGACAAAAAAATAGCACAGAAACGGTTACACTGAAAGCACAAGGGCATTTGCTTTAAATCAAGATGTATTCTGTTGGCATTATGAAACACCATAAATCAGTTTATCCTGACCAAATGCATAAGCAGATAGTATGATGATCGTTACAATGGACAAAGTTTTGTCCCAACTTATTTAGCACCTTTTGAGACAGCCTCATTACATATATACATATATGTGGAATGTGTATTCTTATGTCAATATACGTGTAATATATGCCTAACATATTGTAGTGGTCTGCACTGACCTCTCAGGCAAGTAACCACATAGACAGGTAGGCGTGGGGAGTGTGTTGATATCAGGGAGCCTAGGTGGTGTAATGGTTAGCACACTGGCCCGGAATGCAAAGAGATGTGGGTTCGAGTCCCGCTCTAGGCGCAGTATTTCCCATTTTCATCACCCCCACGACACTGGTTGCCGTGATCAGGATCCTGTACAAGCTTTGCGCTGTATGGTTGTTGAACCTACCCTGTGTATTATGTGTTAGTGCATTGCCTGTATGTATGTAATTGTAAGCATTACAAGACTTACAATTCCAGGGGGACGAGTGTAGTGGTCTGCACTGACCTCTCAGGCAAGTAACCACATAGACAGGTAGGCGTGGGGAGTGTGTTGATATCAGGTAGCCTAGGTGGTGTAATGGTTAGCACACTGGCCCGGAATGCAAAGAGATGTGGGTTCGAGTCCCGCTCTAGGCGCAATATTTCCCATTTTCATCACCCCCATGACAATATTTATATATGGATAACTGTAGAAATACATTTTTATAGACATGTTCTTTTCATGTATGTATGCACACATTTTATATACATTGAGTGATTGATGTCAATGTTACCCCGTTTTTATATAATTTTCGTTGTGAATATAGCCTTTGTTGCCGCCAAAACAACAAATGTTATCGCTATCAATCTTGTCACTGAATAGTATATATATGATATATATATGCTTACGTTATTTGTTCAACATATCAATTACCACCAGCCATATAATATATTTGCTAAATAACGTTGTCATTACATGTCTAGGGCATATTTAAAGAAACACAAAATATACATGCACTTAAAACCCACAAGAAGCTATCAATCCATCACTTACCCCCCAATAATATAATATGTATATATATTATATATTATTGTATATACATATACACTTAAAATCCACAAAAAGCTATTAATGCATCACGTACACCCCAATAATATAATATATATATATATACTATTATGTATTGTATAACACACCCCAATAATATAATATATATATATACTATTATGTATTGTATAACTTGTTATGCTCATATTATTTAGGCTGCAGGGCCTAATGCTCCCCACCTGCCACGTGGTGGGTGGGCGCTGTACCACCTGCCCTCCCCCGGCTAGGCTCACCGAGCCGCAGGCGATCAGCCAATCAGGGGACTGAGCTTCCCGGGGGGAGGCGACTTCGGGTGGTTCTGCCGATATACTGCCTCCAGTCGGTCGGAAATTTGACATATACGCTTATAACCCACAAGAAGCGATTAAAGTATCATATCCTGCCGGTGGTGGCGCCACCTACCTTCCACATGAGGGGCATGAAGAGTGGCGGGGAGTACTGGAGCGGCGAGAGGGGAGCACTGACCGGCAGGTCAGTCACCTCGGCCACATCAGGGCTCTTCCGGCCAAGCATCGTCGTCGTCGTCGTCGACGTCGTCGTCGTTGATGATGTCGTCAGGCGGACACTGCCTGGGGGTGCCCAGCGGTTTGTAGTCTGTTCGCTGGGAGAATGAACCGTGACCAGCGGTTTGTGTTGTAAGTTGTAGCGCGTTCAGATTTCAGGCAGTCAGCTGGTCACAGTCAAGTCCTGGACAAGAGGCGTCACGGGCGGGTTGGATAGGGTCGCTATGGCAACGACTGTCTCGTGTGCCTAGCTGTCTCTCTCTGCACACAGACATGCAACCCTTCAAGTCGCTGGGGGGACAGTGGATAAAGGCTGGATGTCGACGAAGGGATTGTATATATATATACGCAGAGGAGAGGTTGCCAAGTTTAGACAACTGAACATGCGCAATCCAATCCCAATTGCATTTCACGCTGCAGGGTGTAATCATACCCACGTCCACTTTTCTCTCTCTCTCTCTCTCTCTCTCTCTCTCTCTCTCTCTCTCTCTCTCTCTCTCTCTCTCTCTCTCTGCGTCTCTCCTCTTTGTCTGTACCCGTTGCTCCTCCTCTATCTCCTCCTCTCCTCTTTGTCCATATCCGCTTCCCCTCCTCTATCTCCGCCTCTCCTCTTTGTGCATATCCTCTTCTCCTCCTCTATCCCCCGTCTCTCCTTTTTGTCCGTCTCTCTTCTTTGCCCGTCTCCTTCTCCTCTTTCTCCTCCCTTTGTGTATATTTCCGTCTCGCTCTCCCCGCATTCTCCGTTCCTTCCTCTTCCCAGCCCACTCGTCCTGATATGACCTTAAATGTGTCCATACCCTAAACCCCAAACAAAGGAACACCCCCTCTTCCTCCGCTCTTTCCGCTCCCTTCAGTCGGTCGCCGTCAGTGCACTTCCTTCCTTCCAACCGTGAGTATTATTATTATTTTGATTTCAGAATTTCCCGCGCACCATCACCAAACACGGCACGGAAGGGTCAATGTCGCGATCTGACTGACAGGGAGAGGGATCAAGCCTACCCTGGAGGAGCATGGGCAGGAGTAGGTGTGTGCTGGAGGTGGGAGGAGGATGCTGGCAGGAGACCAGCAATGTACAAACACGGGTGGCGTGTGTGCGCGCGTGCGCATGTGTGTGTGTGTGGATGTGATCGACTCAGCGAATCAATAAACTTGCCTCCCTCCACACCCTCATAAGCGCGGGTCGATGGCCCGTGTACCTACCACCGGCCGATCGGCCGTGTGAACCGGGCGCCCACCCCGCCCCCGCCCCGCCCCCGTCCCCGGCCTCTCACCCCGGGCTCTTCTGCCGACGCCCCCAGTCACTTGACGGGCAGCCCCGGGGTTGTTTGTTACCCATGCGTCACAGTAGCTCCTCCCGAACACACACAAGACACCCACCAATATATATCAATGCAATAAGCAACAGGGTGTCGCCCAGGCGGGCCGGGCCCCCTTAGACGCAGACTGAGACCACGGGGCGAGGAGGCCCGCCCTGCCGGCTCGGGGCCTGCTGCGGCCGGCGGTCGGTGCAGCACAGGCGGCCGACCCGGTCGCCGCCGTTCGTAGGGTCTGCGCCTCGCATTTGTTTTCTTCAGAAATGCGCAGTTTAAGTTTGTTGGTAACACTGGAACACTGCCATATATATATATGTGCCTTTGTCGCTCTGTGCTTCTCTTGCTTTCTCTCTCTCCTTCTATGCTTCTTGAGGCTCCAAATTCCTCCTCTCTATGTATGGATAATATCCTGTTGATTATGATTTATCTCTCACTCTGTGTCTATCTACATATCTCAGTCATTCTTCGTCTCTCCTTCCACCATCGTCCTCTCCATCATTGCCTATCCGTATAAGTATATGTATACGTATCTATGTGTGTCTAGTCTCTCTCTGTGTATCCGAGTCGTCTCTCTCCCCCTCTGTCTCTCCGCCTGTCTCACTGTCTCTCTCTCTCTCTCTCTCTCTCTCTCTCTCTCTCCCTCCCCACAGTCGCTGTCCCGTCCCGGTGTGGCGGTTTCGATTCTCAGTGGGTTCAGAGTCTTCGCTCGGGATTCTGCGCATGCGCAAATTTGATTAACATGACCTGGGCGACTTGGGTCACCCGAGTTGCTAGAAATTCAAATAGAACACAGCTAGTTGAGTTGACAAAAACAAGTGCTGTGTGCTTAAACTAAGTATTTTAGCTCAATAATATATATTTAGCGAATTGAAGAGTTAATGCCTTGACCACATTTATGCTTCAAAAAGTCGCTCGGGTCAAACATGTTGATTAATCGAATACACTGAAATGTCGTTCGATGTTGACGCATGTACAGAACCCCAAGCGAAGACTCTAAACACACTGAGAATCTAAACCGCCACACCGGGTCACTGGGCTGTGTTCCCGGGGTTGCAAGCCGGCCGGCCGGGAGGGGGGACGGGAGGGCGGGAGGAGGCTGTGCCTGCCTGCCTTGGCTTTGCTACCTGTTGTGCTAGTCGATACCACAGACAAGTTTGGGTGATGGTGGCCGGGACAGGTGCATAGGGGGCGCGCTCGTGTGTACGTGTGTGTGCGTGTGTGCGTGTGCGCGTGTGTGCGTATTGCGTGTGTGATGACGTAAGCCTAACAACAACACCGCTACAACGTCCCGGTTGTTTTCCTTTATTTTTTAAATGTGAATGTTAAACATAAAACCACAACGCAGTTTAGATTGAGCTGGTACGATGACTTTACTTCACTCACTCACTCACTCGCTATTTCTCTCTCGCTCTCCCTCCTTCTCTCAATCTCTATTTTCCCCCTCTCTCTTTCCCTCTCCCCCCTCACTCTCTACATCCCCCCCCCCCCTTTCTCCCTCTCTCTCGCTTTCTCTCTCCCTCCTTGCCCCCCTTCCTCTCCTTATCTTTCCAACTCTGTATATCTAACTCTCCCCCTGTATATTTAACCCTCCCCCTGTATATCTAACTCTCCCCCTGTATATCTAACTCTCCCCCTGTATATCTGACGCTCCCCCTGTATATCTGACTCTCCCCCTGGATATCTAACTCTCCCCCTGTATATCCAACTCTCAACCTGTATATCTAACTCTGCCCCTGTATATCTAACTCTCCCACTGTATATCTAACTCTCCCCTTGTATATCTCAATCTCCTCCTTTATGTCTAACTCTCCTCCTGTATATCTAACTCTCCTCCTGTATATCTGACTCTCCCCCTGTATATATAACTGCCCATGTGTATCTAACTCTCCAACTCTCCCCATGTATATCTAACTCTGCCCCTGTATATCTAACTCTCCCACTGTATATATAACTCTCCCCATGTATATCTAACTCGCCTCCTGTATATCTGACTCTCCCCCTGTATATCTAACTTTCCCCCGGTATATCTAACTCTCCCCCTGTATATCTCTATATACTATTATAGCTATCCACACACACATATTTTGTCTGTTGCTGGCACCAACTGCCGTCTCTCCTCCTCTATCTCCCTCCTCACATGAGCCACCACTACTAACGTGTAACCAGACCAAAGTTTGTTTCCTTTTTGTTCTCCTTCCCCTTCCTTGCCGTCCTTCCTTCACAAACTCCAGCTGTTAACAAAGTTGCCACAAACTTCCCACTGCCGGGCCCCCTTTTTTTCCTCCAGTACAGATCGATCACGGGCTCTAACTCACACCTCCTCCATGATGGCCGGGCGGCGCCGAACTCAAACTCCACTCCACTCCACTCCAGCACGTCCCGTCTGCCGATGGTGCTTCCTGCCGGAAACACAGACACACAGACACACACCATCTGAACCAGACACACACATAGACACACACACTGCAGCTCCCGGTGCAGGTACGTATCAGTCACTGCATTATCATGATCCAGAACCCGCCATCGCCTCCAGTGTGACAAGCGAGACTCTGCTCCTGCGCTGACTGCTCAACCGTTCCTCCAGTGCTATTCTGGCCCGTCTGTCTGTCTGTCAGTCTGCCTGTCTATTTGTCTGTCTGTCCTGCCGGCGGCGGCCGTGGCGTCTAGCCGTTGTTGGGACATGTGGCTGTGGCGGGCTGCTGCAAGGTGTCTGGGTGGGAGGGGGGGGGGGAGGAGGTTACGTGTGTGTGTATGTGTGTGTGTGTGTGTGTGTGTGCCGCGCCGTGGTATATGTAGTGTGGTGTGGTGGTCTGGCAGTCTGCTCTGTATGTAGAGTAGAGGAGTCCGACAGCTAGTCCCGTCCCGACCAACCTTGCCGAGACCAGAGGAGTATAGGGGCACGTCGACACCACCACCACCACATCCAGCCGACCCGGCCCCGTCCCACAGAGCGCCACCAACACCACCACCACCACCACCACCACCAGGGGCCGCCACTCCATGCAAGAGCCCACCTGATTGGGTCAGGGCAACTCACGAGCGGGCCCGGCCAACGGGGAGGTGGCGTGGTGGAGGAGAGGTGACGTGAAGTGTGTGTATGGGGAAGAGTTATAGTCAGTTAGTGATTGTGGGGAGGGGGGGGGGAATGAAGTGTGTGTATGGGGAAGAGTTATAGTCAGTTAGTGACTGTGGGGAAGGGGGGAATGAAGTGTGTGTATGGGGAAGAGTTATAGTCAGTTAGTGACTGTGGGGAGGGGGGGATTGAAGTGTGTGTATGGGGAAGAGTTAGTGAGTGAGTGAGAGAGAGTTGGGGGGGGGGGGCGGAGAGGGGAGTGATGTGTGTGTATGGGCTAGAGTTAGTGAGTGAGTGTGTGTATTGTGTGCGGGTGGGGGAGTGAAGTACAGTACAACCTCTCTAACCGACCACCTCCACAGATCGACCACTCCCCTATATCGACCGCTTTATTTGGGTCCCAACAATACCATTGTACCCATATTATATAACGTCATAAACCGTCCACCTCTCTAAATGGACCACCTAAAGTTGGTCCCAAGGTCGGTCGATTTAGAGAGGTTTTATTGTATGTGTATGGGGAAGAGTTCGTGAGTGTGTGTGTGTGTTATATATGTGTGTGGGAGTGAAGTGTGTGTGTGGGGAAGAGAGTGTGTCTGTATGGGGGGTGATGCAGGGACTATAGTCGGCGAGATGAGAAGTTTGTGTGTGTGTGTGGGGGGGGGGGGGGAGGAGTGTGCGTGTGTCTGTGTGGTGTAACAAAGATAAAAATTAAAAATAAAGGCAGCCAGCGTTGTTGTTGCTATGATAATAATAAATTATACAGCAAAAAAAAACAGCAAAAAAACCCAGCAATAAAACGTATTTTAACAACACAAAAACGTTGCTGCTTCATAAACCAACCGACGAATAAACATTAGAACTCCCGTACACAAATTACTAAAAAGAACAAATAACACATAAGCCGAGCTGAGGTATTCCACGCTGTTATGCCTGGCACACACCTCCCATATAAAACCTAAAACTGCCCGTTTCGCGATTAAGTTTGAGTTTTAGTCGGTTCCAGTCTTTAAGTGTGTGACACCCTAATGCATCACGCACACCTCCCGTATACGATTCATGCGCTAAGACTTGGACGCCAACCGGACGGTGGGTATGACACATATACCGTATAAGATATGACTGACCGGCCACATATACCGTTTCTCGAACAGCCTGATTTGTTTTTCGAATGTCTTGCGATTCGAGTCTTAAGCACTAAAACTGTGTTTTAAGTCACGAATCGGAAGTATTAGCAGTCGGTATATGTGTGTTGTCCCTGTTGTCAGCTTTAGTCGGGAAACGGGACGGGTCGGGTTGTGACGGGTCGCGTCGGGCAGTCAGTTTTAGCGCGTGAATCGTATACGGGAGGTGTGTGCCAGGCATTACTAATGGTACTCCCCCCCCACCAACCCCTCCTCGTCCTCGTTGCGCTCATACAGCACAGCCTGGTGGAGGATGAGGTAACTATTTACCGTAGACCAGCTTTGCAGGGTAGGGAGGGGTGGGCGGGCCCGTGTGTGTGTCTGTGTGTGTGCGCGTGTGTGTGTCGGTGGGTCTGTGTGTGTGTGTGTGTGTGTGTGTGTGTGAATGTACGGCGTCCCAGCACAGGCATTGAACTTTCCGAACTGGTTTTCTCGCGCGTGAAAAAAAAAAAAAACTTCGACAGGTGGATGGTTTTTAGTTTCTGCCATATGTTTTAAACAAAATAAATAACTGATTTTGGTTGAGCAGTATGCACTACTTCGCCTTCACTTAAAGTCAGTTTTAGTTTAATGCGTTAATGTTGGAGATATGCTGATGTGAAAACGTATCAAATTAAAGTTGCATAGTCCGATGCTTTTGAGTTTCTGCCATTTTCTGAGATAAATACATTATGCTGATCGTTGTAATCTATTTTGTTTCAGTTGGAAGTCAATTTTATTTTAAATGGCTAACTTTGGAGATATTTGACGTCAAAACATGCCAAATTAATTTTGGCAAGCACGCCAAAACTCTGACACCGTAGACTTCAGGAGTAACCGGCTCTATTAAATTGACTTATTACGACCTTCTATGAGGTAACAAATACTTACTAAGTGCACCAGTTTCTAAGTTGAATATGTAGCATCACATTTTTATAAGTCTTTTGGTTTTGAAAATTTAATGTTTTCATCGGACTATGCAACTGTAACTTCCTCCTGTCCGTCCTGATATGACGTTAGATGTTGCTAGGACGTAAAACAACACCAAACAAACTTCCTCCTGTACACGACAGGCTTAAACCACGAGAAGGTTCTATCAAATCAACTTGGTGTTACTTCTAAATGTGTTTTATCACTCCACCGATATCTAAGTTAGATACCGGTATCTATGCATGTGTTTTGGTTTAGAAAGGTTGATACTTCCATCGGACAATGCAGCTTTAATTCTAACTTTAATTCTACGCGCACAATCAACATGAAGTAACATAACCACAAAGAAATACCCCAACACATTCAAACTTTTAAATCATGTTCACAGGAGTGTTGACATCCGCAGAAATGAGTGCTTTATTGCATGTGTGTATTCTGGTGTTTTTATAATGCGTTTTCCCTGTGCATTTCGTACGTTTTGTGCATGTTTGTGTCAGTTTTTATATGTGTTGTCTATGCATGTTGTGTGTGTTATGTGTATTGTGTGTTGTGTATTTTATGTTTGTTTCTTTGTTTGTGTTTTGTGTGTGTTGTGTTTATTGTGTGTGTGTATTCTGGTGTTGTTCTGATGCGTTTTCTCTGTGTGCATTTTGTATGTGTTGTGTCTGTTGTGTCTTGTATAGTTTATGTGTGTTTCTTTGTGTGTCTGTTGCGTGTGTTGTGTGTGCTGTGTGTATTGTGGTTTGTGTCTTTATGTTTGTTTCTTTGTTTGTGTTGTGTGTGTTGTGGGTGTTGTGTGTGTTGTGTGTATTGTGTGTAGTGTAGGGTGTGTCTTTTATGTGTGTATTGTGTGTTGTGTGGTGTGTATTTTATGTTTGTTTCTTTTCTTTCATATTGTGTCTTTCATTTTTCTGTGTTGTGTGTGTTGTATGTATTGTGTGGTGTCTGGTGTGTCTTTTACGTTTGTCTTTTGTGTGTTGTCTGTATTGTGGGTTGTGTGTTGTGTCTTTTATGGTTGTTTCTTTTTTTGTGTTTTGTGTCTGTTGTATGATCTGGTGTGACTTGTGGGTTGTGTATTTTCTGTTTGTGTTTTGTGTGTGTTGTGTGTATTGTGTGTTGTCTTTTGTGTTGTTTCTTTGTTTGTGTGTTGTGTGTTGTGTGCATTGTGTGTTGTGGGGTGTCTTTTATGTTTGTGTTTTGTGTGTGTTGTGTGCATTGTGTGTTGTCTTTTCTGTTTCCGTTTTGTGTGTGTTGTGTGTATTGTGTGTTGTGTCTTTTGTGTGTGTTTCTTTGTTTGTGTGTTGTGCGTGTTGTGTGTATTGTGTGTTGTCTTTTCTGTTTCCATTTTGTGTGTGGTGTGTGTATTGTGTGTGTTGTGTATTGTGTGTGTGTTTCTTTATTTGTGTCTGGTGCATGTCGTGTGTATTGTGTGTTGTCTTTTCTGTTTGTGTGGTGTCTGTCTTGTGTGTTTATTGTGTGTGTTGTATCTTTTGTGTTTGTTTCTGTGTTTGTTTGTTGTGTGTCTTGTGTGTTGTATATTTTGTGTTTGTTTCTTTGTTTGTGTGTTTTGCGTGGTGTGTGTTGTATCTTTTGTGTTTGTTTCATTGTTTGTGTTTTGTGTGTACTGTGTGTATTGTGTGTTGTCTTTTCTGTTTGTGTTTTATGTGTATTGTGTTGTGTATTTAATGTGTATTTCTTTGTTTGTGTTATGTGTGTGCTGCATGGGTGGGGTTGTGTTGTGTGTGACTTGTGTAGTGTTGTGTGCATTGTCCCTGCTTGTTGTGCGGTGTGTGTATTATGTGAATTATGTCTGTTTGTGAGGTTGCACTGTACACTAGTACAATTTCTCCATTTGCGAGAACGAGGCTTCGGTGATTGACCCGGAGTGTTTGTGTGTGTGTGTATGTCTGTGTGTGTATCTTTATTTGTGTATGCCAGAGCATGGGGACGAAGTTCCATGTTTTGTCGGCCGTAATTCGAGAAGGGCTGACCATCATAAAAAATACTTATTTAAAACATACCTTAAAGAAGAAAAAGAAAAGTGATCCTGGCAAAAAGATGTGGCCAGTGGAGGGTGCCAAGAGGTGAGCAGCACTCTAAACAAACGGTCACAAATCAGCAGACTTTTTGTCGGCTCTTTTTTTCCCTCTCCCGCACTCCCTGTTTTTCTCATTGTTGTTGTTTGGTGCAACTTTTTTCCCACCGAGGCAATTCTTTTCAAATTCACAGATCATGCGTGCAACCTGGTGTGGAGTGTACACAAAATTGAACAGAAAGAAAGGGATAATACCATTCCAATAAATAAGAGATAACCCAAAGCGAATAAAGCCACCGCACCATCTCCTCCACTCCCCTTCCTCCCCTCCCACCCCTCATCCCCTTCTCCCACACAGACACGGCCTGACTGTTATTCATAGCCCACCTCCACTGGCTCTTCTCGCTTGTACCCACCATGAAGGTATGCAACAATAATACCATAATAATTAGAATAATAATACTAATAACAGTAATAATAGATAGCAGCAGGGCAATTTAAAAATATCCATATGGTGCACTATTTCTATTCCTTCTTGTAGACGTTGAAATTACAAGCCCAAATCCGAAAACAGTTAGGCTATTTATATTATTGTTTTCTGACATAATCAATTTCTAAGATTTAATATATAAAAATGTATTAATTTTGAATTAAAAGTGGAACTTTGACCGAATATAATAAAAAGTGGAACCATGTGATGAGAGTTCTGTTAACCAATTTCCATTGTACATAATATAAAGGAACTCGGCATATCTATTTCCAAACTATCCCCACCCTAGTTTCGCACTGTTCTTACTGGTTCTATAAGATTGTGTAATACTTTACTCACTCACCATATTCATTTCCAAACTATCCCCACCCTACTTTCGCATTGTTCTTACCGGTTCTCTAAGATTGTGTAATACCTTACTCACTCACCATATTTATTTCCAAACTAGCCCCTCACTACTACAATGTTCTCATCAGTTTTTCAGGATTGTGTAAGACCTTAGTCAGGGATGAAAGTGGTCTTCTGGGGGAAACTCGGAAATCAAGCAAAGACCTTGGCACCACCTACCAGGTTCCGGCAGAACGACGGCGAATTTCCGCAAAAAAAGCGGATTTTCCCTTATAGAATTAACACTGTCAGGGAATCGTGAACAAATGCGGGAAGTAAATTTTCAGCCATCCTTGTTCTGGCTATGCCCATATTTAACTCTTTCTTGTTAGGGTTTTATGTTCTAGCAATATTTGAAGTCATATAAGAACGGGATTTGAACTAACAAATATAGTCATATACATCCTGCTTCCTTGGTATTTGGTTTACCATTCATGGACACATTGTGGGAAATCCGAAACATTCGTGGAATTCGTTGAAATCGCGTTGATCTTTCATTCCTGCTTACTTACTCACCATGTTTATGTACAAACTACCCCCTCAAATACCATACTCACTCACTGTATTAATCCACAAATTAAATCCCAATGTTCTTAGCAATAGCAGTTCTGTGGGCTCGCCTAATACCTTACTCACTCTGTGTATTTATTTACAAACCAGGCCCCACTGCTCTATTTCCCAGGGGTGTCTAATGCTGCGGTTCGTGCTCTACATCCAGGTGAACCTCCCAGTATTGCCAGTCTGCGCACTAACTTTCTCACTTTTCTTTGGTAGCACTAGCAATGCCGACCCACCGCCATCCACAGCCCCCTTTTTCGTGGGCGATTACTCGTAGCAGCTAAAAAATAAAAACAAATCAAACAATAAAGCGCCTGACACACATCACCGGATTGAGCAACGGACAGAATTGTCTAGTCCGGCAGTGTCTGGGCGTGATAAGTATCAAAATGTTGTGATATCGGGTCAAAGGCCGCTGGACGAACGGACATCAAACAGACATGAAACGGATAGCCAACGGACAAAACTCAAACCGGACAAGAACCATATACGTCAATCCAGTGGTATCCGTTCCAAGTTTTCTGCATGTTCAAAACTTGTTCGGACACAAACCGGACTATCAACAGACTTTTACAGTTTCTTTCGGTTTCCTCCAATCCAGTGATGTGTGACAGCCGCTTAACCGACTCCCTTTTAAATAAGATAACAATAACAAAAATAAGCTGCATTAAGTGACTATTTTTAGACTGGCTCTTCAAGTGTGGACACGCCATGTTTCTTTTTTTCTTTCTGCTCCTCTTCTGTTTTTCCTCTTGTCTAGTTTCTTTCCCATTTCTGCTTATACACACATCGAAAATAAGAAAATGTACACACACACAAATAAACAGGCACAAAAACACCACGCCGCAGCATACCATGGGTTGATCCCTAATGCCAGTTGTCTGAGTACACGTGCACTGAGGTGTGTGTGTGGGGGGGGGGGGTGAAGGGATATGGGGTGTGTAGGAGGTGGGTGAGTAGAGCTACACTGGAAGCAGGGCTGGTGCCTTTAGCTTACTCCACATACTCTATCTGACCTCCTTGTGCCCAATAGTAAAGCGCTCCTCCTCCACTCCCCATTCCTCTTCCCCCCCACCCCCACCCCCACATTCCTCCACCCTCACCCCCACCCACCCCCACTTCTCCCATGGTAGAGGTGGGGGAGGAGAGTTTATCTTCTCGGCATGTGTTTTTCTCTTGGATGGAGGCCTAATACAAATGTGAAGAAATAACCTACTACCGACCCCTAGTGAGGTAGATGTGTTTGAGTTTGTATGTGAGTGAGTGTGTGAGTGTGTGTGAGTGTGTGTGTGGCTGTGAGTGTGTGTGAGTTAGTGGCGCTCTTTTTGGAGGCCCTTCAGGAGATTCCCTGCCGAATTCCCCCACTTATACTTACATTCACCCTTCAGTGTAATCCCGCATAAGCAGTGCTGTGGGACCAGTGTAGTGTGAAGAGTCGGTTGAAATGAATATATACCAGGCAACTACGACGGCCACCTCACTGTCCTCAAACTAGAGCACATTGGGCCCACTTCACTAAACACACACACATGTTGGTTGGTGGCGGTTCATCACTGTCGGCAACAAAGGCTATATTCATACACAGAGTATATACTACTTATATATAATATATATAACAGTAGTATATATGTGTTTCATTATTTATAATATCGGTAATATACATGGCAATGACAAATCGGTAAAAGCGCTGACTGGCTTCCAGTGTGAGAGGTCGTGGTTTGAACCTTGGCCGAGTGAAGGTTGGTTCGTTGTTTGAGTTTTAAGTTATGGTAACATCTAAGGTCATACCAGGATACAATGACGTACAGCATTGGTACTTGTCACTAATTAGCATGGCGTTCGATATTAGTAGGATAGCACAGTAATTGCTTAGCCCAGCATCAGGATAATAATTAATATTACGTACGTACATCAGGTTATGGTACCAGTGGTCGGGTATCTCAATGGAGAAACACTATAAAGTCACTATGAGTGCGCGCTGTCACAAGTCTCTGCCTGTCCTGATATGACCTTAGATGTTTCCCGGATGTAAAACCACAACACACAAACTAACAACACAGGTCTCTTCCAAATTTGTTCTGGTACACAAATCCCATATCCCCAATGTTCAACTTCAAGTGAGCCCCATATTGACATCCTTCAATTGCGTGGAACTATGGTCATATTCATATTCATACACATACATATGTGCTCTATAATCTATTATGGGAATATAAACAAGGACACTACCACCGAGCAGTTCTCTCCCTCTATTTACTCTACACCTGAATGTCATGTGAATTAGCTACTACCCACTCCTATTCATTGAGTTAGTACTACCCAACCTGCTATTGCTAGCTTAGTTCCTTCATCCACCACTGCACTGCCACCTGTGAGTGGCTCATGACTGCATGATACCAGCTGCGCCTGGTCACTACCACTGCGGCTCCCGCTCAGCAGGACGGATTTTAAAATTGTTAGGTGGGCATAATATATATTCCCGCCAGAGAATATACTCTTTCTCAACCACTCCTGTCTTTTGTTATTCTGTTTATATAGTCCAACACATATTGTTTCATATATTCATACACAAATATATGCTAGTATTAAAATACGAAGGGAATTTATTCCATTATATAATGTATTACTATATTATAGTTATTACCATTGTTATTCTCCATAAGATTCCACACTTGACTGGTGGCGCTACGTGCTGCCCACCTCCCCTCCAACGGCGGTCAACAAGTGTCAGTCACACCGGAGGACATAGATATATATTTGTGTATGAATATACGTATGAATAAATACATATATGTCTGTATGTATACAAAGTGATGCCATTTAAATACACACATGGCTATATATATATATATGGATATAAATGAATATATAAAGATATTTTAAAAATAGTTTCCTCTTATGACCTTTTGAAAATTAAAAAAAAGGAGCTTAGCAAATTAGGATTGGTAAAAATCGAAAAAAAACAACCTTGTCGAACTCAAAAGATATACACAATGAAGCTTTAAAACATTATTATCCTGATGCTGGTCTAAGGCCTTTTTTGAAGTTTTCAGTGCAAGAATAATACAATTATATGAAAACCAAAAATGGAAGCACAAAAAGCACATAATCTATTTGACACCAGCGCATTCCATCGAAACTTATTTTTACTCTCTTTAAAGCTGCATAGTCAGATAAAGCATCAACTTTTCAAAACCAAAACAATTATCTAGATTTGATTCTACATATCTAATTTAGATACTAATGCACTTATTAAGTATTTGTTGCCACACAGAAGGGAATAGTTGAGTCCATTTACTAGACATTGTTACTGCAGAAGCCTCTGGTGTCAGAGTTTCAGCATGCTTGCCAAAACTAATTTGCCATGTGTTATACTTCAAATATCTCAAATGTTATCAATTTAAAATAAAGGTTACTTCAAGCTAAAGAAAGGTCGATTATAACAATATCAGAAAAATGGTAGAAACTCTAAAGCATCGGGATTTAACGTTCAAGCCTGACATACATTCACAGAATGGCTGACTAAATTCAGATTCTAGATGCGCAAACCCCATGAAACGATAGGTCTCTTTTTAAAGTTGGATAATCCAATTAAAAGATACTATTTTCAAAACCAAAACAGTTATATTGATTTGACCGTACATGTATAACTCGGCTACTAGTGCATTCATTAAAGTTGCATAGTCCGATGGTTTTGATTTTCTGTATTTTTTCTGAGATAAATATATTAGATCGATCACTAGTATCTACTTTACATTAGTTCAAAGTTACTTTTATTTTAAATGGTAAACTTTTGAAATATTTTGAGTGCAAACATGGAACATTAGTTTTGGCAAGCATGCCAAAACTCTGACACCATGGACTTCTGCAGTAACAGGTTCTGTTGAATTGACTCAGTATTGCCTTCTACAGAGAAACAAATGCTTAATAAGTGCATCAGTATCTAAGTTGAAAATTTGATATTTCATTGGACTATGCAGCTTTAATCGGGGTTGCGGAGGAGGGTGATGGTGGAGAGGGGGGTTGGTGCAGAGTGGGTGGTGACACTTCTTAACGGACATAAACACTTACTGGCTTCCATGGACGAAAATATGTGACTTAGATAATGCCGCCATGTCGGATAGTTTGTGGATCCATTCTGCTAGTGTGCACACATAAACTATGTCACATACTTTCAGTTAAAATATCTCCAAAATTAGCTATTTCAAATATCCGTCCAAATATATTTAACTCCTCATATAGAAATTTGTATATGAGCCTGTCTCAAAAGGTGATAACTCTTCTTTTGTTTGGTCCATTGTAACGATTGACACAAAGCACCACATAAAGGGTTACACTGAAAACACAAGGACATTTGCTTCAAATCAATATGTATTCTATTGGGATTATGCAACGCCATGTAAAAAACAAATCAGTTTATCCTGAGCAAATGCATAAGCAGATAGTATGTTGATCGTTACAATGTAATGATTGACACAAAGCACCACAGAAAGGGTTACACTGAAAACACAAGGACATTTGCTTCAAATCAATATTTATTCTATTGGGATTATGCAACGCCATGTAAAAAACAAATCAGTTTATCCTGAGCAAATGCATAAGCAGATAGTATGTTGATCGTTACAATGTAATGATTGACACAAAGCACCACAGAAAGGGTTACACTGAAAACACAAGGACATTTGCTTCAAATCAATATTTATTCTATTGGGATTATGCAACGCCATGTAAAAAACAAATCAGTTTATCCTGAGCAAATGCATAAGCAGATAGTATGTTGATTGTTACAATGGAGTTTTGTCCCATATTGCTTAGCACCTTTTGAGACAGTCTCATATATTCATGTATCTATATACATTCCCATATATACATGTACATAATTATATGAATATACTTATATGAGGTAAAACCTCTCTAACCGACCACCTCCACAGATTTACCAATCCCCTATATCGATCGCTTTAGTTGGGTCCTACCAATACCATTGTAACCATATTCTAACTCCCTGAACCGACCACCGCCCTTACTGGACCACTTAAAGTCGGTCCCAAAGTCGGTCGATTTAGAGAGGTTTTACTGTGTATATATAATCTCGGCGCTGCCCAGGGCATCAAGGTCAGCCAAGATCACAGAAGGTCAAACCCTGTCAGAGGTGACGTCAACCCGGTATAGCATAAACGTCGCTGATTACGGCAGATGTGATTATTTTAATAACAGAAAACGGTTGTACTGTACTTAAGGGTCTGTCACACTTTACCGGATTGAGGAAACGGATTGAAACGGACAAACATATTCTAATATGACTTTGAATAAATTGACTTTGAAAGTACTTAAACACGCCAAGTTGAATGTTATTATCTACATTACTTTAGTTTGAAGTCACATGTCGTGGCTAACTTTAGAGATCTTTGAAGTTTTCGTACACGAATACCCGGTACACACCTACCGTTTGTGTGCGCACACCTCCCGTATACGATCGAAAACTGCCCGTTTCGCCCACAAAAATCGCTTGGTGTGCGCTCCCCGCGCACACCTAGCGATTGCGATTCGCGCATAAAACTCAGTTTTTAGTGCTAAAAGCGGCCGTTTACGATTGCGATTCGCGATTCGAAAAACGAATCGGCCCGTTTTCAGTTTTAAGCGGGTCGGGTCGAGTCGCGAGTTTTAGTGCGCGAATCCTATACGGGAGGTGTGTACTAGGCATTACTGGCAATGACTGATCAGGATAATGTGACTGAGTGTGAAATCGGGTCATGGTGTCTGCGGCTTGGTTCCTCAGTGGGGCATCACTATCAAGTCGTCATGAGTGCGCACTATCAAATGTATGTCAGTACGTGTTCTGATATGATCTTACATATTGCCAGGATGTACAACCCCAAAAAACGAACTATGCGCTTATGGAGAGATTTGCTGTGGCCTCTTGTTTTTTTGTTGTTGTGTGCTTTTTCTCTCGTCATTAATTCATATTTGCTTTGCAAACATTGCGGTGGACTGTTTAAATCGGAAATATTGGTCAGGGAAAACACCGCAAGGACTAATGGAATGGTGTAGGGTGACCCCGGACAATAACTATTTCCCACAATGCGCCGGGCCATTTTTGAGCGCCCAAATTGCGACCCCCCCTCCCCCCCCCCCATCCCCTTCCAAGTTTTATTTCGTGCCCAGCGGTTAAAACATACCGCTTCTCTGATTTCTACCAACCTCCATTCTTACACAGGTTCAGAAGTTGCTAAGTATTCATGTAAAGTCAAAGTCAAAGTATTCCCCCTTGTATTCTTCCTAGCATTTGGTGACACATCCTGATATTACCTTAGATGTTGCTGGGACGGAAACCCTCAAGAAGGATCTTTTTTTTTTATAAATTGCAATTTGTTGACATTGTCTTATTAAAAATCTGCTTGACTAATTGATTAAACAATTGACATTGACTCAGGCTAATGCTGTATACAGAGCCGTCTGGTAAATATATAAATATGTGATATATAACACATTATACGAGTATAAATGGAAGGGTAACTTGTACCCCATACATTTCCTCTGTGCGCATTGGTGGAGTGCCCCCCCCCCCCCCCATCGCAGCTGTTGGGTTAATTCTGGCGGGCACCCTCTCGCTTCACACACATAGATGATGTGCTGAATGGGTTCGTGCTGTATAGATAACATTCCGGTATATATATAATAATCCTAACGTTATCGTTATGTGCGCGCGAGTGGAGGATTGGCCCCACGCAGGAGGTGGAGCGGTGCATGCTGGTACCCCACCCCCACCCCCACCCCGGATAGGGGTGTGTGTGTGTGCAGGACACTACATGCATTATTACATTATTCACTACCCATAAAAATATATATATCTCAATGTTATATATACAATATCAATCCATTCGCCACATTATACGTGTATATAAATATACATATACATATATATATATATATATATATACTCTATATAAATATAATGTGGCGAATAGGTGAATATTGTATATATAACATTGAGGTAAGTATATATATATATATATATATATATATATATATACATCTATATTATGTGGTGAATCGGTTAATAGTATATATAACATTGAGGTAAGTGTTTATATAAATATACATATATCCATACATATATATTATGTGGTGAATGGGTTAATAGTATATATATAACATTGAGGTATGTGTTTATATAAATATACATATATCCATACATATATATTATGTGGTGAATGGGTTAATAGTATATATATATAACATATACCATTAACCTCATCACAACATCGTCTATATAACACACCGCTTCATGTTTCTGCCCAGGCTGTCAAAGGACATGCCCAGCACACAATCAGGGAGACGGTGACACACAGGTAGGTCATGTTGACAGCATATATCAGATGCCTCTGTCAACTGTACCCCCACCCACTCCTCAGATCCACCAAGCGCTGTCAACCGCCGCCACCGTCCAGTGTCAGGCTGTCAACAAGATGACATCAGCAACTGTCACCGCCACATGCGCGCTGCGACAGAGACCTCTCGCAGATCGATGACCAGCGTGCACCAGCCGATCACTGCATGCGCCTTTGGACAGTCATCGACATGTTTGATCCGCAGTCTTTGACACATGCCTGTGTGTTTTGCCGACAGTTATGCAAACCCCATGCGTGCCACGCGGTCACCGTGTGCTGTTACCATGACGTCCGGTCGCGGTGTATCCATGGCAACGCGCGAGCGCCATCTTGGATCTCCTAGATGCGATTTAGTACAGCCTGAGGGCTTAGATGTATACATAGACATGTGTACATAGAAAGACACACGCGCACATATATACATATATATGCCAATGATTAGATATAAATAACTATATATATATATAGATATAATTCAATGCAACAGTGTATGCAGATGTAGGTAGAGTGCTGCTGGGAAAGTGTGTATACCCATTATGGTTCATCAAAACCCCAACAGGGAAGGGGGCGAATCTGCGGAGCCGTCGGCTAGCAGCGACGAAGGGAAGCAGTCACTGACTGCCCAACTCGCACTGGGCGCACAATGGTGCGCGTATTTGATTTTCGAATACGCTTATTGCTCGACACTCTACAGTCGCCTATAGGTAGAGTTATCGTGGTATATTACTAACTATTGAGTTTGGCAAGCATGTCACAGGCATTCTGTGGACCTTGTGGTGCTGTTCACACTAAGCCAGTAAGCAAGTTTTGTAGTTGTGCAACACCTGCCAGCCGTTGCTCTACGTGTTCGCATACATTGCAGTCACTAGTAGTGCCGGTAAAAACCGAGAAGAGTGCGGTGGTGTGTGAGGCAGGGGCTAGTGATGGTGGAGGGGGGTGTGCCGGTGGACTTGGAAGGGTCCTGATACGCCACACCACGAAGTGCGACGTCGGAACAGCGCACCCAAGACCCAGTTGGACGGATGGTTGCTGATTCAGAGCGTGGGGAGGGCAGGGAGGCTAAGCGCCTCGCTGAAAGCATCGCTGAGATGGAATGCGACAAGCAACTTGCAGTGCTGAAGGACCGTCAGACAGCTCTAACAGAGGAAATGGTGGCATTTAGTCTGGGGCGCAAGCATGGTGGGCCGTCATCATCTGAGGGCGGTACACCGAGTCCGGAGAGGTGAAACCGCAGTAAGGCGATATACAGAAGACCATAAAGAAACAAAGTTATTGAGACTACTTTTGCTTGGCTAGTAGATAAACCTGACGTAACGGTTAAAGAAGTGTTGGGAGTGGTGGAGCACATTGGCTATATGGCCGGCAAAGCTTCACTAAGGTATTATGACCTTGAATATATGAAGGAGAAGAAGGGCTCCAGTGACTGCACAGTGGGGGGTGCAACAAAGCAAGTGTTCACACGTGATGGTAAGCGCCCCTGCTTTAGTCATAATAAGGAGGGCGGTTGCACCAGGGATGACAAAACATGCACCTATGGGCACTGGTGTTCGAAGCTGGGAGTCGTTCCCATAAGCGCAGCGGGTGTCATAAGGACTGAGGGCTACTGAACGGCACAGCGGCATCATTGGAGGAACGCCAGTGTGTTGGCAAGGAATTGACTTCTGGATGGGCATTGAATGACCCGGACTTTGCTTGTGCGGATACTGATAATGTGTGTCCTCTGATTGGGGGGAGTTGCGGTGTTGGACTGGTGGTGGAGGTCGAGAACACTGTTGAAACCTTGAACTGTATATGTTGCTTCACCCGTTGAATTATGTTGTTCCCGCACCTGTTAATTCTGTGACCTTGCTTTTGAATTCCAGCAAAATATCAGTTGGAAGTGTAATTAAAGCCGGTTGGCCTGTTGATGAACTCGTTGGACAACCCGAGCAGAGGGGGGGACGCCGGTGGCTGCTCATCCCGTGGCGGGCTCTAATTGTGTGCCGAGCAACCAGTGCTTGCTGGATTGGATTGGTATTAATTGTACTTGGTTGTCTGTTGACAATGGGAAGGGTACTCTGTGTGTTACCATGGCCGAGAGGGTCTCTGACAATGTGAGCGCTACCAATTTTTCCGTCTCACGACAATGTGTAGATGGCAGGTGCAGTTGTGTGCACTGAGTGGGTGGCGCGGTCACTCAATTCAAGCCGTGCCGTGTATCATATCAGGATGGAATTATTTCATGATATATCCAAAATCAACCACCCTGACTCAGAGTCTAACACGATCCTGACTCCCGGCCTATCCCCGCCCTGACTCCCGCCCTACCCCCGCAATGACTCCAGGCCTACTCTAGCCATAACTCCCGACCTACCCTCGCTGTGAGTCCCGGCCTCCCGGCCTATCACCGCAGTGACTCCGGGGATGTCGCTGCCGTGAGTCCGAGGTCCAACTCCGTGACTCCCGGCCTCCAACCGCCGTGACACCGCCCTAACCCCGCCGTGAGTCCCGACCTACCTCCGTGACTACCAGTCTGTCACCGCCGTGACTCCCGGCCTACCCCCGCCGTGACTCCCGCTCTGTCACCGCTGTGACTCCCAGCCTGTCACTGGCGTGACTCTTGGCCTGTCACCACCATGACTCCCGGCATGTCACCACCGGGACTCCCGGCCTGTCACCACCGTGACTCCTGGCCTGTCACCACCATCACTCCCGGCCTGTCACTGCCGTGATTCCCGGCATGTCACCACCATGATTCCCGGCCTGTCACTGCCGTGATTCCCGGCCTGTCACCACCATGACTCCCAGCCTACACCCGCCATGACTCACGGCCTGTCACCGCCGTGAAGTACGATCACGGTCTCACTCTCAGTGGTGCAAAGACCCATGTTATATATTATATTAATTTAACGTATCTACCTAATTACATTATGTATAGATCTGTATTACATAAATGCAACGGTGAAAACAGACTTACCAATGTTCCTGGACATAGAAATGACTGGACCACATTTTTGCATAATATTCCTCCATTTGTACCTAATCAGTTGACCCATGTGTAGTCTGTTCCTTCAGAGAATTATGTGTGTGCAGTATGCTGTGGCACTGGTCCATTAAATACCAAAACCAATGCATTCTCACACCTATTCAATCAATCAATCAATAGGATACAGCTATAATAGGCCTTGGACCTGTTAGCCGCTCTTAATTAATAGAAATGGAGTCAGTTCTTCAGATGTGGTGGATCATAGCAACTGTCACTGGCTCCAAGATATATGTAATGCTTGACCAGTCGGGACTTGAAACAGTTCACCGACTCTGCTGCTACGACACTCTTCGGCAGGTCATTCCACAGGTCAACCACCCTAAAGCCAAAAAAGTTGAGTCACATGTCCAGTCTGGAGTACCGCTTCCTCAGCTTCAGGGAGTGCCCTCTGGTCCTGGTGTTGGAGTCTCTGATAAGGGGGCTGCCTGTCTTCCAATGGACATACATTCTGACACCCTCACACTCAGTGCAGGACCCAGAAACTGTCCAAGAAAGCTACCGCACTTCTACTTAGCACCTGGTATTACACCTTTGACCTGAGATGTTGCAAGGAAATAAAACTCCTATTATATGCCGAGTGCCTGTCTAAAAAACGACCAGTATCAATTTTAAGTCAATCGTTTGACTCGACCAGGGTTCGAACCCACAACCCCATGGGTTCGGATCCCCCGATCTCCCAAAACAGGAGACGGACGCTCAACTCATTCGGCCATGGCATCTGGTCTATATGCTTATATACAATATATACAATAATACATGTATGCTTAAATATATATGGGTCACTCTCCTGACAACTGGCCAGAAGTGTCACATGGAGAGTTAAAATCTAATATTTGAATTTTAAACTTTGTTTGGTTGAAAACAAAAGCTGGAAATCTCCCCTTTACATCTGTGTAAAATATAAATTGATGAGATACAAAATAAAGGTGTAGTCCATGATTAAGCTATGTCATATGGCGGTAACACATGTGTTGCTCAGACGTAACACATGTTTAGGACACCAATCAGTCTGCGTAATAAAAATCTAAGCAGAATTCAATAATTTCATCCTGAGAAGCATATTAATCATGGGATAATATAGGCAGTAAAAAGTAATTCCCAGCCATACTTTATTCACTGAATAATTAGTGTACAATATTTGTGTGATATCCAGACACCACTGGTTACATCTCTGGCGGAAATGTGTAATGTTATTTATGAAGATATCAAATAATTCTTTTCTAAATTTAATCATGCATACATGTCAATAAATACTTCCTTTTGATTTGGGAACTTTTTTCTTTGATATATCAATACAATACAAGATGTTCCTAAGGATCCAACCATGTCGCATATGTCACGCTACACATGACTGACTGTAAAATGTTTTTTTTTGTGTACACAAACACTTCGTAACTAAAAAGACCAAAGGTGCACGAGGTTTATTATTTTTCCCTTATTTCCCACCTAAACCGACCACCTCCGTAAATAGACCGTTTAATGTCAGTCCCATGGTCTATCGATTTAGAGAGGTTTTACTGTATTATATTTCTATGTATATAAATATATAAGCATGTATGTATTCATATATGCATAGATATATTTCTATGTATATGTGTATATATACTTAAACTTTAAGTGGTCCATTTAGGGAGGTGGTCTTTAACTTTAAGTTGAAGTTGGCTCCATGGTCGGTCGATTTAGACAGGTTTTACTGTATATGTAACACCCCCCCCCCCCCCCCAAAACACACACACACACTCAAACACCACCATGCTGTCACGACTACCCAATCAGCTATATTGTCTATTTCGTCAGAGACATATATATATACAGCTAAAGCGGCTCAGACAGATGACCCATGGTTCTAACCAATTAGTAGCTACATATAGCCCGTTGCCGGTCTGGCTATGCATAGCTAATAATGACTTGGCACCGATCCAAGATGGCTGCGACTGAGGACCGACTACAAGTACAGCCAACAGTATGGCACACTGGACGACACATGTTTGTGTTGCCATTAGTTGGTTGGTTGTTGGAGTTTTACGTCCTGGCAACATCTAACTTCTAAGGTCATATCAGGACGGGTACCGACTTGTGACAGTGCGCACTCATGGCAACTTTATAGTGCTGCCCCACTGGGAGAACGGCCTGCCACAACCATGACATGCTATCCCACTCAGTCACATTATCCTGACACTGAGCCAGCCGGTCCTTGCCCTATCCTAATAATGATGAGCGCCTGGCTGGGAAGTCCTTGGTTTGACTCGAGCAGGGTTGGAACTCCTGGGTTCGAATCCCATGACCAACTAGAACGGGGGACGGACGCTCAATTCATTCGGCCATCGCGTCTGGTTCCTTTAGTGATTGAGAATTACTGCATCTCAAAGTTATTGAGAATCCCTGCATCTGAACCAATAACCAGTCCCCATGGTTACCCGCTTTCGCCATCTCTAACCTAAAGGCGGTTATTTGTTGGGGTTTTATATCCTAGCAACATCTTAAGTCATATCAGGACGGGCACCGACTTGTGACAGTGCGCACTCATGACACCATGTTTAAGTGCTGCCTGACTGGGATGCCAGGCCGTTGGAACCATGACCTGATATCCCACTCAGTCATATTATCCTGATATTGTCGCCAACCAGTCCTTTCCCCATCCTAATAATGAGAGTGCCAGGCCCGGTACTGATGAGTAAGTATCAATTTCGCCAGTCAATATTTTAACTCAGCCACTATTCAAACCCCTGACCTTCCGCGTGGGAAGCCAGTGCTCTTACAGATTTGGCCACTGCACCCAGTAAGAGCTAACAGAGGGGTGGGTGGCAATGAATGGATCAGAGCTGGCTGTTTGGGAAAATATTTATGTTATTGATTTTTTTGTTTCAAAAGAAGAAGAAAAGTGGGTCTGATTGATTTAAAAAAACCAACACCAGATTAGTTCAATGACTTAGTAATAAGGTTGTTCTTAAAGTAGAAATTTCCCACGGTGGCACCGGTGCCAATTGGAACATGTGTTAAAGGTGCATACTCTGGTGAAAGCGTCAAATATTCTAAGCCAATACACTGACCTAGATTTGATTCAACATATCCAAGTGAGGTACCAGTGTAGTTATTAAACATGTATTGCTGCACAGAAGGAATGTAAACTCAACAGACTTGTGACAAAAACACACTCATGGCACCCCTTTATAGTGCTGCTACACTGGGATACTGCACCGCCAGCACCATGACCGAAAATCCAACTCAGTCCATTCCCCCCCCCCCCCCCCCCCCCATACATCACGGCAATGCCGAATGCCAGGCTAGGAAGTGACAAGTATCCCTTTCGCTTGATTTGGCCGGGGTTTGAACCCATGACATCCCACAAGGTTTTTGTTTGTTTGTTGTTGTTGATTTACGTCCTAGCAACATCTAAGGTCATATCAGGACGGATACCGAATTGTGACAGTGCACACTCATAGCAACTTTATAGTGCTGCCCCACTGGGAGACCAGGCTGCCAGCACCATGACCTGATATCCCACTCAGTCACATTATCCTGACACTGAGCCACCTATCCTAATAATGCTGAGCGCCTGGCTAGGAAGCAAAAAGTATAAATTTTTAAGTGATCAGTTTGAATCGACCAGGGTTCAAACAAACAAACCCATGGGTTCGGACCCCCCGATCTCCCAAACACAGGAGACGGACGCTCAACTCATTCGGCCACCCAGTCTGGTCCCACATCCCACAAGGGGAGCCAGCCTTGAAACAAAAGTTAAGGCCCAGTCAGACCTTACCGGACAAAGACTTGTCTAATACGGTGGTGTTCGGTATCAAAATGTACCAAAATGTACCAAAATGTACCGGACAAAACGAACGCTAAACGGACAAGGAACGTACATTAATGAATAGCCACTGGACGATAAATGGACGATAACTGGACGACAACCAAATGTCTAACGGATGGACCAGACACCAACCGGACATCAACCGGACACCAACCGGACTGATCACGGACGCACCGAAAACCGATGGACCTAATTCCCGCAGCACCATCTACGGACACTGCAGGAAGCAAACCGGAGACATAACGGATGGGTACCGGACATGAAACGGTCAAAACGGACTTAAACCGGACATCAACCATACACGTCAGTCCGGCGGTGTCTGGTACAAGCTTTGTACATGTTCAAAACTTGTACCGGACACTGCCAGACACCACCGGAGATAGACCGGACACGCCGGATGGGTACTGTATATAAACCAGACATTGCTGTATTTCACCGGACAGTGTCCGGTTTCTGTTCGGTTCCTCAATCCGGTGAGGTCTGACTGCGGCTTAAGTGTTGGATCCACCAATAGTCACTACCACTGTGTGGTACCAGGCTTTTTTCCACAGCGTAAAATGGGTGAAATCATGTATCCTTAAATTTTCCGAGGGCACAAACGACTCTGTACCCTCAAATAGTTAGGATCATATTTCTAAAGGTTCTTCAAGGAGCCAGAGACAACAATGCCTCCAGACCCCCAGACCCCCGCCCCCTGCCCCCATTCTGCGTACCATCAAATTATTTCCTGGCTGAAACCCTGACTACATCGCCTCACTACTACTCCCATCACCTCCACTACTACGACTACACTATTAGTAGAGGTAATATAACAGCGCAATTCTCACCACTAAGCGATCACCCAGCGCCCCTAGTGTTCAATTGCCTACTGTGCAGGCGGAGTGAGCGCACAGTGCACGACTTGTCGGGGCCGATTCAGATATGTTTGAGCCGCAAACAACAGCGTCATGGTTGTTGACCCCGCACCCCCTACCTGCCACCCCCCCCCCCTCCCCAACACACATACACACACTCGCCCAAACAGCCAGCCAGCCAGGCCGAGAATAGCAATTGCAAAAGTGCACGCAGTCTCAGAGCAGGACGTCGCTTGGAATCGTCATTGCATGGCAAGTTGGACAGACAACCAGGGCACAGTGTGTGGGGCAGTGTGCGTGGGTTATGGGTGTGTGGGTGTGTAGGTGTGAATATCGGTGTAAATGTGAGTGTGGAATGGTTGTTTGTTTGTTTGTTGTTGTTTTACCGACTTGTGACAGCGCGCATTCCTGGTGACTTTATAGTGCTGCCCCACTGGAAGACCAGGCCACCAGCACCATGACCTGATATCCACACAGTCACATTATCCGGACACTGAGCCAACCAGTCCTTGCCTTAAGGGCGCATTCCTTACACACGTTAAGCTAAGATTCCATACACGCGGTATGCGGCATGCGGTATGCGAATGCGAATGCGGCAAAAAATCGAAACGCCTTGAAGTCAATGGGCTACAACCCTTACACACGGTATGCGAATGCGAATGCGAATGCAAATGCGACAACTCGATCGGTCCCTGTAGCGATCGGTGCGGCATGCGGCATGCGGCACTCGGTATGCGAATAGAAACGTGAGTCACACTTGTCCATTAGCTTTAGACTAGGAGAGGGGACTGACCATTACGGAATGGTCACACAGAGGGGTGCTAAGTGGAAACATCTGGTAGTGGTGGTGGTGGGGAAATGCTTGCCGCTTACCGCGTAGAAGGAATCTTCCCATTCGCATGCCGCATGCCGCATACCGCATACCGCGTAGAAGGAATCTCAGCTTTATCCGGTATGCGAATGTGAATGCGACAAAAAATTGAAACACCTTGAAGCCTATGAGCTACATTCCTTACACGCGGTATGTGGCATGTGGCATGCGGCATGCAAATACTGAATCGGTCCATGTAGCGATCGGTGCGGCATGCGAATGCGAATGCCCATAGACAACAATGTTAGAGAAACCTGACACTATGTGTGTGGGTGTGGGTGAAAGGACCCAAACCGTTTGCATACCGCATACCGCATACCGCATGCCGCATACCGCGTGTAAGGAATCCTAGCTTTATCCTAATAATGCCGAGCACCAGCCTAGGAAGCAACAAGTATCAAATGTTATAAGGATGTTACTTTGTTAGCCCAGTTTCTGAACAGCTGGTTGCGGTGTTAGTGAGGCAACCGCCACTCGTAGCCACTCATAATAACAACACCCAACACCCACACCACGGTCAGTGCAGGCGCAGACTAACAAGTATCAATGTTTAGCTCATTGGTTTGACTCGACCAGGGTTCGAACCCACGACCCCACGATCTGCCAACACGGGAGACGGACACTCTAATGCCAAGTACACACCTACCGTTTACGATTCGTGCACTAAAACTCGCGACGACCTTACGACTGAGAACGGGCCGATTCATTTTTCGAATCGTGAATCGTATTGGCAAGCAAGCAGTTTTAGCCCTGAAACTGAGTTTTAAGTCGCGAATCGCAATCGGTAGATGTGCTAGGGTATCACACACCTAACGACTTTTGTGCGCGAAACGGGCAGTTTTAGATTGTAAACGGTAGGTGGGTGCGGATGAACGGTAGGTGTGTACCTGGCATAACTCATTCGGCCATCCCGTCTGGTGGTGTTGGATGAGGCTGTGGGTGTAGATGCGGGAAGTGAGTGAGGGTGTGGCTGTGGGTGTGGAATGTGAGTGTGAATATCCGTGTAGATGTGGGTGTGGCTGCGGGTGTGTAGGTTTGGGTGTAGATGTTGGTATGCATGTGAGTCTGAGTGTGGCATGTGAGTGTGGGTGTGGGTGTAGATGTGGACATGGGAATGCATGTTGGTGTGGATGTGAGTGTGGCATGTGAGTGTGGCATGTGAGTGTGGGTGTAGGTGTAGATGTGGACATGGGAATGCATGTTGGTGTGGATGTGAGTCTGAGTGTGTCATGTGAGTGTGTCATGTGAGTGTGGCATGTGAGTGTGGGTCTGGGTGTAGATGTGGACATGGGATTGGGAATGCATGTTTGTGTGGATGTGAGTTTTAGTGTGGCATGTGAGTGTGGCATGTGAGTGTGGCATGTGAGTGTGGCATGTGCGTGTGGGTCTGGGTGTAGATGTGAACATGGGATTGGGAATGCATGTTTGTGTGGATGTGAGTTTTAGTGTGGCATGTGAGTGTGGCATGTGAGTGTGGCATGTGAGTGTGGCATATGCGTGTAGGTATGGGTGTAGATGTGGATATGGGATTGGGAATGCATGTTGGTGTGGATGTGAGTGTGAGTGTGGCATGTGAGTGTGGGTGTGGGTGTAGCTGTGAGTGTAGCTGTGGGTATATATGTGGGCATAGCTGTGCGTGTTGATGTGAGTGTTGATGTGAGTGTGGATGTGGGTGTGGGTGTGGGGATAAATGTGGGTATGCACGTGGATGTGGGTGTGGGTGTGCGTGTTGGTTTGAATGTGGGTTTGGGCATGCTTGAGGCTGAGGGTACAGAAGTAGTTGTGGGTGTTGTGGATTGTGACTGTCAGTTTTGTGATTGTTTGGTTCTTTGAGTTTTACGTCCTGGCAACATATAAGGTCATATCAGGACAGGTACCGACTTGAGACAGTGCACACTAATGACGATTTTATAGTCCTGCCCCACTGGGAGACCAGGCTACCAGGGGCCATATGCATGGAGCAGTGTTAGGAGGCAAAACACGTTTAGCGCGGGATTTCTGGTTTAGCGCAGACACGTTGGTATGCATGGATAACACCACACGTGCTAACACTGCTCCATGCATATGGCCCCTGGACCATGAACTGATATCCCACTTAGTCACATTATCCTGACACTGAGCAGACCAGTCCTTGCCCCATCCTAATCATGCCGAACACCTGGTTAGGGAAGCGACAAGTGTCAAATGTTAATTCATTGGTTTGACTCGACCAGGGTTCGAACCCACGAAGCCATGCTTTCGTTCGGATCGCCCGATCTCCCAAAACAGGAGCCGGACATTCAACTCATTCGGCCACCCTGTCTGGTGCTGCGTTATAGAAGATCTAGGCGATCGCAAACAAGGGCAGTTATTGAATTTTTTTAAATATTTTTTTTTTTATTGAGGCTGTATTTATACTCTCCATAGCATATAACTATTATAAGCCCGGGTACCCAGGCTTGTTTTCAATGTTTGCCAGCTGTAGTGTTGGTGTTATCTTAGCACAGAGTGGCTGCTGATAAGGTATTTGAATTAATCTGCCTTCATTATAAATAGCATCAGCCTAACATGTTATACACCACATTTATATCTGCGTGTATTGGGAGTGGGCGTGGGGTGTGTACGTGGGTGTGTGGGTGAGGAGTGGATCCGGGTTCATGTACTTGTGTCAGAGTGTATTGACAGTGGGTGTCAGTGAGTTGTGTGGTGTGATGTGGTTGGGCGATAGAGTAGAGTTCTGGCTAGGTGTGTCTATAGGTGTGTGCCAGTGTGTGTGTGGGGGGGGGGGGAGTGCTATTTCGCGGTTTACCACACACATCCTGCTCTGCTGCTGACAAACCACCACATGTCATTCTATGGAAGCCTTCCACCCCTCATCCCCACCATTTCTTTTTTTACATCTCTCCTATTTATTTACATCGTTATTTTCCCCAAAACAACAAATGGTATGTCACTTATTCAATTTATTCATCCACCACAAAGCTGAGCAAGACATCCATGAGAATAATCAGAAAAGGAACTTGAGTATTATTCATATGCTAATTGTTTCCTGATATGACCTTACAGGTTGCTAGGACATAAAACCACTACAAACATATGCTAACTGAACAGCCCATTTCATCCACATTTCTTGTCCTTTCTGCTCTTTATTTTATTAAAGGTTAGGCAAATTGGGGTTTATAGGCTACCAACATTTGAGTCAAAATGGCGACTTGTAGGCAATGACAGACTTATAATGCTGCCTCAGTGGCATACCATGCCAATAGCACCATGACCCGATATCCCTCTCATAGACCATCACTGGATTTCTATACCAGTATTCGAGCAAGCCAGCACAGAGTATAGGAACACCAAACATAGAGCTACACTGGCACCAGGACGTATATGGATCACAGCAGAGTACTGCCAGAGCATCAACCTGTGACCTACACTGGCAGCTGCATGGCTTTATCCAGTATTGGTTCTTGTGACTTGCAGCAGTGACAGGTTCTACTAAATTGTCTTAAAGATGCATAGTCGAATGGTTTTGAGTTTCACTCATGTTTTAAAGATGCATGTAATAGGTGGATCATTAAAGTTTAACTTAGTTTGTTGGTGTTTTTTTGTACATTAGTTGTTTAAGCAGTGGAAATTTCAGTCGCAGACGACGGGTCTTCCTCATTCCATTGCTCCTTGCCCTATCCTAGTAATGCCGAGCATCTGGCTAGGAAGTGACAAGTATAAAATGTTAAGTCATTGATTTGACTCGACCAGGATTCGAACCCACAATCCCATAATGTACCAACAAGAGAGACGGACGCTCTAACTCATTCAGCCATCCCATTATTTGAAATGTCTGACTATGCCAAGTTAATTTTGACATGTACATCAAAATTCTGACACCATAGGCTTAATCATTGACACGAGACATGAAGACATTCAGAGAACTTAACTATTGGTAACCAAACAATTATCCGATTGTAGAACAAACAAACTCACAGCGGTTTGGGGGATGTGGGAGAATGCTTACAAACAGAGAAAGAATGTATGCAGTAGTTAGCTACACAACAACTGAAGGTGATAAAAAGAAGGGGAGTCACAAGACTTTTACTGTCTCATGGCGAAAACAAGTCATTAGACTTAACCGTTATGGGCACCATAAATACACCACCCATCACAAAAACAACAACAAAAAGAAGCAAAAGCAGGTTTTATTAAATTGAGTTAGTATGCATTGCCTGTTGTGTAGCAACAAATGCTTGATAAGAGCACCAGTATCTAAGTTGTATCCAGTATCTATGTAGTATCCAAGCAATGCAAGTACATTGTCTTCGAAAATGTTATGAGTTCACTGGATTTCTTTTTTCTTTGAAGATTTATACTGCTTATGATGGATAAGTCTGAATAGCCTTGTTTTCACCATTAGACAGTTGGTCGATAGAAAGCCCAAACCTACACTTTTACTGACCCACAGGATTTTTAACCTCCCACACCACATAGACATGGTATGAGAGCAACTGGCCTTTGCTGACTCTGTAAGTTATACACATCGGTGGAAATCCAAGTTGGCAGAGGTGGGGGGGTGGGGGGGCATAGGGAATCGAACCAGAATGAGACCAACCGGCCATTGATGACACTAAGTTATATGCAGCATTGGAAATCCAAATTGGCAGAGGTGAGGGGGGGGGGGGGTGCATGGGAAATCGAACCACCAACCTTCTGATTAGGAGTCACACCTAGAAAAAAGTCAGACCTTCTAACCACTCAGCCACAGAGAACACCACATTTTCTGCAACCCTGTTCCTTAGACACGGCTGCCGAACAAGGCAATCAGACAATGTGTGGGAAGGTAGCCTGGGCAAAGGAAATGACCACATAAATCATTAATCTACGAAGCAAAATAATGAAGGGTTTAGGCGGAAAAAGCAACAAACGACTGGGTGTTGTGTTCTTTGTGCCAGAGTGGTTAGAGTGTCGGACTTTTTTCTAGGTCAGACTCCTAATCTGAAGGTCGGTGGTTCCTATGCCCCACCCCCCACCTCTGCCAATTTGGATTTCCACCGCTTTCTATCGACAAACTGTCTAATGATGAATACAAGTCTATTCAGACTTATGCATCATAGGAAGTATAAATCCTCAAGAAAAAAAACCTCCGCTATATGGCCCAAATTGAAACTATGGGTAAAACATTTGAGCTGAGGCTACCATCATTTCCATAATCAAATCCTTTTTTTCAGCGAACCTCCCACATCCCCTATGTAATGACATATTAAATGTTTGTTTGTTGTTGTTTTACGTCCTAGCAACATCTAAGGTCATATCATGACGGAAGAATATGAAATGGATAGACTTTAATTGGAAAACACACAAATCAATTCTAATTTACAGAAAACAAGTCAAATGGGTCTGTCAGTTTTTGCACCTGAACTGATAATATATTCTTCATACACCTCTTTTATAGTCTTTATATTGCTCTGTGACTTTTGAATTTTAGAATAGATTAAATCCTGGAGATAAATGTACTTTAAAAGTCAAATTTAGAGTTGTCTGTGGTCGGCATCTTGTCTTTTTGCACTCTCTGCAATAGACTACACCACGGTTCCGACTGCGCATGCGCTGAAAACGCCGTTGGGAGCAAAGCAACGGCCTACGTCCATTGAGTTTGCCAATACGCATAGAGCAAAACTGCCATTTTATTCAAAATTAATAGAAATACATAACAATTTGGCACAAACATGGACGGAAGGATGGAATATAATAATATAATGAATATGTTTAAGACACAACTCTCCATAATTAAGTATTTTGAGCTAAGAAACATACAATTTCAGTCACTTTACAGGCTGATGTTTACATCACCATTGATTAGCCAGAAGTAATTCTTGTTCTAAATATTAAAATGCCAAATGTGTGAACAAAAACTTGTTTAAAAAAATGTATAACCAATATCAGATTAACCCTACTCATTTTCTATTTCTACATATGTCATTAACCATAGAATATAAATAAAACCATGAATAAAATAAGTAAAACTGACTCTGGCTATGGCTGTAACACTAACCTGAGTGCACAGATTTGTCTAAATCTAAATGCACATGGCATAAGATGTGTTGATTATATTGATGTAAATGCAATGCTGGATAAAAGATTAATATCTTAATTAGTTATATAAATTTCTTTAGTTGGTATTCTATGTATCAAACGAGAGCTGAGATGAGCTGAAACTAGCACATTTCATAGCTGCACCCAATGTATTAGCATGTGCCATGTGCTTCTCGCAGGTTTGTTTTGCTCTGATGCATCCCACAATGCACCGCGCCGATGAATCTGTGATGTAGTCTATTTCACGAACTCTGTGCCAATATAGATAAATATTGGACACCGGATCAAGAGTACCAAATCTATTCTTTGTTTATAGCAAAACAATTTTTGCTCGGATTTAGACATGGTTGTCATTCGTATCACTCCTCGTTTGGGTAAGGGTGAATATTTGATCTAATCTAGACTAAGCACCTCTAAAATGAACTGCATCTGATGGTGGTGGAAATCGTCTATTATGAATTGGGTGTGCATGTGGTGGCATGCTTTGCTAGAGGCAGAGATAGTTTCTTTCCATACTTGTTTGAATAGCGACAAAATAAAAAAACTAAACAAAAGTGAGAGAGAGAAAAAGCAATACAAGGTTTTCTAGACCATGGGAAAACAAACGTGAACTTCGGCCCTTTGGTGGGCTGGGACTGAGTGTGTCTCGCCTGTAGAATGAGTGGACTCCATTCATTATGCAGAATTGTAGCTTTTTTTTTTATGGGTTTAGCTTTTTGTGGGGTTTTGTAAAAAGAAAATCTCTTTTCTTTAGATAATGTTATTAGCTACTACATGTAGCACTACCCGGCGCGATGGCCCAATCGGTAAAGCGCATGCCTCCCGTGCGGGAGATCAGGCGTTCGATGCACGGTTGAATCAAACTAATGACTTACAAAATTGGTACTTATCGCTTCCTAGCCTGGCGCTTGGGATTATTAGGATAGGACAAGGACTGGTGTGCTCAGTGTCAGGATAATGTGACTGAGTGGGATATCAGGTCATGGTGCTGGCGGGCTGGTCTCCCATCGATCCAGCTCAGTGGGCCCATTTGCAGTTTGGGCTATTTTCCATTCCAACCAGTGGTCTACAACTGGTTTGTCAAAGGTGGTGGTATGTGCTGTCCTGTATGTGGGAAAGTGCATTATAAAAGACCCCTTGCTGCTTATTGGAAAGAGTAACATATGTGGCGGCAGTGGGTTTCCTCCAAAGAAATATGTCAGAATCGCCACATGTTTGATATCCAATAGCTGATGATGAAAAGCAATGTGCTCTAGAGGCGTCGTTAAATAAACAAACTATACTTTACTTTACAACTGTTGTTCTCCATCTTGATTATGGCCACGAATAACTCCGAAGAAAATATGTTGTTTCACGATGATTAAACAATTAGCAGGGCCGATAGGATGTCAACAGTTGTGTGCGTACAACTATTGGGGTCATTCATCATTAATAATCTCCTCAGCTCTTAGGCTTTGTTAGTTTGTTGGGGTGTGTCTTATCATCATCTAAGGTCATATCGGGATGGGTACCAACTTGTCACAGTGCACACTCATGGTGACTTCACAGTGCTGCCCCACTGGGAGAGCAGGCCACCAACACCATGACCCAATATTCCACTCAGTCACATTATCCTGATACTGAACTAACCAGTCCTTGTCCATTCCTACTAATACCAAGTGGCAGGCTAGGTATGAGAAAGTAAAAATTGGTGGGTCATTTTTTTTTTATTTGGCCAGGACTCAAAGCACATCCGAACCAGACGGGATGGCCGAATGAGTTAGAGCGTCCGTCTCCCGTGCTGGTAGATCGTGGGGTCGTGGGTTCGAGTCCCAGTCGAGTCAAACCAATGACTTTAAAATTGATACTTGTCGCTTCCTAGCCAGGCGCTCGGCATTATTAGGATAGGGCAAGGACTGGTGTGCTCAGTGTCAGGATAATGTGACTGAGTGGGATACCAGGTCATGGTGCGGCGGCCTGGTTTCCCAGTGGGTCAGCACTATAAAGTCGCCATGAGTGCGCACTGTCACAAGTCGGTACCCGTCCTGATATGACCTTAGATGTTGCTAGGATGTAAAACAATAACAAACAAACAAACAAAGCACATCCGCATGCGACGCCAGCACAGAATACCTACACATGTAGATAAGCTTTCTCTCCTAAAACATGTTTAGTCTCATGGCTCAGTAATTATAGAAAGGTCTCTTAACAAATCAGTTTGCGGCAATAGTCTCCCTAAAAGAAAACACATATTTGGACTAATACTGAATATGCTATATATATAACCTATTTAATTTCACGCATCCCTTCCCGACATGACGTCACAGAATAGGTTATTTCAGTGCCAACACAGCACATGCGCATTGATCTGTCTAAAACTATTACACCAAAGAGTCCCATAACTATCTTAATAACTCTAAATATAATTAATTAATATTTTTAGATTGCCAATAAATACATTGTTAGAAAATATAGAAACACTATTTAAAGACTACATATTAAAACTCAACATGATTAATACTACTAAAATTACCCCCTAAAAGAAGACAATTCTCAACAAAGTAGCTGGAGACGGGAAGCCTCGCCGGCTGCTGCTTAAAACATCCACTACTGCCAGGCCGCTTTCGCTATTTTCTCCTGAGTGTAGAACACGATTTTCCCGTCCGGCGAAAATCACCAAAGAAAGCAAATTAGGCTCGGGTTACGCTAAGAACTTTCACCACGCCGCACTCGACCCGAGCGCCTATTGTAAATAAATGAAATAATGGGAAAAAAAACTATAATATTTCAAAAGGCGATGGCACCGGTAGTGGCAGTCTGCTGCTTGTTGTATTTTTTACTTGTCTTTCTTTCTTTTTGTTAAGAATTATATTTAATTTTCTTCGAGGCCCGAGCAATCGTGTTATGAGGAATTCCTTCAATAAGAAGACCAGAAAACGACCGTGAGAAATCTACACGGTATGCAGGGTGAATGACTGAGTGATTTGGGGTTTGGTGTCCTACCAACATATGCGGTTAGGTCCAAATTGGCACAGATTTGACTTGATTTGTTTCCAGGAGGAGTGTACGTCCTAGCAAGGTTTAAGGTCATGTCAAGATGGTTAGCGCCTAGTTCAACCCCCCCCTCCCACCCATCACCGTCCCCCCCCCCCCCCAACACACACACCCCTTCCTTGGAATCCCACAATGAAGACTACATGTATTTGTCCAGAGGCCCAACACAATGCAGGTCCGGCCGAGTTTCCCGTCCTACTCGATTACATCGGTCTTTGATTTGACTGACCTGGTTCTGTCGCGTCTCACAAGGTGGTGCCCCTCTATCATGATCGGTCACGTGGCCGGTAGCGGCGTCTTGTGATTGGTTGTGGTGCCGGTCTGTGTGTGTTGGCTGTGTGTTTTTATGCAAGGCAGTACTATGAGGCAATATAGCCATAATGCGTTCAGTAGCAAATCAAAGACAATCAGCATGCCAGTGTTTTCCCTTTGTTCCCGCAGGGCTCTACCCCCCCCCCCCCCATCACCCCACCTTTTTCTGTCATATAATTCATTTCTACGGCGGGCAAAAGAGACAATGAGGGGCATGCATTTTTTTGGTTAACTACTGGAAACTCTGCATAAAGTCTGTGCGATGTGGGTGTGGGTGTGGGTGGGGATGTAGGTGTGGGTGTGGGTGTGGATGTGGGAGGGGATGTAGGTGTGGGTGTGGATGGATGTGGTTGGGCTTGTGGGTGTGGGTGTGGGAGGAGATGTGGGTGTGGGTGTGGATGTGAATGTGGATGTGGGTGTGAGTGTGTTTGTTGTTGTTCTTCATCATAGCAACATCTCAGGGTATATCAGGCCGGGTACCGACTTGTGACAATGTACACTCATGGCAATGGTACAGTGCTGCCCCACTGGGAGACCACGCTGCCAGCACAATGACATGATATCCCACTCAGTCACATTATCCTGACAATGAGCTAGCCAGTCCTTGCCCTATACTAACAATGCCGAGCGCCTGGATAGGAAGCGACAAGTATCAACTCGTTAAGTCATCGGTTTGACTCGACCAGGGTTCGAACCCACAAACCCATTGGTTCGGATCCCCCAATCTGCCAAAACAGGAGACGGACGCTCAACTCATTCGGCCATGACGTCTCGTCTGACTGTGAGTGTGAATGTATGTGTGGGTGTAGGAGGGAAGGTGCATGTGTATATGTATGTGGTTGTGGATGTGGGTGTGGGTGTGGGTGTCGTTGTGGGTGTGGGTGTGCATCTGGATGCTTCTGCCGCCGACATTTTTTTTAAAGCACCCACTAAGGCTAAGATAAATAAAAACACAACCCAACTCACCCACACCCACATCCACATCCACACACACGAAACCAACGCCCCTCCATCTCCAGGAGGAATTAACTGCCATTTGCAGAAAGAACAAATTAGGGGACCGCCAGCCGGCTCAGACAAATGGAGAAAAAGTAGCATTGAGCATCTAAAGGGGCTGTCACATTATGACGCATTGCCCCAACGTACGCCGATGTATGTGATTTTTGGACGCTACGTCATTATGCGTTATGCATATGTTAGGCGCTTGTTGGTATACGTCAATGTACATCAACGTTCATTGAGATACGGTGTTCTGCATCAGAGGGTCGGAAAAGTTTTGTGCATGCACAAAACTTTTGACATACGACAATGTTTGACAACGTGTGGATTTTACTTAGGACATATGTTATGCATACATTACGCATATGTCGATGTACGTTAGACTTATGTTAGACAAACGTTGTTCACTACATTGACCTACGTTAATGGCAGTGGGCATGGACAGTACGCGTACTAACAACGTATGGATAATGTACGTCTAATGTATGTGTACCATACATTTAGCATTTCTCCAGCATGTCTTGACGTATGTAACATATGAGGCATAGTTCTGGCGATCGAATAACATATATAATGTTCAGCGGCGTTCTGTGAATGTATCATGAGCGTAATTTGAGCATTTTTCACCTGGAAGCACGTTAGCCGTACGTTGCTCACACATTGGCCATACGCTATGTATATGGTATGTATACGTCAAATTTGCCCCCCGCGCCGCAAAGTTTGATGCATATCAACATAAAAAAGTGAATTTACACGTTGGCCGGGCGCTTACGAGATGCGTCGTAAAGCTAAGATTCCTTCTATGTGGTATGCGGTATGTGGCATGTGGCATGCGGTATGCGAATGGGAGGATTCCTTCTATGCAGTAAGCGGCAAGCGTCTCCCCACCACCACCACTACCAAATGTTTCCACTCAGCACCCATGTGTGTGACCGTTCCGTAATGATCAGTCGCCTCTCCTAGTCTAAAACTAATGGACAAGTGCGACTGCCGTTTCTATTCGCATACCGCGTGCTGCATGCCACATGCCGCACCGATCGCAAAAGGGACCGATCGAGTTGCCACATTCGCATTCACATTCGCATACCGCATGTAAGGGATGTAGCCCATTGACTTCAAGGCGTTTCGATGTTTTGCCGCATTCGCATACCGCATACCGCATACCGTGTGTAAAGAATCTTAGCTTTATGTGACAGGGCCTTTAGGGCTGGTGACTACAAGGCGGCACCGGCAAAGTACAGAGAAGGGTGAGTGGGTGGGTAGGTGGGTAGGTGTGAGGGTGAGGGTGTGTGTGTGGTAGGGGGTGATCGGGGGGAGAGTGAGGGGTGATTGTGTAATATATAGGCAGGGCATGAAGAGGGGAGGTAATGATGATGCATGGTTGGGGGACCAGGATAAAACTAGAATGGCACATCACCTGAAGTCAGGGGGAAAAGCATGGAATGTCAGCGTGAAAAAAAGGTAATGTCTTCCCCCATTTGGTGAATAATTATCGGAGGTTGGCGACGAGGGGTGAGGCGGTGATGGGGTTGGGGGAGGGGGTGGGAGGGCCTCCAAGTTGTATGAGGGAGACGGTATGTTTGTATGTAGGTATGTAGGAGTGTATTGGTGTTATGTATATGGGTACATATATGTGAATATATAAATGTGCGTGTAGTGTATATAAAATCTTATACAACTTACAAGTACATAAATAGATTGTTTTGAAGCAAAAATTCAGTGGTACAGTAAGAGAATGCAGGGGAACTGAGGCGTGGGCGAGTAGGTGGCGCCATGGCTAAGGTCATGAGGAACGAGTAGATGAGCTAATGAGTAGGTGACCAGCCGATGACTTAGTGGCTGGGGGAATAGATGAATCTTCCAGCTTATTATACTCGTATAAATTATAATGGCTTATACAGCATATATATATATATATTTGTGTATAAATATATGTGTTTGTATATATATATGTGTGTGTACGTAATAGAGGAGGAGATCATGGTTGACGGAAACAAGCTGAACTCTGTTCCAGAATTCACCTATCTCGGAAGCACTATATCAAGTTATGGACGCATTGATGCTGAGATACAGAGGAGGATGGCCAAGGGTAGCGCATCTTTCGGCCGACTACGCCAGAGACTATGGAACAACCACCATGTGTCCATTCGGGTCAAAGGTAAGATCTACCGTGCAATCGTGCTATCCACCCTACTATATGAAGCCGAGGCCTGGACAGTGTACAGACGACAGGTGAAAAAGCTGCATGCCTTCATGATGCGGCATCTGCGTTCAATCATGAGGCTAACCTGGAAGGACAAAGTGACGAATAAGGAAATACTCGAACGGATGGGCCTGTCCTCTATGGAAGATCTTCTGATCAAAAAGAATCTCCGGTGGACTGGACACCTCACGAGGATGTCATCAGACAGGCTACCAAAGCAGATCCTCTATTCTCAACTGTCTTCTGGCTACAGAAAGAGAGGGTGCCCTCATCTCCAGTTCAGGGATACCATCAAGAGAAACCTGAAGCTGAGAGACATTAAGACCGACTCATGGACGCAACTCTCACAGCAGAGAGCTAAATGGAGAGTGGCAGTCAAGTAATGAAAGCAGTCTTAGTCGCATCGCGACCGACAGCATGATGATGATCATGACATAATATATATATATATATATATGTACATACGATATACATAGATATATAAAATATATAGATATATAAAATATATAGATATATAAAATATATAGATATATAAAATATATAGATATATAAAATATATAGATATAAATATAGATGTATATATATACGCATATAAAACATTATTTAAAAATGTATATAAATCAATCAATCAATAGTTCCATCCTCTAGTCGAGGGTTGGATGCAATGGTTCTCCACTTGTCCCGATGTTGTGCTGTTCTGATAGACTGTGAATAATTCAAGCCTGTCCACTGTGAAATATTTGTAAACCATGATGTTCTTGGTCTCCCTCTCCCTCTGCTGCCATTCACCTTCCCTCTCCCTCTGCTGCCATTCACCTTGTTGGAAGGGAAGGTGAATGGTATATAAATATATATGTAAAATTATATACACATATATATATACACTATATTGGCACCTGCCCGAGAACACCCTATGAGTGGCGGCTGCCGCACTAACACCGCAACCAGCTGTTCAGAATCTGGGCTAACATCCTTATAATAATCATAATAACAATATCCAAAACCCACACCACGGTCAGTGCAGGCGCAGACTAACAAAAAACCCCCACAAAATCTACACGCAAAAAAAAACCCCACAGCCATAATAGCATTCGCCTGGGGGTGGGGAGGGGGCGGCGGGGGGGGGGGCGGGGGAGAGAACCGATGCGCGCCAAAAAGAAGAGAGAGATAGAAAGAAAGAAAGATTTTAAAAAGTGCAAATCGACGTGACACAATTCCCGCCCTTTAACAATTCCCGGCCGTAAATATGGCGCCGTTAGCCGGCGAGCGTACCGCCCCAGGTTTTATTATTACCGACTCGCTTTTTGTCGACACCGATCGATGTTATTGTCTATTTGTGTGCGATGTATAATGGAATAATGCAACACACTGCATAGACAGGCACTAGGCGGAGTGTGGGGTGGGGTGGGGGTGCGTAAGGGATGTGATGGGTTTGCTAGGGCGTGTTGGGGAATGTTGGGGTATGTTGGGGTTGTTGGGGTTGTTGGGGGGTGCTGCGGTGTGTTGAGGTGTGTTGGGGGTGTGGTGGTGGGTAGGGGGTGCGTTGGGGGTGTGATGGGTTTGCTAGGGCGTGTTGGGGTGTGTTATGGTGTTTTGGGTGTGATGAGATGTGTTGGGGTGTTGGGGGTATTGGAGTGTGGTGGTGGGGCGTCTTGCCATGTGGTGGGTGTGTTGGGGTGTGTTGGGGTGTGTTGGGGTGTGTTGGGCTGTGTTGGGTGGTGTTGGGGTGTGTTGGGGTGTCGTGGTGTGTCTTGCCATGTGTTGGAGTGTTTTGGTGGGGGTTGGGGTGTGTTGAGTGTGGTGGGGTGTCTTGCTACGTGTTGGGGGTGTTGGGATGGTTGCGGTATGTTGGGGCATGCTGGAGTGTGTTGGGGTGTGGTGGTGTTGGAGGATGGGGGATTCGAGGGGTGGGAGTACGTTCCGGGGGTTGAGGTGTTGAGTTGGTTGGGGTGTTGGGGTGTTGGGAATTTCTGGGGGCGCATTGAGGCTTGTTGGGGTGTGGTATTATGTGGTTTGTGTGCTGTGCATGGTGTGCTGTTACAGAATATGATGTGTGTAATGGTTGTGTGTGCTGGTATGTGGTTTGTGTGCTGTGCATGGTCTGCTGTTTCAGAATGTGGTGTGTGTAATGGCTGTATTTTGTGGTGTGTGTGCTGGGCATGGTGTCCTGTTTCAGAATGTGATGTGTGTAATGGCTGTATGTGGTGGTTTGTGTGCTGTGCATGGTGTGCTGTTTCAGAATGTGCTGTGTGTAACGGCTGTGTGTGGTGGTATATGGTTTGTGTGCTGTGCATGGTGTGCTGTTTCAGAATGTGCTGTGTGTAACGACTGTGTGTGGTGGTACGTGGTGTGTGTGCTGTGCATAGTGTGATGTTTCAGAATGTGTTGTGTGTAACAGCTCTGTGTGGTGGTATGTGGTTGGTGTGCTGTCCATGGTGTGCTGTTCAGAATGTGCTGTGTGTAACAGCTCTGTGTGGTAGTATGGCCCTTAACAGTTCTACTATTTAATTTTAAGCTAAGCCACTACCATGCACCCCCCTCCCCACACGCACACCCACACTCCCCTCATTCATTAACTCCATTACCACACTCGCCCCATTTATTCTTTTAAAACATCAGTTTCCCTCGGCGCTCAGCCAAAAGAACCCAAGTTAAAACATGGCATATTTACTTGTTTTAACCGTCTAGACAGAATAAAACCAATAGAGCGCCCGCTCCGATCACACCCCTCCCCCACTCTCCCACCGAGGCTCTATCCCACACCACTGCCGCCCCACACCTCCCCCACCCCACACCTCCCCCGCCCCACGCCCCTACCCCACCGTTTCCTCACCCACCAGGGCCGATGTAAACTAGCTCAGTAGTGATTTTATAAAACACTTGTCTTCACACCACTAGGTTTTGAGTCCCATCCCTCACCCTCCCCTCCACAACACGCATGCGCACCGACACACCGACACACCCATACATGGATACACACACGCACCATAACCGCCTCCTGTCCCTACTTTCCAATTGTTTTTTTTTTCTTCCTACATGTATTCCACTCCAACTACTCCCTCCTTTCACCTACATCTCATATGCCTGCACACACCCTCTGCCTCTCTGCCTCTCTCCATCCTCCCACCCTCCTTCCCTCCACCACCTCTTCCACCCCTCATCTCTTCCTACCCCACTTTTTATCACACTTCATCCCTCCTACTACATCCCATCTCCTACTTTCTCTCTCTTCCTACAGCCCCCGACCAGAAGGGGTAGCCGAATGAGTTCAGCGTCCATCTCATGTTTTGGGAGATCAGGGCATCCCAAACCCATGGGTGCGTGGATTCGAACACTGGTCGAGTCAAACCAATGACTTAAAAATTTATACTTGTCGCTTCGTAGCGAGGTGCTCGGCATTATTAGGATAGGGCAAGGACTGGTTGGTTCAGTGTCAGGATAATGTGACTGACTGGAGTATCAGGTCATGGTGCTGGTGGCCTGGTCTCCCAGTGGGGCAACACTATAAAGTCGCCGTGACTGCACACTGTCACAAGTCGGCATCCGTCCTCGTACGACCTTAGATGTTGCTAGGATGTAAAACAACAACAAACAAACACTCCTACAGCCGCCGCTCTCCTCTTTCTTGCCCTTCTTACACCCCGCTCTCTCTCCCTTCTCCCTCTTCATACCCCCCTCTACTTCACACTCCCTACTCACCTCTGTTCTCCGCTCTCTACCCTATCACTAAGGTATGCAGGTATTGCAGGTATAGCAATACCTCAGGGAGTTTGATGCCCCTGCCTTGCAGAGTTGTAAACCACTGCCTTATGGTACAGGTCCTTGACAGAACCGAAGGCTAAGGGAGCAAACCCTAAACAGAAAACCATGTCACTGTGGCAGCATTAAGGGCGGTTGATGTATGGAACTCCCAACATCTCCCGACCAGCCACTGCAGGGACAAATAGTTTTGCGCCTGTCTTGACATGTTCTTGCCGGTGTGAAACCTCTATTTGCTCCCCGAGAGAGTGCCGCTGGTAACTTGCAAAAGCCAGCAGCACTTCAGCAGCACTTCAACACTTTTGCAGGCAGCTTTCATGAAATGTAAAATGGAGAGCGGCAGTCAAGTAATGAAAGCAGTCTTTGTCGCATCGCGACCGACAGCATGATGATGATGATGATGATGACTCTATCACTATCCATTCCCTGTTCTTACTCTGCTCCACCAACCCATGAACAAATTGCCCCCCCCGAGCAGCTCCGAGCAGCTCCGAACAGCAAACTATTTTAAAAAAGCCAACTGAACGGGAAAGAACGGACAGATTCGACTGAACAGTTGCAGTGTTGGAGCATGAGATGTGTGCCACTCCCCCCTCCCCCCCACCGCTCCTCCTCCCCCCAACCACACCCTCATCCACAACCCCCCACCCCACCCCACCCCACCCCACCCCCCTTCCCCAGCTCCGATAACAAACCTTTAACCAGCGCACCGCCACCCACATCTCAAAAGCGACCTCGGTTATGACAATTGTGTGTATTTTGATCGGGTTGAACTGGGTAACACTAACAGTAGGGTCTGGTGGGATTGAGGAGGAGGAGGGGGGGGGGGCATCTCGGCTGGGCAGTGCGAGTTCCTAAATAGGCAGCAGCAGCAGCCCCGCTACCGCTGGGCCGGCCACGCCGCCCCGCGGTCGCTCCCGACACGGCGCCCGCCCGCCCACACTCCGTCACCGTCCCGCCGCCCCGCCGCCCCGCCACCCCGCCGCCACGCCGTCTCGCCGCCCCGCGGTCCCGCCGCCCCGCCGCCCCGCGGTCCCGCCGCCCCGCCGCCCCGCTGCCCCGCAGCCCCGCCGTCCCGCCACCCCGCCGCCTCGCTGCAACGCTGTCCCGCCGCCCCGCCGCCCGCCGCCCCGCCGCCCCGCCGCCCCGCCGCCTCCCCACTTCGCGCCCAGGGTTTCCGCTCCTCGCCGTGTTTGAACTGACTAAAGTACACAATTAACTGCAGGGTGGGGTGTGTGGGTGGGGGTGGGGGTGGGGGTTGAACGGGCCGGTTGGTGGTTTGGTGGGGTGGGGGATGCGGAGGGGAGGAGTTTGGGTGTTGTGGCGAGAAACAGTTTTGTCAAAATGACCATAGCAAACAACAACTGTCTTTTTGTTTGTGTGTCTTAGTGTTTGTATTTACTTATTTCGTTTTGTTGTTGTATTTGCCTCAAATAAAATCTAAGCGCACACAGAGGCTCACACAATTCGTCATGTCAAGCGATGTGAGCTTGCTTTGGGTGAGAACACACTGCTCTATATGAGAACACACTGCTCTGTGTGAGAACACACTGCTCTGTGTGAGAACACACTGCTCTGTGTGAGAACACACTGCTCTGTGTGAGAACACACTGCTCTGGGTGAGAAGACACTGCTCTGGGTGAGAACACACAGCTCTGGGTGAGAACACACTACTCTATGTGAGAACACACTGCTCTGTGTGAGAAGACACTCCTCTGTGTGAGAACACACTGCTCTGGGTGAGAACACACAGCTCTGGGTGAGAACACACAGCTCTGGGTGAGAACACACTACTCTATGTGAGAACACACAGCTCTGGGTGAGAACACACTACTCTATGTGAGAACACACTGCTCTGGGTGAGAAGACACTGCTATGTGTGAGAACACACTGCTCTGTGTGAGAACACACTGCTCTGTGTGAGAACACACTGCTCTGTGTGAGAACACACTGCTCTGTGTGAGAACACACTGCTCTGGGTGAGAACACACAGCTCTGGGTGAGAACACACAGCTCTGGGTGAGAACACACTACTCTATGTGAGAACACACTGCTCTGGGTGAGAAGACACTGCTATGTGTGAGAACACACTGCTCTGTGTGAGAAGACACTGCTCTGGGTGAGAACACACTGTTCTGTGTGAGAACACACTGTTTTGTGTGAGAACACACTGCTATGTGTGAGAACACACTGTACTGTGTGAGAACATACTGTTATGTGTGAGAACACACTGTACTGTGTGAGAACATACTGCTATGTGTGAGAACACACTGCTCTGTGTGAGAACATACTGCTCTATGTGAGAACACACTGCTCGGTGTGAGAAAACGCTGTTCTGTGTGAGAACACACTGCTCTACATGAAAACACATTATCCTGTACATGGCCGCCTACTACAGCCTATGAGAGGGCAAGGGGTACTCGAACTGAAGGTAATTCGCCATCTACATTAGTTCAGTTGTTTTCCGCATGGTGGCGTAGGGTGCTGTAACTGAGGGCATTGTCTAGTCTAGGTGAGGGCGTTGCCCCTTTTAAACACACAAGTAGACAGTAGAGATTTCTCTTATCCATATATATATATATATATATATATATATATATATGTAATGTCTACACACACACACACATATATATATATATATGTATGAGTGTAGCGATCATTGCCCAGGTATATGCCACTGGAAAGGTATGTTTGAAAACGAAGGGAATCATGGAAGCCACACTTCTGACATTCTACTTCTAGCACACCATAGATTGGATTATGGCATCCGTAGTGTAATAACCTGGCCACGCCTACCTATGTATGTGTCATTTCACCATGGGGAGTCCAGTGCACCTCACTACACTTGTCCACATGGAACTGTCTCATAGGCGCAACTACAAATATTCAGGTAGTACACTTCCATTGCATACACAAAGGATAGGGCAATGATCAGGATAATTTGACTGAATTCACGTATGATAGGGAAAGTCATGGTTAGCTCAGGATCAGGATAATGTGATTGACTAGTGCATTTCCATTATCCACATAGGGTAGGGCAAGGATTGGTTAGCTTAGTACCAGGATAATATCAAACTGAGCGGGATATCGCCAGGTCATGGTGGCCTGGTCTCCCAGTGACCCATCACTATGAAGTTACCATGGGCGCGCACTGTCGCAAGTCGGAATCCGCCCTTATATGACCTGACATGTTGCTATGACGTAAAACCCCAACAAACAAATAACAAAGCATTTCGCACAACACCATCGACATCATTAATGACACTTGGAGGTCAAGGTCACTGGCGTAGAACAGGCCAGCTCAATTACACAACTATGGCTCATCGCCCAAATGTGATGTTGACGAAATTATAGCCAAGTTTCTAAAGCGGCTATTACACATCGCCAGATTGGGGAAACGGAAAGAAACCAAACAAAGTCCGTTGATATCCGCCAAAGTCCGGATTGTGTCTGTTGCATATCCGTTGATATCCATTGATATCTGGCCTGATCCGGTACAAGTTTTGAATATGCACAAAACTTGGAACGGATGCCGTCAGATTGACGTGTACAGTTCTTGTCCGGTTTTAGTCTGTTTAGTCCGCCTACCGTCCGTTGGTTATCCATTCATGTCCGTTTCATGTCCGTTTCATGTCCGTTTGTCCAGCGGCATTTGACTCAATATCGCAACATTTTGACACATTTTAATACATTTTGATACTTATCACACCCAAACACCACCGTACTACACAATTCTGTCCGTTGCTCAATCCGGTGATGTGTGACAGCCGCTTAAAAGTAATAGTAATCGGCTGTAGAGTAGCCAATCACATCGGGCTTTAAACAACAAAAAAACATTTTGTTTCATATTTGTATTGGCATTTGTGTGTTTACCCATTGCCAAGAGAGTAACTGTGCCAGGCAATTGGGTCCGCTGGAATTTGGATAGACAAGGACATATATAGACGTGAGTGTTTGAGTAAGTGTGTGAGTGAGTGTGTTGGTGGGTGAGTGTGTGAGTGTGTGAGTGAGCATGCGTGTGTGAGTATAAGTGAGTGCATTAGTATGAGTGAGTATGTGCATGACTGTGAGCATGTGGAAGTGTGAGTGTGTGAGTGCATTATTATAAGTGAGTGCATTAGTGTGAGTGAGTGTGTGCATTAGTGTGAGTATGGGCATTACTGTGAGTATGTGGAAGTATGAGTGCATTAGCTTGAGCAGGTGCAATACTGTGAGTATGTAGAACGAGAAGTGTGAGTGTCTGAGTGAGTACATTAGTATGAGTGAGTGCATTAGTGTGAGTGAGTGCATTACTGTGAGTATGTGGACGTGCAAGTGTGAGTGATTGCATTAGTGTGAGTATGTGCAATACTGTGAGTATTTGGAAGTGTCAGTGTGAGTGAGTGCATTAGTATGAGTGAGTGAATTAGTATGAGTAAGTGCATTGGTATGCGTGAGTGAATTAGTGTGAGTGAGTGCATTAGTATGAGTGAGTGCATTACTGTGAATATGTGGAAGTATGAGTGTGAGTGAGTGCATTATTGTGAGTGAGTGCATTACTGTCAGTATGTGGAAGTGTGAGGGTGAGTGAGTGCATTAGTATGAGTAAATGCATTAGTATGAGATAGTGAATTAGTATGAGTGAGTGCATTACTGTGAGTATGTGGAAGTGTGAGTGTCTGAGTGAGTACATTAGTGTGAGTGAGTGCATTAGTGTGAGTGAGTGCATTAGTATGCTTGAGTGCATTACTGTAAGTATGTGGAGGTGTGAGGGTCTGAGTGTGAGTGAGTGCATTAGTGTGAGTGAGTGCATTATTATGTGTGAGTGCATTAATGTGAGTATGTGGAAGTGTGAGTGTGAGTGAGTGCATTAGTATGAGTCTGTGCATTAGTGTGAGGATGTAGAAGTGTGAGTGTGTGAGTGTGAGCACTGAGCGTCTGAGTGAGTGTATGAGTGTGACTTGTAGTAAGCGGATGAACAGATAAGTAAGTGAGTGTGTGTGTGAGTGTGTGAGTGCATGTGAGTCAGTTGATGTGTGGGTGACATAATGAGGAAACCACTGCGCATGCGCATTAGTGCCAGTGCATATGTTCATGTGTGGAGGGTATGAAGATATGTATGAAGCCCCAAGAAAGATGCCCATGCTAAACGCACTGTCACACCTTACCGGATTACGGGAAACGGACAGAAACCGAACAAAGTCCATTGAAGTCTGGTTTGTGTTCGTACAAGTTTTGAACACGCAGAAAACTTGGAACGGATGCCGCCAGATTGATGTCTATGTTTCTTGTCCGTTTGAGTCTGTTTAGTCTGCTTACGGTCCATTGGCTATCCGTTCATGTCCGTTTCATGTCCGTTTCATGTCCGTTTCATGCCCGTTCGTCCAGCGGCCTTTGACCCGATATCGCAACATTTTGACACATTTGAATATATTTTGATACTTATGCCACCCGGACTAGACAATTCTGTCCATTGCTCAATCTGGTGATGTGTGACAGGGGCTTAACCGCTTGGATCGAAGATGTCAATATTCAAAGCAAATACAGCCCTAAATCCAAGAATGCCATTTTGGCTCCAGATGAACAACTATTAGACGATGGACACAATTCTCTCACCCTCTGATGTAAATTGTAAGTCGAAGTGTTAATGTTGTGCATAACATATCACTGCACACAATCCTCTGTAGAAAAGGTCTTACACTAAGTTATAGAAGATGATCACCTCAGTGTATATAGTGTAGTACTACTACAACTAGTACTAGCGGTAGTCGTCTGCACTGACCCCTCATCCAAGGACTATTATAATCTATACAGAGGTAGGCATGGATAGGCTGATTGCATCAGGGAGCCTAGGTGGTGTAGCCCCCAGAATGGCAGGAAGTGTGGGTTCAAATCCTGCTCTATATACACAGATAGGCATGGATAGTGTTTGTTTGTTTGTTGTTGTTTTACGTCCTAGCCACATCTAAGGTCTTATGAGGACGGGTACCGACTTGTGACAGTCCGCACTCATTGTGACTTTTATAGTGCTGCCCCACTGGGAGACCAGGCCGCCAGCACCATGACCTGATATCCCACTCAGTCACATTATCCTGACACTGAGCCAACCAGTCCTTGCCTTATCGTAATAAGGCCGAGCGCCTGGCTACGAAGCAACAAGTATCAATTTTTAAGTCATTGGTTTGACTCGACCAGGGTTCGAATCAACGATCCCACGTTCTACCAACACGTGAGACTGACGCTCTAACTCATTCGGCCATCCCGTTTGATCTCATGGATAGTGCGATTGCATCAGGAACCCTAGGTAGCGTAGCCCCAGTATGGCAAGAAGTATGCACAATATTTGCCAGTTTCTTCAACCCCACGACCTATCTACATGCACATCCATACACACACGTAGCGCATATTAAACAGGGTCACGTGACAATTCCGCTAGCAGCGCTTACCTAACGAAGCAATGGAACACAACCATCATTTTCTCTGGTGAAAGCTATTTGGAGATTTATTTTTGCAAAGTACCCCCTGTCCCCCCCCCCCTCCCCTCCCCCCTCCCCCACCACCCACCACCCACTCTACCGCCCACCCGCCATCTGACAAGGCACTACCCAACACAAAGTAATTCCCGTCCTAATCCCAACTACTAACTCCATTTCGCCGAGAATTAGAAGCAGATTAGTACGGTTTTTAGCCGCTGCTAGCGCGCGCGCTCACTGATTGAAATGCTACATTAAATGAAGGCGAGGCAACGCTCAGAAGAGCAGGTTGCCGCCGTGTTGCAGTTTTTTTCACTTCTTTTAAATAACTAGGGCGGAGCGGGGCTGCATTGGCAGGGATTCGTCATTATGAATATTAATGTGTGAAGTTTTTGAGTGAAGTCTATAACGGAAATGTTCTACTTTCCCCCTCAGGCTGTATGTCACGTGTTCATCCCCCTCACAGCACCCAGCCCCCATCCCATCCCCGCCACCCACACCCACACCCACTCCCATCCCTCCGCCACTCCACCCCCACCCCGCTCCCACTACCACTACCTCCACCCCCACCCCACTCTCCCCTGCATACTCATTCATTCGCTCCTCCCAAACTCCCCTCCCCCCCTCTCCCAGTCCTCCACTATCTCCTCTCCGCTCCCACACCAACCCTCCTCATTCCTCCAGTGAATACCTCCACCATCTGCTCTCTCCGCACCCACTCTCCTCCTTCCTCCAGTACCCCCCCCCCCCACATTTCTTGCTCGTCCCTCAGCCAGTCCCCTCCTATCCCCAGTGTCCACTTTTCCCCCGTGGTGGTCTCCCCATCCCTTAATCCTCTGCACCTTCAGCACTCCCCACCCACCCACTCCCCTTTCCTTTCCACTCCGCTCGTCGCTCTCTCCCCTCTTCCTTTACCCGGGCCATGCCACCCCAACCCAGTCCCTCTCCACATCCGCGCGCCTTCTCCCCACTCTTCCCTGCCTCCCATCCTGCTTTTGCCTGTCACAACTCGTGTAAACTTACCCGCTCTGTCTCGTCCCTTCCATCTCAAATTTACCCACACGCATCCAACTCGCATGTCCCTCCCCCTCCCTCCCGCACCCACATCACCGCTTCCCACACTCTCCTCTCCTCGCCTAATCCCTCTCCCTCATATCCCTTCCCGTCTAACTCCCTCCCCTTCCCTCCTTCCCCTGTTGTCCCTCCCCCTCCCCCCCTCCACCTTTAGTTACCCACCCCAACCCAACTCACCCGACTCCACTCAACCGACCATTGCCCACCTGTACTACGATATAGTCACCCTCTCCCCTCCCCCTCCTATCTCCCCACCTCATGTATCTCACTCTCCTTTATTAATACCCCCCCCTCCACCCCTCCCTTTTCGACCGTCCTTCCTCCCTCCCCTCCTGAACTCTTTCCCCTACCCACCCAACCGACCAATCACATATGTGAGTAACCCAGCCCAGTACTACCAGAATCATCCTCTCCCTCGCAACCACACGGGATGGCCGAATGAGTAGAGCGTCCGTCTCCTGTTTTGGGAGATCGGGAGATCCGAACTCATGAGTTTGTGGGTTCGAATCCTGGTCGAGTCAAACCAATGACTTAAAAATTGATATTTTTCGCTTCCTAGTCTGGCGCTCGGCATTATTAGGATAGGGCAAGGACTGGTTGGCTCAGTGTCAGGATAATGTGACTGAGTGGGATATCAGGTCATGGTGCTGGTGGCCTGGTGTCCCAGTGAGGCAGCAATATAAAGTCACCATGAGTGTGCACTGTCACAAGTCGGTACCCGTCTTGATATGACCTTAGATGTTGCTAGGACGTAGAACAACAACAAACAAACTAAATCCTCTCCCTCACACATACACCTACCTACCTTACAACATGAACCATACACACATCCACCAGAGAACCTGTCACACCCTTTCAACTACCATTCACGCCTATCATCACCTGTCACCACGTGACCCACACCACGTGACCCACACCACGTGACCATTCACAACTGCCGCAGCGTCAACCCTCACAAGTCACAACTCTTACATTACATTTACACTGACTGCTTTCCGAGGTGAACCATTTTCTACAAACAGCACCCCCCCCCCCCCCCCCACCACCGCACACACACACACCTATCCCGCCTTACACCCTGCCCACCGCCACACATGCCCTCGCCGGGTCGGACTGTGGGCTGGCCTAGTGGAAATAGGCTGAGCTGTATGAATGGAGATGTGTGTGAGGGTGGGTGAGGGTGGGTGCGTGTGTGTGAGGGGGGGGGGGGAGTAGAAGCAGAGGAGAATCTTCTGAATGAGACGTCAATCATAGTTCAGCAAACTAAGGGACGCGATCCAAAAATCAAATTGTTCTGAAATTGTCCTAGAGGAAGCAATGGAGGATGCTGACCTATGATCTCCATATATACACACAGAGAGTGTCTGTATAATATATATCAGAAATACTTAAAGGGCTCAGTAAGCTCTACATATGAGAGGTCAGCACAGTATTCAGTGAGATAACAAATATAAAAAAAAAAAATATATATATATATATAAGAAATATATATATGAAATTGGGGGGGGGGGGAGTACGGGGAGCAGGTTGGGTGAAGAACATTATGACATAACAAATATATCTGATCGTTGTCCATTTGTTCATGTAGAGATGCATTCATCACTGAGCGATAATAAAGAGAGAATAAAGCGACACTCAGCACTGCTCAACCACGAACAGTTGGTCTACTTATAGTTATAGAGGAAGGAAGAGCATTGTAGTGGTGGAATTGGGGGTGTTTGTCGGGTAAGTGACGTTGAGGGGCCGGCATACTGATAATGGTGGTGGTGACACTGGCGATGGTGATGGTGGTGATGGCAGTGATGGTGGTGTTGATGGGGGAGGTGATGGCAATGATGGTGGTGTTGGTGATGGTGGTGGTGATGGTGATGGCAGTGATGGTGGTGTTGGTGATAGTGGTGATGGCAGTGATGGTGGTTATGGCAATGATGGTGGTGTTGGCGATGGTGGTGATGGCAATGATGGTGGTGTTGGTGAGGGTCGTGATGGCAATGATGGTAGTGTTGGTGATGGTGGTGGTTATGGTGATGGTGATGGCAGTGATTTTGGTGATGGCAGTGATGGTGGTGATGACAGTGATGGTGGTGTTGGTGATAGTGGTGATGGTAGTGATGGTGGTGATGGCAGTGATGGTGGTGTTGGTGATAGTGGTGATGGTGGTGATGGCAGTGATGGTGGTGTTGGTGATGGTGGTGATGGCAGTGATGGTGGTGTTGGTGATAGTGGTGATGGCAGTGATGGTGGTGTTGATGATGGAGGTGATGGCAATGATGGTGGTGT